>OFHU01004481.1:0-281735 GCA_900245905.1 Lacerta viridis | reverse complement strand
GCTGTGTATGCACGGGAGTGCTGTCTCTGTGGCTGTGGAGACAGCCTGATTTGCCCTTCCTAAACGGTTTGCATCAAATAAATACCTTTATTTGGAGAAGCTTTGGCTTGTTTAGCTTAGTATAAATGATATTATCACTAGAATGGTCACATTGTGTTTCATTAGTGTTCCCTAACTTTTTTTTTTTTGCTGAATAGTAACAGAAAATTCCTACATCAGTTCCAGCTGGCTTTGGTCAAGAGTCCAAATCCATGGACATGCCAGGTGAATGACAGGCTTTGGATGCAGCACAGCTAAGATTGACAGGGCCAGCCTGCCCATGAGGTGGACTGAAGCAGCTACATTGGGCAGCAGAATCCTGTGGGGCAGCACCCCAAGGGCACTTTGCCCACTCCTGACATGATCACACGACCCCAGTAAGCAAGCTTTGGCGAGGGCCTGGCACAACCCCATTTTCCTCAGGTGGCAAAATGGCTGGGCTGCTTTTGAAGACTCAGCACTCTGCTTTGGTTGCTAATGCCATGTGGGAACACTGATAGCAGTAGATCTCTACTGTGGAGCTTTAGGGTGGCACTGGGGGGATTGCTGTATCCAGCATTCAGTAGAGGTTAAAATGCAGACAGGTTCTACCATTAAGTTGAGCGAGGCAACCTCAGATAGGGGCAGAGTCCCCCTCTGTGGAGAACACAGTATCCTCCTGAACCTTCTAAACTAGAATGTTGCCCTCAGGTGGCATGGAGAAACCCTATCTCATTGCTAATGTTGAAATAAGAATCAACTGCAATCTATTGGCTTCTGTATGTGGATGGATGGGGAGACATCTTGCCCTTTGGCTCAGGCAGCAAAATGTATTGGGCCAGCCCTGGCTGCAATTACTCTGCAAGAAGCCACCCAACCCGCTTTCTGGCTAGGGTGTGGGGAGAGTCATGTGGATGCTTTATTTCTGCCTAGGATTGGGAGGCTGAGCATCAAAAATTGCATCCTGCTAGAATTTTTGCAATAATGGCATAGTTAAATTTTATTAGTGAATTATTATTTTTTTGCATAGTTCACACCTATTTATATCAACATGGGTATTATATTCTCCTTCATAAATGGTCTCAAATAACACTTGAGTGGTCAGTTTAATGGTTCAGCATTAGTGCCATCATTGCTATTTCATTGCTAAGGAAATGAGGGAGCGGAAGTGGGGCAGTTTTAGCATGATAAGCTACAAATGTAGTAACAAAAAATACGATTAACAAAACAATAATACATTTTTATCACGAGGTAAAGTATGATCACTTTTAACTTAATAATAATCCAACCTTAAACATGTTTATTCCCATGAGATAGTATGCTTCAAATTGTAATTTGGTAGTCTACTTTGGTTTTGTGAATCTTTTGGAAGCTGTTTGACACAGGGATTAGAGAATCTCATTTATTGATGCAGTGTACATTGTTCTTTTGAAGCTTATGCAAGACCCTAATCTTTATCTTTTTTAGTTCTCTGACATTTATACTGGCTTGTATCCAACAGTGTCTCTCAGCTGACAGTATGGCTTCCATCGGCAGAATGAGGAGATAAATAACCCTCACATAAGTAACTTCCAGAAACTACAGCCCTACAGGCCACCCCTAAATCTGCTCCAGAGCTTTGAGGGATCTCCAAGAGCAAATTTAGGAGTGCGGTGGGGCAGCAGAGTAGAGAGGGAAATAGCTGAAAATTGCTCCCATTCTGTGACAGAAACCTTACTGTCTACTGAGCAAAACTGTTGGATATATAACCCACTGAATTTTACAACCAGCTCCCAAGGCAACAGTCCTGGCTAGAGGTTAATAGACTAGCATCCTGACTGTCCTTGCTTCTGTTCTGCTGCTTTTTAGCAGAGGAGGAATGAATAAAAAATGGATGATTGGAACATTGACCTAACAGACAATGAGGGGCTTTATTCTGATCTCCTTTACATCATGTGACCCCTAAAATCAGAACCAATTCTAAGATAATGTTCTCCTTCTGCAGAAGCATACCTGTGGACTTCTGTCGATGCCTGATTGTGGAGCCTACTTTCAAAACCCACGGGGATTTATACTTTGATTTAATGTCCCCCCCCAACATTTTTACTTCAAAGAATACTCTGCCATTATGTACAGGCTTAATGTGAACCACAGGCTAGTGAAACTGATGTCACAACAAAGGGTGGTATCAATAAAAGAGGTGCAGAGTGTCATTTAGTTGGGAGATAAACCTGTAGTCCACAGGATATGTCTTTCATAGGCAAGCCTTAATCCTCATACCTTTATTTTGGGGCAATACTGATCATAGGGATTTCATACCTCCAACATTTCTCCAATAAAATAGGGACATCCTAAGGAAAAGCAGGACATTTTGGGATCAAATCAGAAAGAAGGACGACTTCTCTAAATCAGGGACATCCCAGGAAAATAGGGACACCTGCAGGATCAGGGATGTAAATTCAGAACACCCTTACTTACATGCACAATTACATCACTCACGAATGTCTTATGAAGCTACAATCATAGCAACATTTTTTTCCTGCTATGACAACGATTATTCTTACATGATGACTACTACTGCTCTTCAACTTCCAGGCAGGTGCTTGCTTCTCTTAAATCAGCACTGAAAAAGCTTCCACAGCTATTCTAGCACACGTTGTCAGTTTGGTCTCACTGATAACGGGAGGTGAGCGAATGTGACAAGGGAGAAGGAAGGACAAGATCAGTCGTGACAGTTCTTCCCTCTGTGCAAAAGCAGGCCATCTTGCCATAATAACCCAAGGAAGGAAGGAAGAGGTGCCAAATATAGCCTTTGATAGAACAAGGGTTCCCATGTCCGGCAGAGCCCTTAGTTAATACTAATTGGTGGTCACAGGGTTTTCCAGGTAAAACTGTTTCAGGAACAGTTGAGCAAAGTTATGACAAATCAGTTTCTTTTTGTGAGATTCCATGTTGCTGCTTTTTCCTGGAGTAGCCGTGCAGCTGTCTTAAGGGCTCAGAACTGCGCTGTGGTTCTGAGGGCCAAATTTGACATGACATTAAATTGAATGAATGCATTTAAGTGCGTTAAAAAAAATGTAAATAGCAGCCACAGATAATCACCAGCAATCTCAGAACTTTGTGTGGGCAAGGGAAGCATAATTCTTTGGCTTCTGGCCAGGGTCTTGTATGAACATGCTTTCACATGTTTTAAGGAGTCCCCTATTTGCAACAATGACATGCTAATAGCAACAACAAGAGACATTTTTGTCAGGACCGTGGCAGGGAAACAAAGCATTGAACCTTCCCTCCCCACTCACATCCCCTACTTTACAGTCCAGCCCACTTCCCAGGCTTTCCTGTGGCTTGAACTTGCATAACATTAATTGCATGCAGTCAGTCATGTCTAGTTTGGTCTTGAGAGGCAATCGCAGAGAGCTGCTCTCTGCAGTGGGGTGGGACTGGGCTTACATTACCCATCATTTCAACATTTTTGTCCTTGCTGAATATTGTTTCCAAGTGTCTGCCTTAGCTTTTGAAACTAGAAAGCTCTTCTTAACTCAATGAAGGAAGCAGAGAGGTATTGACTGGTCTAACCATGCCTGGCATTCTCTGATCCAACTGCATCCAGCCTGTAGCAAAGTAGTTTCTGTGGGATACTTGGGGAATACATCACTCTCTTTATTGAACTTTATTGGGTTGGATATATGGTTGAGTTGGCAGTAATACTTCAAGGGGACTAGTTACCATTAATGTCTGCATAGAATCTCCAAACATAAGCACCTCTTTCTAGTGTTAATAATAATAATAATCAATGACACTATTCTTGTAGTAACCCTAGCTATGGCTGTTATGCAATTTGCACTTTTTTGTTTTAGAGGGACTGTTTGCTGGAAGATAAATGGGGAACATGTTATTAAAATATGTTCTAACTTAGCACCATGTCATTCTCTGCAAAATGAGAAGCATGCCCAGAGCACCAGGTGTTCAAAAATGAGTATGAGAAGAAATAATTGATCTCATTTCCCTCTTTTTACTGTTTATATGTGAATAAAAACAAACTTTTCTGCTTCCTACATTGATTTTTTTTTTCAAAATTTCCCAATTAAAACATTCAGAAACTTAATTTTTCATTATAAAGAAACAGGTACTATGGGAAAAATAAAAATATTGGTGTCTTGCTCAGGCAAGCAAAGATTTGTCATAACTTGCCATCTTCAGCGCAATTATAGAATCAGAACCATAGAATTGGAAGGGACACTGAGGTCATCTAGTCCAACCCTTTGCAGCGCAGAGGTTGGGTCAGTCATCAATGCTTTAGCTGACATTCCTGCATTGCAGGGGGTTGGACTAGATGACTTTTGGTATCCCAATTCTATGTTTCTATGCAAGAATATCAACTAAAGCATACATGACAGATGGCCATCCAACCCTCTGCTTAAAAACCTTCAAGGAAGGAGTGTCCACCATCTCCTAAGGGAGACCGTTCCACTGCTGAACAGCTCTTACTGTCAGAAAGCCTCCAGAGCAGGAGAAAAAAAGGGTTTTTTATCTTCCTTGTGACAGCCATTACGTGTCTTATCAGCACATCTTTCCAAAGCAATTTTTCTGGTTAATTTGCTTTTTAACTAGATTCTTTATTCTCTCTTTGCGGGTCTCACAAACTCTTGCAATGTCAAGTCAGAAATGTTATTTCTGGAGAGCAAGAAACACACAGCTGCTCTTCCATAGGGTCATCATCCGGTTCCCATCCCTCCAGCTCCTTAAAACATATAAAACACTACACCACGTCAGGTGCTTTCACCAGTACAGTGAACAAATCCAGCTTTAGCATGACCATTCAGAACATTTTGGCACTGGGCAAAAGTGGTGACCTGGTGCTCCTTCAGAAATTGCTTGAATCCCACCACCACTTGCAGAATAATATCTGTCTCCATTTCTGGAGACAATAATGTTATGTAGACAAATATATGATTCGACAACTAAATAGTGGCCAGAGCATTGGATTGAAATATGTAAAATCCAGGTATGGATCCATGGACAGCCATGAAGTTCATTGGGTGAACTTGAGCACGCCACTGTCTCTCAACTCAACCTACTTCGCAGTTTTGTCGTCAGGCTAAAATTTCACTCTGAGTTTCTTGGCGAAAGAATGGAAGACAAATTTAATAATTGATCCATGCACAAATAGACTTGCATTTTTAAAAAATTATGTGAACCTGAGTGTAAGTTTTGAAGAGGGAAGGATGCTTGAAGCATATATATATGCTACTTCACTATGGAGGAAAACAAAATCCAGTTTGCTAGTGCTATACTACTCTCTGACTTCTGGGAATGCAAGAGATGGTAGATACTAAATCTGTGTGCTGACTGAAAACCAGAGATACAGAAAGAGCAAGGTAAAACATCAACAAATACAGCACGCCGAAGGACCCCGAGATTCATTTCTTTCAGGTTCAACATAATTTTAAAAATGCAAGATCTATTTGTGCATGGATCAATTATTAAAATTTGGTCTTTCCATTCTTTCGCCAAAAGAAACTCCAGAGTGAATTTTAGCCTGACGACATAAACTGGAAGTAGTGTACGGGAAAAGGATACGTTCGCGGCCGTTGAGTTGAGAGACAGTGGCGTGCTCAAGTTCACCCAAATGAACTTCATGGCTGTCCATGGATCCATACCTGGATTTTTACATATTTCAATAATCCAATGCTCTGGCCACTATTTAGTTGTCGAATCATATATTTGTCTACATAACATTATTGTCTCCAGAAATGGAGACAGATATTATTTCTGCAAGTGGTGGTGGGATTCAAGCAATTTCTGAAGGAGCACCAGGTCACCACTTTTGCCCAGTGCCAAAATGTTCTGAATGGTCATGCTAAAGCTGGATTTGTTCACTGTACTGGTGAAAATGCACCTGACGTGGTGTAGTGTTTTATATGTTTTAAGGAGCTGGAGGGATGGGAACCGGATGATGACCCTATGGAAGAGCAGCTGTGTGTTTCTTGCTCTCCAGAAATACATTTCTGACTTGACATTGCAAGAGTTTGTGAGACCCGGCAAAGAGAGAATAAAGAATCTAGTTAAAAAGCAAATTAACCAGAAAATTTGCTGCTTGGAAAGATGTGCTGATAAGACACGTAATGGCTGTCACAAGGAAGATAAAACACCCTTTTTTTCTCCTGCTCTGGAGGCTTTCTGACAGTAAGAGCTGTTCAGCAGTGGAACGGTCTCCCTTAGGAGATGGTGGACACTCCTTCCTTGAAGGTTTTTAAGCAGAGGTTGGATGGCCATCTGTCATGTATGCTTTAGTTGATATTCTTGCATAGAAACATAGAATTGGGATACCAAAAGTCATCTAGTCCAACCCCCTGCAATGCAGGAATGTCAGCTAAAGCATTGATGACTGACCCAACCTCTGCGCTGCAAAGGGTTGGACTAGATGACCCTCAGTGTCCCTTCCAATTCTATGGTTCTGATTCTATAATTGCGCTGAAGATGGCAAGTTATGACAAATCTTTGCTTGCCTGAGCAAGACACCAATATTTTTATTTTTCCCATAGTACCTGTTCTTTATAATGAAAAATTAAGTTTTCTGAATGTTTTAATAGTGGGAAATTTTGAAAAAAAAAATCAATGTAGGAAGCAGAAAAGTTTGTTTTTATTCACATATAACAGTAAAAAAGAGGGAAATGAGATCAATTATTTCTTCTCATACTCATTTTTGAACACCTGGTGCTCTGGGCATGCTTCTCATTTTGCAGAGAATGACATGGTGCTAAGTTAGAACATATTTTAATAACATGTTCCCCATTTATCTTCCAGCAAACAGTCCCTCTAACAACAAAAGTGCAAATTGCATAACAGCCATAGCTAGGGTTACTACAAGAATAGTGTCATTGATTATTATTATTATTAACACTAGAAAGAGGTGCTTATGTTTGGAGATTCTATGCAGACATTAATGGTAACTAGTCCCCTTGAAGTATTACTGCCAACTCAACCATATATCCAACCCAATAAAGTTCAATAAAGAGAGTGATGTATTCCCACAGTATCCCACAGAAACTACTTTTGCTACAGGCTGGATGCAGTTGGATCAGAAGAACATGCCAGGCATGGTTAGACCCAGTCAATACCTCTCTGCTTCCTTCATTGAGTTCAGAAGAGCTTTCTAGTTTCAAAAGCTAAGGCAGACACTTGAGCAAATATTCAGCAAGGACCAAAAATGTTGAAATGATGGAGTAATGTAAGCCCAGTCCCACCCCACTGCAGAGAGCAGCTCTCTGCGATTGCCTCTCAAGACCAAACTAGACATGATTGACTGCATGCAATTAATGTTATGCAAGTTCAAGCCACAGGAAAGCCTGGGAAGTGGGCTGGACTGTAAAGTAGGGGATGTGAGTGGGGAGGGAAGGTTCAATGCTTTGTTTCCCTGCCACGGTCCTGACAAAAATTGTCTCTTGTTAGTTGCTATTAGCATGTCATTGTTGCAAATAGGGGACTCCTTAAAACATGTGAACAGCATGTTCATACAAGACCCTGGCCAGAAGCCAAAGAATTATGCTTCCCTTGCCCACACAAAGTTCTGAGATTGCTGGTGATTATCTGTGGCTGCTATTTAAATTTTTTTAACACACCTTAAATGCATTCATTCAATTTAATGTCATGTCAAATTTGGCCCTCAGAACCACAGCGCAGTTCTGAGCCCTTAAGACAGCTGCACGGCTACTCCAGGAAAAAGCAGCAACATGGAATCTCACAGAAAGAAACTGATTTGTCATAACTTTGCTCAACTGTTCCTGAAACAGTTTTACCTGGAAAACCCTGTGACCACCAATTAGTATTAACTAAGGGCTCTGCCGGACATGGGAACCCTTGTTCTATCACCAAGGCTATATTTGGCCACCTCTTCCTTCCTTCCTTGGGTTATTATGGCAAGATGGCCTGCTTTTGCACAGAGGGAAGAACTGTCACGACTGATCTTGTCCTTCCTTCTCCCTTGTCACATTCGCTCACCTCCCGTTATCAGTGAGACCAAACTGACAACGTGTGCTAGAATAGCTGTGAAAGCTTTTTCAGTGCTGATTTAAGAGAAGCAAGCACCTGCCTGGAAGTTGAAGAGCAGTAGTAGTCATCATGTAAGAATAATCGTTGTCATAGCAGGAAAAAAATGTTGCTATGATTGTAGCTTCATAAGGACATTCGTGAGTGATGTAATTGTGCATGTAAGTAAGGGTGTTCTGAATTTACATCCCTGATCCTGCAGGTGTCCCTATTTTCCTGGGATGTCCCTGATTTAGAGAAGTCGTCCTTCTTTCTGATTTGATCCCAAAATGTCCTGCTTTTCCTTAGGATGTCCCTATTTTCATTGGAGAAATGTTGGAGGGTATGAAATCCCTATGATCAGTATTGCCCCAAAATAAAGGTATGAGGATTAAGGCTTGCCTATGAAAGACATATCCTGTGGACTACAGGTTTATCTCCCAACTAAATGACACTCTGCACCCTCTTTATTATGATACCACCCTTTGTTGTGACATCAGTTTCACTAGCCTGTGGTTCACATTAAGCCTGTACATAATGGCAGAGTATTCTTTGAAGTAAAACATGTTGGGGGGGGACATTAAATCAAAGTATAGAATCCCCGTGGGTTTTGAAAGTAGGCTCCACAATCAGGCATCGACAGAAGTCCACAGGTATGCTTCTGCAGAAGGAGAACATTATCTTAGAATTGGTTCTGATTTTAGGGGTCACATGATGTAAAGGAGATCAGAATAAAGCCCCTCATTGTCTGTTAGGTCAATGTTCCAATCATTCCATTTTTTTTATTCATTCCTCTTCTGCTCAAAGCAGCAGAACAGAAGCAAGGACAGTCAGGATGCTAGTCTATTAACCTCTAGCCAGACTGTTGCCTTGGGAGCTGGTTGTAAAATTCAGTGGGTTATATATCCAACAGTTTTGCTCAGTAGACAGTAAGGTTTCTGTCAACAGAATGGGAGCAATTTTCAGCTATTTCCCTCTCTACTCTGCTGCCCCACCACACTCCTAAATTTGCTCTTGGAGATCCCTCAAAGCTCTGGAGCAGATTTAGGGGTGCCCTGTAGGGCTGTAGTTTCTGGAAATTACTTATGTGAAGGTTATTTATCTCCTCATTCTGCCGATGGAAGCCATACTGTCAGCTGAGAGACACTGTTGGATACAAGCCAGTATACCGGTAAATGTCAGAGATCTAAAAAAGATAAAGATTAGGGTCTTGCATAAGCTTCAAAAGAACAATGTACACTGCATCAATAAATGAGATTCTCTAATCCCTGTGTCAAACAGCTTCCAAAAGATTCACAAAACCAAAGTAGACTACCAAATTACAATCTGAAGCATACAATCTCATGGGAATAAACATGTTTAAGGTTGGATTATTATTAAGTTAAAAGTGATCATACTTTACCTCATGATAAAAATGTATTATTGTTTTGTTAATCGTATTTTTTGTTACTACATTTGTAGCTTATCATGCTAAAACTGCCCCAGCTTCCGCTCCCTCCATTTCCTTAGCAATGAAATAGCAATGATGGCACTAATGCTGAACCATTAAACTGACCACTCAAGTGTATTTGAGGCCATTTATGAAGGAGAATATAATACCCATGTTGATATAAATAGGTGTGAACTATGCAAAAAATAATAATTCACTAATAAAATTTAACTATGCCATTATTGCAAAAATTCTAGCAGGATGCAATTTCTGATGCTCAGCCTCCCAATCCTAGGCAGAAATAAAGCATCCACATCACTCTCCCCACACCCTAGCCAGAAAGCGGGGTTGAGTGGCTTCTTGCAGAGTAATTGCAGCCAGGGCTGGCCCAATACATTTTGCTGCCTGAGCCAAAGGGCAAGATGTCTCCCCCATCCATCCACATACAGAAGTCAACTAGATTGGCAGTTGATTCTTATTTCAACATTAGCAATGAGATAGGGTTCTCCATGCCACCTGAGGGCAACATTCTAGTTTAGAAGGTTCAGGAGGATACTGTGTTCTCCAACAGAGGGGGACTCTGCCCCCTATCTGAGGTTGCCTCGCTCAACTTAATGGTAGAACCTGTCTGCATTTTAACCTCTACTGAATGCTGGATACAGCAATCCCCCCCAGTGCCACCCTAAAGCTCCACAGGTAGAGATCTACTGCTATCAGTGTTCCCACTGGCATTAGCAACCAAAGCAGAGTGCTGAGTCTTCAAAAGCAGCCCAGCCCATTTTGCCACCTGAGGAAAAATGGGGTTGTGCCAGGCCCTCGCCAAAGCTTTGCTTACTGGGGTCGTGTGATCATGTCAGGAGTGGGCAAAGTGCCCTTGGGGGTGCTGCCCCACAGGATTCTGCTGCCCAATGTAGCTGCTTCAGTCCACCTCATGGGCAGGCTGGCCCTGTCAATCTTAGCTGTGCTGCATCCAAAGCCTGTCATTCACCTGGCGTGTCCATGGATTTGACTCTTGACCAAAGCCAGCATGGAACTGATGTAGGAATTTTCTGTACTATTCATGCAAAAAAAAAAAAGTTAGGGAACACTAATGAACACAATGTGACCATTCTAGTGTAAAATATCATTTATACTAAGCTAAAAACAAGCCAAATGCTTCTCCAAATAAAGGTATTTATTTGATGCAAAACCGTTTAGGAAGGGGCAAATCAGGCTGTCTCCACAGCCACAGAGACAGCCATCTCTCACAGCCAAGTGTGCCTCAGACATTTGGGACAGAGAGATGAGCCTGCTTAGGGACATTCGTTGCATGTGAGGCTTAAACCTGTCTGTGTTGAAATCTGTTTGTATTATAAATGCAAAGCCTGCATTGGCTGGAATTTAGCTACATTCAGGGGGGTTTTTTATTAAAAAAAAAAATTGGACCTCTCCTACTTCCCATCTCACAATGCCAGCACTCACACATGGCATAAACAGCTCTTATCAAGATTGTTTGTGTGTGAAAAATGTCCTTCATTCACTCTGTAAGGATTTGAGATATAATCAGACGTTATCTTCCCACTCAGGCTTGTCAGCATCTCTGCTAGTCCTAGCTTTCTGCCCTTGCAATGTTCCTTTTTCACTCCTCCTTGCCTTCATCTTCAGAGGGGTCCAGCCCTTCCATTTGACAGAGTAAGGCAGCTACCCCAGATAGCCAATGCTGCGTGAGAGCAAGTAATACTTGCACAGTGTTAGAGGACAGAGCTGCCTACTCCAGTGCCAGCAAGCATGAAGTCTTATTCAGTTGCCAGTCTGGTCAGCTTCTGTATGTGGATTTTTGTGTGTGTGGTGGCAGAAAGAATACTGTCCTTCACTTCAGGCAGCAAAATGTATCAGGCCAGTACTGCCTCCTTTTCATTTTCTTACTACTATATTTGGTTCTGGCCCTCAGCTGTTAATTCTTGAGCAGAACTACGTTAAAGGAAATATTGGTTGCTGGTGAAAATGGAGGCTTTTTGCTAAGACTGAGGGGGGAAACCCCACCAAAAAACATGCAGTATCTTTCCACTTTATTGGTTGGTGGAGGCATAAATTGGGGTACATTGTACAGGTTACATTAGGTTACCTGTAGGTCTACTTATGTTCTTCAGCCCTGAGGAAAGCCCCTCTTCTGAAGATACTATTTACATGGGGAGGAAATTGTTCCATTGGCGGAGTTGCTATGCCATTTTTTTCTTTCAAACAATGCTATGAGGTAGTTTTGGCTAGGACAGAAGTTTCCTTCACTTGTTGCTCCTGTGAAGGAGGTAAAGTGTGTAAAAGGGGGAATGAGGCTTCTCTGGGGTGTGCCTTCACCATGCAAATCTGAGGTGGGGAACCTTGTTGCTCAGGGCTCCAACATCTGGGGAAGCCAACCTGCGCAGAAGTCTATGCACAAAGACTTCCCCAGCTCTGACAGTCACATAAACAGGGGCAGATTGGCAGGCCAGGGAAGTAGAGAAAGCTGCTAGACAGTTCAAGTCTTTGCAAGTCTACTTAGTACTAAGTCCCCTTGAGTTCAATGGGGCTGGCTCCTTGGTAAGCGATTGCATGGTTGCAGATTTAAATGCCTGATCCAGAAAGACAAGAAAGGGGAATTATGCAGATTAAGGAGAAAATGAGTCCTCTGTTCTCCAACAGTGCAATTTTGCAACATTGCAAAATTAAGTTCCATGGAGTTCAGTGGGATTTACTTCCAGGTAAGTAGAATTATGGTGCTGGAGGAGACTCTTGAGAGTCCCATGGACTGCAAGAAGATTAAACCTATCCATTCTTAAGGAAATCAGCCCTGAGTGCTCACTGGAAGGACAGATCCTGAAGCTGAGGCTCCAATACTTTGGCCACCTCATGAGAAGAGAAGACTCCCTGGAAAAGACCCTGATGTTGGGAAAGATTGAGGGCACAAGGAGAAGGGGACGACAGAGGACGAGATGGTTGGACAGTGTTCTCGAAGCTACCAACATGAGTCTGACCAAACTGCGGAGGCAGTGGAAGACAGGAGTGCCTGGTGTGCTCTAGTCCATGGGGTCACAAAGAGTCGGACACGACTAAACAACAACAAAGTAGACATATGATCGCAGCCCCCCTTTTTTGAGGGGGTGAGGTCTAAGAGAGAGAAAAAACTGGGAAGATAATCATATTGTGCAAGTTTCAAATATATGTGGAACTTACACATATCTCTCCACAAGCTTTGTATGCAAGTTCTCACATTTATAGCTTAAAGGAAGAAGGTGTGAGTTTTTTCTGCACCATCTTATCACTTTTTATTATAATATGCAGTCTCTTTACATTTTTGCTTGATCCTTGTCTGTTTTCCTGAATTTTTATCTTGCTCGTCTGAAAAAGTGTGCCTCATTAAGTTCTAACAGAAAAAGTCATTTGGAACAGCACCACCTATTGCCTGGGGGTGTTGGTTATATAATAATTACACAATTTGTTGTGTTTTAAAATTGATATCTCTGGACTGCCCATTAAGAGGAGATCTAGAGACTTGGGAAGAAATCCAATTTGATTTAATGCAAGCAATATGTTTGGGAGGCAAGAGAGAAGTAACTGGTGTGTGTGTGTGTGTGTGTGTGTGTGTGTGTGTGTGTGTGTTTGTGTGTGTGTTTCTGTGTGCAGACTGAGCTTGCCATTTTTCTATAGAGAAAACTGTGATATTTTTAATATATAAAAAGAAGCACAGATCCCTGAAAAAGCCTAAGAAACATGACTGAAAAGAGTGACACATTAAGCACAGGATAAGATATGTGCTGAAAGAAAAAACAAATAAATCTGAATTGGATATTTATTTCATTTATTAAATTTATATACCGCCCTTCATAAACATAAATATAAGGGATACAAACACAAAATGCATAATAAAAACAAGAACAAAAAAGCACAAACTAATAACCCTTCCCGAGCCCATCTCACAAACACATTTAAAAGGTTATAGGATATTAAGCAGCCAAAGGCCTGGTGGAAGAGGAACATTTTCACCTGCCACCTAAAGATATGTAATGAGGGTTCCAGGTGTCCTTTCCTGGGGAGAGCATTCCACAAACGGGGAGCCACTGCAGAAAAGGCCTCTCCTTGTGTTGCCACCCTCTGGATCTCATGTGGATGGGGCACATAAAGGAGGGCCTCAGATGATGATCGCTGGGTCCAGGTCAGTTCATATGGGGAGAGACAGCCCTTTAAATACTGTGGTCCTGAGCCACTTAAGGATTTATAAGTCAAACCCAGCACTTGGGGCCAGAAACTAGTTAGCAGCCAGTGCAGTCGGGCCAGGATTGGTGTAATATGTTCAAACCACTGCTTTTTTTCTTTAAAAAAATATTTAGGGGTGCTCTCGTTTTCCTACTCATATTGAAATACTGCCCCTCGGTGAGGCCAAACTTAGATTCACAAAATGTTTAGGAGTATGCATACACCTGCGTCCCGCCAGGAAAAAAAGCACTGGTTCAAACCATCTTGCCCTGGTAATATGCAATGTGTCCACACACAAAAAAGGATGATATGTAATGTCTGTGTTCACAACTCTGAAGAGAGGGTGGGAGAAATTAAAAAAGAATATATGCCAAATCCTTAAAACTGAGAAACAGAAGAAATACCAAGGATCAGACCCAACTGCTCAATTCTATGGATCAAAAGTTATAGATGGATAACAGTAACTAGTACCAAATGGAGCTTCCAGATAGAGTGTTTTTCAAGGAGGGCCATGAAAGATAGAAATATCTGATGGTGATATATCAGCTGGGGTAGGCAGCCTGTGTTCCTCTAGGTATTATTGGACCCCAACTCTCACCATCCCTGACCGTCGTTCAGGCTGGCTGGGACTGATCAGAGTTGAAGTCCAACAGTACCTGGAGAACTACAGTGTCCCCATCCCTGATATATCCATTTCTATAGACCTACGAAGAAAAAGAGAGCACATCTGTACATCATTTCCCTTTTCCGCCACTCTTTGCTAGCTGATCAGCACTGGAATGAAGAAGAAAATCCTTAACAGTACAATCCTAAAAGCATTGACTCAGAAGTCAGTGTCACTCTGTTCATTAAGGTTTCTGTGCACAGAATTGCAGCTTAACAGTATAATTCTATAGGTACTTACCCACAAGCAAGCCCCATCAAGTCCATTGGGGCTCACTCCCAGGTAAGCAACCATAGGTTTACTATCTCATATGAAATTTCCTGTGAATGCACAGCATATTCTGGATCTCCTGGGTTGCCTGGCAATCTCCTTTTGCAAGCGAGCATAGTTAGTCCACATAGCACCATGTTCACTTGACTGGAAATGTACATGTATAGAATCATGTCATTAGGCTACCTTCTCTTCTAGTGTCACTTTTACATTCAAACATGCACTGGAGTCACTAGAGAGATGCCATCTCTAGGTGCACCCTCTTGCATCTTCTTATTTCCATCCTTAGGTGAGGACACAGATAGTCTAAGAAATGGTGAGGGTTTCACACAGTACTGGAAAAAGATGGCGCACTCACACAATCTTGCTTCAGCAGATGGCATTTGTGGTACTCCCAAAAAGCTTTCACAAAATAAAAGGAATGATTAATAAAGCAAGAAAGACAGGCAACTCCTTAATGCAATGCAACTTGAGTCAGGCAGTTGGAAGTTAGAAAGGGAAAGAACAGGAGTCTTCAAATTGGAAATGCTTGAGAGAAAACACCAATGGAGCTAAATATACTAGCAAGAAAGGCATCCGGATTTCACTCCTGCAGCAGATCTTAAAGCAGATTAATATATTCAGTCCATAAAGGAACCAGATAATGTGTAAGACATGTGCTAGAATCATAGAATCATAGAGTTGGAAGAGACCACAAGGGCCATCCAGTCCAACCCCCTGCCAAGCAGGAAACACTAGTAACTCACTCTTACAAAATTGCAAACATCACTGTTTCTGTGAGCCCTAAGCTGTGAAATGTTGAGCTACATCAGCCTTCCCCAACTTGGTGCCCTTGAAACGCTTTTGGACTGCAACCCCATCATCCCTGAGTACTGTAAGAAAGAAGGCAGAACATCTGGAGGTCACAAAGTCAGATAAAGCTAAGCTAGGTTCTGATGCCAGACCACTGCTATGCAGAAAGTGTACTAGCTAGATTTGGACAGAGGAGTTTCTGAGTTTCTTTGTGTCATACTTCCTCCAATTTTGCAGTGCAGTTCCCAAACAAATAATAATTGCTTGTAAATATGTGTCTATTGGGCTAGATTGCATACAAAAATGTAGCCATTAGATGTGCATTAAAATGCTGGCAAATTTTCCTGATGGTTTCTTTCTTTCTTTCTTTCTTTCTTTTTAAATGCAAACTGATGTGGAAATGTGGAGAACTGAACCTAAGAGTAGAAAAACTTAAAGAGACTGAAATTGGCAGATTCAGCCATTCGTACCCTCTGGCATCTTTAGAGTAGGTATATTTAGAAGTCTTCTAAAATCAGGCTTTCAATTTAATATAAGAGCTTTTTTTTTTTAAATATCCTTAAGCCCTGCTCACCTGGGTGGAAATAGGTAGCCCTTTTCAAAATGCCCAGGTAATGAAAGAATTGCAATTTCCACAAGGCATATAAGTTGACCTGTTGCAGCAAAAAGGACAACGTGTATTGTAGCACCTTTAAGACTAACACAATTGTTGTGGCATAAGATTTAGCAGTGTAGAGCCCACTTCATCAGACTCATGAAGTGTAATCCTAAACTGGCAAGTATATACAGTGGTACCTCTGGTTAAGTACTTAATTCATTCCGGAGCTCCATTCTTAACCTGAAACTGTTCTTAACTTGAAGCACCAGAGCACGATTTCTGTTCTTATCCTGAAGCAAAGTTCTTAACCTGAAGCATTATTTCTGGGTTAGCAGAGTATGTAACCTGAAGCGTATGTAACCTGAAGATATGCAACCTGAGGTACCACTGTATAAAGAAGAAGAAGAAGAAGAAGAAGAAGAAGAAGAAGAAGAAGAAGAAGAAGAAGAAGAAGGAAGGAAGGAGGAGGAGGAGGAGGAGGAGGAGGAGGAGGAGGAGAGTTTGGATTTGATATCCGCTTTATCACTACCCGAAGGAGTCTCAAAGCGGCTAACATTCTCCTTTCCCTTCCTCCCCACAACAAACACTCTGTGAGGTGAGTGGGGCTGAGAGACTTCAGAGAAGTGTGACTAGCCCAAGGTCACCCAGCAGCTGCATGTGGAGGAGTGGAGACACGAACCCGTGTGGAGAACTAGCCCAAGGCCAGGTAGGGGTTAACTTCTCTGACAGTTAGAACCCTTAGGGGCGGGCTTAGCCTCGGTATAAAACACCCCTCCCAGTGGTCAGTTAGGAGTTGAGGAGAGTTGAGAGTTGGAGTTAGAGTTGAAGTGTGAGTCAAGAGATAGAGCTGGGAGTTTAGAGTCTTAGGTGGATGTTAGCAGAGAGGATAAGAGATTGTGAAACGTGTTGTTATTGATATTTAGTTAACTATTAGAGGTAATAGGCCGGTAACATTTAGAGGTATTAGGCCGGTATAGGACAACTGTTATAAGCTGTTGAACAACCTTTTATTTATCAGCAACCACAAGCTTTGTACGCAATAAACATCTTTTTAGTTCACAATATCCTCGTCTGTGGTGAATGAAGTAAGCAGGATCCAGCTAGTAGTCTGAAGGGCTGCAGCTGGGGACTGTTTGTCGTTGGTGCAGCACTCATAGACCGTAAAACGTCCGGGGGTGGGCTGTACAGGGCGAAGGGCCCGCGACATTAAAGTGGTGGCAGCGTCGGGACGAAAGATAGTCATAAAGTGGTGGTCACATTGAGATCAAAGATCTAAAGTGTTGGCAAGAAGTGCCAAGGTACAAGAAAGATTTAAGGGTGACGCATTGTGTGAAGTGTGAGGCTTAAAGAGGATTTAAGCAAACTTCTGTGAGACTCTACAATCTAGTCAGGAAGGGGGATCGCATACACCTGGAAAGGGAGAAGGGGAATTCAGAGAGGAATTACCTGGCCCTAGGGTGTGGTGTGATAGCGCCTAAGACTGTGAGATTGTGAGAGAGTTACAAAGATACTTTGCGTTTGAAACTATTTCAGGCAGAAAGGTTTATAGTGAGAGGTCGGAAAAGTACGCTGGACAAAGTGCACTGAGGTAACTTTGGGCGTGACTTTGGACCTAAACTGTGGAAACTGAGCCTGAAGAAATAGTTTAACTGAAACATCCTTGATTTAAGTACAGAAATAATACCACCAAATAAATAGAAAATGCCACCTAGAAAGACTAAAACAGCTCTTAGGGACTCACAAGTAGAAAGCTCTGAAGAAGAAAATGGGGTTTCCCAGATTGAGGAAACCAGTACTGAAACAGTTAACAAAAATCCTGCTGAGGGGACTAGTTTTAAAGCCTCAGAGGAATTTGAGAAATGGAAACTTGAGAAGGAATATAATTTAAAATTCGAGCTAGCGAAATTACAAGCTGAAGAAAGAGAAAGGGAGGCAATGGCACTGAAAGAGAGAGAATTAAAGTTCCAAGCTGAGGCAAAAGAGAGAGAACTGAAAGAGAAAGAAATGACCTTAACTATTCAGAGAGAAAGAGAACGGGAGGAAAGAGAATATTTATTAGAAATGAAAGACTTGAATTATCAGCTGTAGATAATAGAAACAACAACAATAGTTCCACACAAAATCCTAGCAGGGTGGATTTAAAAAGATTCCCTGACTTCAGAGATAAAGACGACCCTGAAGCGTTTATCATTTCTTTTGAGAGGGCTTGCGAAGATTTTGAAGTAAAAGATGAGGAGAAAATGCAAATACTGAGAGCGCGTATTAGTGGAACATTAACAGAGATTTATTCTCAAATGCCATCTGATCAATCCAAAGATTTTGAAGCATTTAAACAGTTGGTTTATGTCAGGTTCGGAATTACTGCAGAGCAACTGAGACAAAAGTTTAGAACAATAAAAAAATTGCGTGAGGAAACATTTGCTCAACTAGGAGCTAAAACTACAAACTATTTAAACAAGTGGCTAGAACAGGAGGGTGCTGATTCTGTGGCGAAAATAAAAGAGGTGTTCGCATTAGAACAATTTTATGACACGATTAATAGTCATCTGAAGTATTTAATTAAAGAAAGACGACCTAAAACCATCCTGGAAGCTGCTAATCTGGCAGATGAAATAAATGAAATCCGAGAACACGCTTATGATGCCCCAAAATATAAGGACAAACATTGGGAAACAAATAAGTTTAAGAGAATGCAACAGCCCACAAAGTTTACCACAGAAACTGCCAAGAAAATTTTTCCCGCCAATGCAAATGTTCCCCATAACACGCCTATGACAACGGGGGGGACTGAGGGAAAAGTAAATAAATATAGTGAGGGTAAAAGGCCTGAATTAATCTGTTGGCAATGTGGGAGAAAAGGCCATCGACAATTGGACTGTAGAACTGAACTCAGAACTAAGAGTGTAAATAATATCCCTCAGAAGCAGACATATTGTGTCCAAACTGTGGAGACAGAGCCAACTGCCAACATGGTTGCCACGGCAACCGAGGCCCAGTCAGAGGCTCAGGAAATACCAGAGGCCCAAATTGTGAGGTGCTATATAATTCAACAAGATGACATGTTATTACACAAAACAGGAGAAGAAATTTGGGTGAATGGTAAACCATATAAAGGCTTAAAAGACACAGGGTCTCAGATTAGTATTGTACATCCTGATTTATTAAAGCCAGAAGACTTTATTAAAGGCAAAACAATCAGTTTGAAAGGAATATCAAAACAGCCAGAAACCTTGCCAGTAGCATTAGTTAATCTGACATATAAACAATGGTCTGGGAAATGGCAAGTAGCAGTTTCGCCAGAAATCCCAGCTCCAATGTTAATTGGGTGGGATTTACTTGACCATGTACAGAGTGCATTTGTAATAACTAGGGCACAAAAACTGCGACAGTTACCTCAGGAGGAAAGGCCTGATACAATTGTTGAACTGACACAAGATACAAGTTTAGTGCCGGTTACAAATAGTCAAGCAGCTAGTTTTGCAGCCAAGCAGAAACTAGATACAGATTTACAGAAATATTTTCAAGCCACAGCCTTGAATACAGTATTAACCCCTGAAAGCCCTGAGCGGTTTATAGTCAATAATGGGTTGCTATACAGAGAGATTCTTTTAAAGCCTAATAGAGGGGGTAATGAGATCCACAGGCAACTGATAGTACCTACTGAATTTAGAACCAAGATAATACAACATGCACATGGCAGTATCTTTGGAGGTCACTTGGGAATCACCAGAACCAAACAAAGGGTGTCCCAAAATTTCTTTTGGCCTGGGATGGGCAAGCAAATAAAGTTATTTTGTCGAACGTGTCATACTTGCCAATTACAGGGACATGGGCAAGATAAAACGAAAGCACAATTATGCCCCTTGCCCATAATTTCCCAACCTTTCCAACGTTTAGCAATTGATATAATTGGACGACTGCCAAAAGCCAGCCGCAGGGGTCATCATTATTTATTGACTATTGTGGATTTTGCGACTAAGTATCCGGAAGCGATACCGTTACGAAACATAGAGACTGAAACAGTGGCTTCAGCGCTAATAAGTTATATGTGTCGGCTAGGGTTTGCAGAACAGATCGTGACAGACCTTGGAGCCTCATTTACCTCTAAACTTATGCAGCGTTTGTGGGAGAGGTGTGGGATAAAACATATCACCAGTAGTCCTTACCACCCACAGACGAACGGCTTGGTAGAACGGTTTAATGGAAGCCTGATAAGAATGCTGAGAGCATATGTAACGGAACATCCTCACGATTGGGATGACAATATACAAGCTTTATTATATGCTTATAGATCCATACCCCAGGAAAGCACGGGTTTTAGTCCCTTTGAGTTATTGTTTGGAAGAAAGATCAAGGGTCCCCTAGATTTATTAAGATTTAATTGGGAAGGACGGCCGGTTGGGGATTCTGAGAATGTAGTTGACTACCTATTTAAATTGCAAAACACTCTCAAACGATCACTGGAACTGGCAGGAGAACATTGCAAAGTTGCTCAGCACAAACAGAAAGTTTGGTATGACAAAAAGGCACGTGTGAGATCTTTTGAGCCAGGACAAGATATTTTATTAATCAGACCAGTAAAAGGGGATAAGTTACAACTGGCCTGGGAAGGTCCTTTTAAAATCATTTCAAAAATGAATGATGTAAATTATATAATTCAATACGGTGAAGGCAGGCGGGTCGTGCATGTGAATATGATAAAGCCTTATTATAAAGCAGAAGGGTGGTCATTATTTGCTATTAAAGAAGATCCCCATGACATGCCAATACCTTGTTGGGAAAGGGAGAAGAACTCCTGTCCAATATCTGACATTAAGTTGGACCCACAACTAACGCCGTCCCAACAAGAAGACGTAACCAAAATTTTAAAACACTATGCACCCACGTTCAGCAATAAACCGGGTATTGCAAAAGGGGTAATGCATAAGATTGATACGGGCAATGCCAAACCCATTGCATTGGCTCCGTACAGGATTACTGGCCATTATGTAAAGACTGTAACCGAGGAAGTTAAAGAGATGTTAAAAGCTGGCATTATTATTCCTTCGGTTAGTGCATGGGCAGCCCCTGTCCTTTTATTAGATAAGCCCGATGGAACTATAAGATTTTGTTTGGATTTTCGTAGACTTAACCATGTGACAAAATCAGATGCCTATCCTATGCCTAGGCTCGACAATTTAATCGAAAAAATTGGAAGCTGTAAATACATATCTAGTTTAGACTTAACAAAAGGATACTACCAGATTCAAATGGACCCTAAAGATAGGGAAAAGACCGCTTTCAGGAGTCCTATCGGTTTATATGAGTTTACAGTCATGGCGTTCGGTCTAAAAAACGCTCCAGCCACTTTCCAACGGCTCATGGACAAAGTTTTAAATGGGTTATATGACTTTACAATTGCGTATCTTGATGATATCGCCATATTTAGTAAAACTTGGGAGGAACATACAGAGCACTTGAAAATAGTGTTACATAGAATCCAAGAGGCAGGTCTAACCATCAAGGCTGCCAAATGTCACATTGGGGGCAGTTCCTATAAAATATTTGGGTCATATGATTGGGGATGGCCAGATTAAGCCCTTATCTGCAAAAGTAGAAGCCATCGCTACATGGCCGAGACCCACAACCAAGAAAAAAGTGAGAGCATTCTTGGGACTGGTGGGGTATTATCGCAAATTCATTCCCAAATTTAGTGAAATAGCTGCTCCTTTGTCTAGCCTGACAGGGAAAAAGATATTAGACCCCATTACGTGGACAGCAGCCTGTCAAACTGCTTTTGACAGGCTGAAGAGCGCACTGATATCCCAACCAGTACTAGCCACACCTGATTTTGGCAAGCCATTTACGGTCTACACGGACGCTTCTAATGATGGACTTGGCGCTGTGTTATGCCAGCCGGGAGCTGAGAACGAACTACATCCCGTCGTTTATCTCAGCAAAAAGTTGTTGCCGCGGGAGAAACATCTGTCAACGATCGAGAAAGAGTGTTTGGCCATCATCTGGGCTCTGCAACGTTTAAAGCCGTATCTGTGGGGACGATCGTTTGAACTTTGTACGGACCACTCCCCGCTGATGTGGCTACGATCCATGAAGAACAACAGCAAGTTAATGAGGTGGGCATTAACCTTGCAAGACTTTGACTTTACCATCAAATCAGTCAAAGGATCTCTGAACATTGTGGCGGATGCGTTGTCTCGAAAACCAGGGAGCCACGGCTGATCCAAAGACAAACCATCACAACGATATTGCATGTCACTGGTACTATGTAATATTGCATGTATATATGTTCACAACTATATGTACTTTTACTGGAGATGTAACTGTTTATGCCATAGTTAGGGAAAAGGTAAGAGTTATAAAATGTAATGTTTATAGTGATGTTTTAAAATGTTGTTTGTATCAGAGGGATACTTTGGCTAGTAACTCCTCTGATACAAACCTAAAAAGGAGGGAGGTATGTGGAGAACTAGCCCAAGGCCAGGTAGGGGTTAACTTCTCTGACAGTTAGAACCCTTAGGGGCGGGCTTAGCCTCGGTATAAAACACCCCTCCCAGTGGTCAGTTAGGAGTTGAGGAGAGTTGAGAGTTGGAGTTAGAGTTGAAGTGTGAGTCAAGAGATAGAGCTGGGAGTTTAGAGTCTTAGGTGGATGTTAGCAGAGAGGATAAAGAGATTGTGAAACGTGTTGTTATTGATATTTAGTTAACTATTAGAGGTAATAGGCCGGTAACATTTAGAGGTATTAGGCCGGTATAGGACAACTGTTATAAGCTGTTGAACAACCTTTTATTTATCAGCAACCACAAGCTTTGTACGCAATAAACATCTTTTTAGTTCACAATATCCTCGTCTGTGGTGAATGAAGTAAGCAGGATCCAGCTAGTAGTCTGAAGGGCTGCAGCTGGGGACTGTTTGTCGTTGGTGCAGCACTCATAGACCGTAAAACGTCCGGGGGTGGGCTGTACAGGGCGAAGGGCCCGCGACACCCGGTTCCCCAGATAACGAGTCTACTGCTCCTAACCACTATACCACTACATAAGGTTCTGGGGAGGCAGAATGCAGAGGAGTCAGAGAGAAATTATATGCACATTGAACACATAATAATTATTATGTAAATGGTAAATAGTTACAGTTAGCAATGACCGTTAACAATGTATTGTTGGTGATAACACAAAGCATCTGGCATTGGTGAACTTATTGACACATGTAGCAGGATAAAAACCTGTAATGTCATCTGAGCCACAGGTGATAGAATTGAATTTCTGTAAAAACTATAATTTGGCAACTTCATGCTTGTGCTTCCCTTTGAAGTTCCTTCATTCCAGAGTGGCTATTTCAAGGTGACAAATGAGTGTGTTGTGTAGGGCCAAAACACTCTTCTACTTTTTTATGAATATTGCCCTTTTGGGTGTCTAGTTTATGCCCATTTATTCATTGATGTGAAAGCTGGCTTGTTTCCACCAATGCAGACTGCAGAAGGGCATTGTGGAAGTCTCCCAAAGAAGTAAAAGAGCAGAGCTAAAGGTGAGATTTTGGTCAGGCTTGTGGTCTTCAAGCATTGGGAAGCTAAGATAAACAGTGAAAAAAGTAGTGTGTGAACAGAATGAAAGTTATCCTAGAGCTCTCTTCTGGGATAATTCAAAAGGGAGAAAGAATGCAGTTGACATTGATGAAGTGGTGAAAGAGTACATTCACACTTTCCAGAACACCCTTCAAAGAGCTTTTCAGTCCTACTGAAGGGAAGGAGGTGTTAATATTTTAAAAGAAGCATGGGCAACTGTTCCTGTGTCTGCTCATAGCTCATTATATTTTCTCTCCCTTTCTCTACTGCTGAAAGAAGTGGTGCATATTTTAAAACGTGAATAGAGCAGTAAATACAAAACCCATGAAGGCTCTATCCATTCCATGTTACTGTATAAATTTCTCTACCGTTTATCAGCAATGGATAACTGTAAAATTGGAGCATGAACCATAATTAGAAACACAGCTCCTGGGTATATTTTAACCCCACGAAGAAAGAGAATAGTCATAGTTGTCAATGAAGAATAAGGAGAGATTCATGAATTTCAGGGTTCTGCCCCAGCAAATTCCTGATTTAATTTCTCCTTCCTTCATTCATTGTATTCATACATTAATGTATATATTTAAAATACATTATATTTCATTATAATTATTTTACATCTAAGATGTGTTGCTGTTATTGGCAAGCGGAAAGTACACACTCGAAGAATTACTTTTAAGCAGCTGTAGGTATTCTTTACATTATACTTTTTAGTGGAGAATGCATAAACATACCTACAGGCCATTTCCTGTGCACGTGAGTGGTGACTTGTGAATCAGTCTCAATTTTTAGACAAAAATCCTCCAAAGATTGCCTAGAGCAGCATTTTCTTCTTGGAAAATAAAAAGATAAACATCTGATGGTCACACTATTCTAAAATGAGGCAGTGAGCATTACCATTGCTAAATGGTTCTTCTAGTTAAGATATTCTCAGTAATTTTTAACCCACTAAATACCAGAGTGTATGTCTGTTAGCATGCCACAAAAATTTAAAAGATTAGAGAAAACTGGGGACTCAGAGTATCCATCGACAGACTACTGTGTTTCTGCTTGGTTCCTGCCCATCCGTCCCTTTGAGGGATGGAGTAACATGGTTGTGGCTCTTCATCATGTATGGTAGTCAACTTTGTGCCCTCCGGATGCATCACAATTCCCATCATCATTGACCATTGACCATGCTGGCTGAGATTGATGGGAGTTACTTTACCAACATCTGGAGGGCACAAAGTTGACTACCCCAATGGATAGGCTTATTCATTCGCTCCTAGTACCCCAAACCCAACAAAATTACTTACCCTTAGATAAGGTTTTACGTTGATGGGTCATAGCCTTGAGCATGCCTCCTTCCAATCAACATGCTTCTAGCATTATCATAAAAATGTATATATAATTTGTCCTCCTCTGTATATCTTCATTGCATGAGCCTCTCCTATGATACATTTGACTTACCTGATAGGTCTCCCACTGTCTCTGCAGGCTAAATTTGGGGGGTATTGAACACTCAGATCATCCCTTGCCCATCAAAAGCAAAGAGTTCCATCTCCCTTCCTATGATCCTAAGTGAGCATCTAAGAATGATTCCATTTCTTTGGCATGGAGTATGTGTGTGTGTGCATATGTTTGTATGTAGAGCATTTACCCAGCTCGTGAAATTACAACATACACTTTTCAGTTCTGCAATATGCAGGCAGCTCTCATTTTGCAATCTGCTGTGCTGCTTCAACAATCCCTCTTTTTCTTTTTACAACAAACCTTCGCAACTGAACGCAGCTATTTTTCACTCCTACCCATATGCTCTTTAGAGAGGGAGGAGGGAAATCTGTGCTTTTCTAAAGCAAAACCCATAACACTGATTATGGAAAGTCTAAGACCTTTTCAGTTCTTCAGCTATGAAGAACAACTGTGTGTAGGCAGGGATGGTAGCAGCACCATGGCAGGCTCCACCCTCCCAACCTACGCATATTATTGTGACTGTCTGAAACAAGCCTATTTACACTGAAGCCAATTTCTAGGTTGTGGGTGAGGAGCCTTCCGCTGCAGTTCCACCAGGACATTGCCTGCACGTATTCATTTGACACACCCAAATGACTCACTTACCTATACTCACTTACCTGGAATTAAGTGGGACTTGCTTTTGAGTCATGGTTTGATCTGTGAAAGGGGCTATATTCTGAATTGAATACCTGTCAAAGTGCTTATACCTTTTGGAGTAACCTTCCTCTCCACTTTTACAGGGCTCCTACCATGCAGTGATTGCAAACTTGGGAAATTGGGTCATCTGAAGTCCTCTTCAGAAGCCCTCAGTTTTTCAGTCACCTCTTCTCTACCTCTAATCTATATTTTTTAAAGTGTAAGCTCAGAACCTCTGACTGTTCAGATGACCTATAAAAAAGTGGAGAGGAGCTGCTAACACAAAGAGGTTATTATGTGCATTTATAAATACTGTAGCATAAAATGGTCCTGCTTCTGCATTAGAAGGAAAAATGCTATTAATGTAGCATTTATTTTGCTTCTGGAAAGAAGAGGGCAGCTTTAGGAAGGGATGGTGAGGTGTGTTTTTTTTTCCCCAAGCAGGTAAAAAAATGTTTTCTGATTAAGAACATAGAATGGAAGCATCACTTCTGATCACGAGTTCTATTTCTTGCCTGTTTCCTATTAACACCTTTCCTTCTAATTAGGTTTTGCTGAATACCCAGGAAAACTAAACAAGATGCTAAGTCACTGAACATTTTATTCAGCAAAATCTTCAATCGCACTTAGTTTTTATATATCCTTCCTTCATTTGCATGGCTTTGTACCTTACCGCTTGAGTGTTTCATAGCAAGTCATTCATTAAGCAAGCATTTTATTTCTGTTCACAGAAAGCTACAGAAAACCCAACACACACACACACACACAAGCTTTATTATTGGGATATATATACATATTGAAACAAATTGACTTCCCAGAAGCAGAACGTGTGTGTGTGTGTGTGTGCGCGCGCGCATATGCATGTGTGTTCATGCATGTGCCCTGACAGAGGTGCACACGTGCATGCACATCCATTTTAACAGAGGAATTGGGAGCATGTGTTCCTCTTACCTCTATAAGTTCCTTTTTTGCACATTACACAATCACAATTTGCGTTCCTCCTTATCTCCACAGCATGGGAACTGCTGCAGTGCAACTCAGTCCTGAACCACAGAAATAGCATAAATGGATGCTCACAAGGTAGCATAGCACTGTTACCCATGAAAGCCAGGAAAACATTGGCATGGAAACAAGGTGCACATTTTCCATTTTGAGAAAGTATTGTCGGTGCTATTTATATAATGACTGCCAGGATGGGTTGGCATAACAGTAAATAGCTGCTATGGACGGGTGGCATAACACAAAATGGCTGCCACGTTTACAAGAACAGGAGAAGGACCGCAAAATGGTGCAGACTTCACCTTCCATCACTCCTCACGCCCGCAAACAATGTGGAGGGGAACCAACTACATCAGCCACTACTGTTATGGCTTGGTCTCTCCCACAAATGCGAGACAACTCTGGCTGTTAATTATTTCAGATTGCTCAAACAACAAACTAGGACGGAGCTCCTCTACTCATCGTCCTCCCCAAAAGATGGAGTTGCCTGGATTGAGCTCCTCCCCCTTCCCCAGCAAGGAAGCCCCCACCTTCTTTTCCGGTATCTTTCGTGCATCTTGGCCACTTTTGAGATCCTACGAGATTTGGGAGAGAATGTCCGAGATCTCACACAGCCCCCTCTCACTCTGGCCCTGTCTTTTGTCTCCCCTTTGTTCAGAGTTCAGATTACAGCTGCTCCCCCCCCCTCCTCTCTGCCTTCCGCTGTTAACTGTTCTCTCTCTATGCCTGCTTCTTCTTCTCCTGTCAGCAGGTGCCACGTTGACACCTCCTTATAAGTCTCAAGTAGGTTCACCTTGAACAAGGCAGATTTTAAGATGGTCTGGCCTGATTTCATCTGAGGCGCTATAGATCAAAACCTCTGGATCTCAAATTGGGGCAAGGAACAAAGCAGAACAAGATATTTTTAATTTTCTCAGTCCACAACAGATTGCTGGTCTTGGGTAACTGAACTGGAAAGTTCATTATAAACATTTGAGCAACAGACAATTAATGATATAACAAAACACACTTAGTGTGATGCAAATATTTTGTGTCTATTTGCATTTAATTTCATCTCAAGTGTTTGTTTTAGCAATATGTTTTTCATTAACGGTCCTCCTTGAGACAGATCAATGATACCATCTGTCTTAAAAACCTACTTACCAAGCTGTCTTCGTTCAAGGCAGAATCACTTAGATTCAGATGAAGGAATGCAGTTACATCTGAAGGAGAGGGGGGAATATTCAAGCACATTTCATAACTAAAAAATGCTTGCAAAAATAAATAACAATTTGTCTTATTCTAGTTACAGTTAGAAGGCCGTAGCTCAGTGATCATCCACAGACTTTGCCCAGAAAGAATCCCAAACTCAGTCCCTAGGCTCTCCAGGAAAAGGCACCCTTCCTCAACCTGGTGCCCTCAGATGTTTGAATTACAGCTGGATTATGTGTTATCTGTTTTGGAACAGGGGAATACCCTTGCTGTGGGGTGCATGTTTACTGAGGTGCTATATGTTAGTGTGAATCTTTTGGGATTTTTTGGTTGGTTCCATGTTCCGTGGCACTGTCCATCACTTCAGTTTTCAGTTTGTTTAAATAATTAAAGATGAAAATGTAACTGAATATAATTTAAAATAATAAATGTACCTTACTATGGTCTCTGAATCCCTATTTCTGGGTCAGCCTAAAAATGATTTCTTCAGTTCTGACATCTCCAGACCTCTTTTATTATATTATTTTAATTCTGACCTGAAATAATATATTTATGTTCCAGTTCTTCATCTTCACAGTTAAATGCATATATGTGTATGAATCCATTCATTCTCTTCTGCTACGAATGTTTTAGGTCACTACTGCACAATTCTAGTATAAAGCATCCTCTGTTCATTGAGTCTCTCAATCTTGAGACTTCATGATCTTTTTTTTTTTAATGGCAGAAACCTCTGCCATTATCCAGGGCAGCCAGCTGCCAGTGTCATCTGCAGCAGCTGTTCTTTTTTTCTGCTCATCCTTTCTGAATGGATATTGCTTTGCCATACTGGAAATATGCTCACCCTTTTTTCCTATCAGTACTGAACCAAAACCCACCCCTTTTTTTCTAGAAGGGCAAGAGGTTTGAAACTCATTGAACTAGGTGGAGCAGAACTTCATTGATTGGTGGAGAAAAAACAAATATGCTAAGATTGCCAGCAATCCATTTTGTGCATTCATACTTTTTCATTCTTAACTGATGTGCCCTTAAGTGTTTTGGTGCTTTGGCAAATTTCCACTGCACAAGTGAATTCATTAGGATCCCCATAGAAACTTAGGTAACATGATAAAATACCTTTAAACTATTCAAACTATCAGATCCATCCCATCAAAATACCCAGTCAAACTACAAAAGCTGTCAATGAGAATATGCAGATACCCAGCATTTGCAACCCACATATACCTTCAAATGGCTTACAGAAAGCTCTCTAAACACAATTGATTTCTGTTGGATTCAGTGAGAAAAATCTAGGAAAAGAACTTTTATTTTACTAGAACTTTTCTCAAGTTAGAGAGTGGCTATTACCTATTTAATAGAGGATTCGGACGCATTTTAATGTTCAGCTGATTTTTTCTTGAAAGCACTTTCCTTCAAGTTCACATAGGGCATTTTATTTCAGAAGAACATTGGATGCAATTCAGTCAAAATG
Organism: Lacerta viridis; assembly: GCA_900245905.1. NCBI lineage: Eukaryota > Metazoa > Chordata > Lepidosauria > Squamata > Lacertidae > Lacerta > Lacerta viridis. The sequence continues at coordinate 252,402 of OFHU01004481.1, read as the reverse complement.
TTAAGCACTTTAAAGGCCAAAGCTCACCAGCACTGAACCAAATTCAAGTCTAGAGTTATATCAGTGGGACTTAATTTCAGCTGGGACTGAGGCCTGGTGGCAGGAGGTAGCAGCTGGTGAAGACCCACTGCTACTGACATCACTGCCCTGGGCTGCTTCTTCTGGCATTCCAGTGAGCTACAGGCAGCTGCTGCTGTAAGTCTTCACAATATCTTGTAGTGACAATAAGTCAGCCCAGAGCATTCTCAGAAACTACAAGTGCTTAGTAGAGTAGCTTTCCTCCTCCACTGCCATCATCTGTCTATACTGGTAAGACCTCTTACCAACTCCTGTTCTCCATGGAACAACGGCCACATTCACGCCATACACTGAAAGCTCTATGATACCTCTTTAAACTGTTGGCTTTACTTTGTTAAAGGCCCTGAGAATTGTTAGGAGATGCCTATTTCCTTTACAGAGCTACAACTCTCAGAGTTCCCGGGGAAGAGGTGTTGATTTTAGCAGATAGCTCACTCCTTAGAGCATGAGATTCTTCATCTCAGGGTTGTTAGGCAAAAGATTCCTGCATTTCAGGGGGTTGGATCCTTTCAAATCTACGATTCTATAAATGTTCAACCACTGCATATATTATATAAGGATCGTTTTGGTGGAACCAAGGAATTACTCGCTTCTCATTAAGAACAAGGAAAGGGACAGGAATTAGAGGGGGGAAATCTACCCAGATAAGACTGACATTGAGATTTTCAAAAAATTCCATACCTAAATATTGCTCCTTGTAAAATCACCACTGCTCTTTGTTTTGTTCTGCTTTTTAAAAAATGATTGAATAGTAAAATGTTGAACTTTAGGAAAGAGGACAGGATATATTGTAAAAGCCACCTTTCTTTTGAAATTGTGAAGCAGTCACGACAGGTGATTCATGCTGGCCAGCACGAATAATGTTGCGGTACGTTTGATAACCGGAGGACAGTTTGACAGAACAGGACATAACATGGAGAGATGGGGCTTGTCAGCCAAGATGCATTTAAATCTAAGGCTCTTGAGAAGATGTGTTTTGCCCTTTAGCAACATCACTTTGGGGAGAAAGAGGGGCAAGTAGAGATGGCGTGAAAAGTTCTTTAAGAGCGGCATTTTGATGGGAACGGTTATTTAATTCTTCTCAAATATTACAATTGATCACATAGTTCCAATTGATCATTTGGAATCCTCATTTGGGCAAGTGAGCAATTGGGTAAACAAGGAATCTCATTTAACTCAAGGCACACCAATGTCAATAATGAAATTATAGCTGACACTCAATCCGGGGAAGCCTTAATCAGCAGACTGTTGGTGCTCAAAGTCAAATAGGTAGCAACGCAGCTTTTAGACTGATTGCTGGAGGAAAGCTGATGGAAGTTGAGGAGCATGTGATTCAGGATGAATCATACCCAGTGCTTCCCCCCCCCTAAAAAAAAATGTTTAGGAGTACTCTCATTTTCCTACTCATATTGAAATACTGCCCCTCCATGAGGCCTAACTTAAATTCACAAAAAATTAGGGGTATGCGTACCCCTGTGTACCCTCCCAAAAAATCACTGATCATACCTAAGGGATGAGAATAACTACTTTGGTTATATTTTTGCTTTCTAAATAATCTTCATTAAATTTCTAATAAGCAAGCAAGCAAGAAAAATTATTACAGCTGTCAAAACAATCTTCATACAAACAAAACAATATAAGATTGTCAGCCATCCATGAAAAGAAACTAAAGGAGGCGGGGGACATGAAACAAAACTGGCAATAATTATAGGGGAAAGGACCCAAATCAATTAAACAATACCACTGCACTGTATACCTTATCCAAAACATAAAGCAGGTATTAATTTCTCTCAGAGTTGACTGAGTGCTAATATATAACAAAATTTGTACTTAAAAATAAAAATCCTTTTATCATGTGAAAAGAAAAGGAGAGCCTACATCAACCAAAACCTACTATACACTGGTCATGGGAATCGTCCATGCTCTTTTTCTATATTAGAAAATATTATAAAATCAGACCACACCACTGCTAAGTTACCTTTCTTTGACTTCAAAAGAGGGATCCTTTTAAAAAGGAGGGTTTTGGTGTTTTTTTTTTAAAAGGAAACTGAAAGGGGAAGTCATGTGGGTCAAATCTCTCTAAAATGTTCGGATGTTATTCAACATCACAATAATAGAAGCTATAATGCGTACTGCGGATCGGGGGGGGGACCACTGAGGTGAAGAGAATGTCAGGACAGGTAACACCAAGAAGAGTACATGTTATGTACTGAGCTGAATAGGATCCAAACTACAGCAGTCTGATTGGTCCTAGAACAATAGGATTGAGATTGCAGCAGTCTGACTGGTCCCAGAACAATAGGATTGAGATTGCAGCAGTCTGATTGGTCCCAGAACAATAGGATTGAGATTGCAGCAGTCTGATTGGTCTGCAGGAGCCACCCAATCCAGCTCCAGGTGGAAGTGAATCCGCACTCTGATTGGCATACAGGAGTATCCCGGAATTAGCCAATCACGTGGGGCCCATTGTGTAAATAGTGTATATAAAGCAAACGTTTTGGGGGAACTACATTCCTCACTACTATGAGCTGAATAAAGAGCATGAAAATCACACTGGACTCCGAGTATCTTTCAGTACAGAAACTATTAGAGCCTCCAACTCCTCCAACTCCTGCCCAAATGAGAATGAAACGGAACAAAAACTGTGGCAAAAGAAATGCAGGTGGGCAATAAACATAGCTGTCAACTTTTCCTTTTTTAAAAAAAAAGGGAAATTCCCTTATTCTGAATAGGATTCCTTGCAAGAAAAGGGAAAAGTTGACAGCTATGGCAACAAAGGATGCAAAAATAATCATAATTGAGGAGCATATCACTAAAACATTAACGCCAAAGCAATGAAAATAATGTTAAATGTATTTGAAATGGGAAACTGGCTAGGCAGGCAGTTTGATTTTTGGACAACAAGGGAGTCAAAGGTGCACTAAAGGAGGGAAAGAAGATTGCAGTGCAGCTGAGTGAAATCTTTGCATCTGTCTCCACAGTGGAAGATCCAAGACTCTGCCTGAGCTAACTTTCAGAGAAAGGGGGTGTGAGAGAAACTGAGGCATTTAGAGGTGACAAGAGAAAAAGATCCCTTTTTGACAAATCAAAAACTGGCAATACATCAGGTCTGCATGGCATCCACTCTCGAGTTCTGAAAGAACTCAAATGTGAAATTGCTTATCTGCTAAGAAAAATATGTAACTTGTTAGTAGGATCAGATTCTATAAATAAGCATTTGAAAGTTTAAAACCAATTTTAGGGGAAAGGGTCCAGGGAGGATCCAGTAAATTCCAGGCTACTCCACTTAAAGTCTTCATGGCAACCCTTGTTGAAGCAGAACCAGCATGGCTTCTATAAAACGCAGGTCCTGTCCCACTAACCTTTTATATTGCTAACAAGCATATAGCTAGAGGTGACCCAGTTGACGCTGTGTACATAGACTTTCAAAAAGCTTTGGATGCAGTCGCTCACCAAAAGCTTCCGAGTAAGCTTAGCAATCAGGAGATGAGAGGAAAATTCCTCTTATGGATCAGTAACTGGCTAAACAACAGGAAGGAGAGAGTAGGAATAAATGGACACTGCTCACAATGGAGAGATGTAACCAATCATCCATATTGGGGACAGTGATTTTTTTTAACTTTTTGTTAACCACTTTAAGGTTTGGTTCTGTTTTACAATCAAGCAGTGCATAAATTGGTGTATGTCAATGGCTACTAGCCATGAAGCCTGGGTACTATCTCCATTATGGGAGGCACTGCACACATTTGCTGGCTTTGGGATTCCCACAGGCACCTGATTGGCTACTGAAAACAGGATGGTGAATTATTTTTTTATCTTGTTCAATTGATTTAGGAAAGTTGGGATTCTAAAAGAAAGGTTGTACATCTTGATTGTTAGTTTGATCTGAAATATATAAACGAACAAAGAAATCCTCAGACTATTTGATTACAGGCAGCAATACCCTTTCTCTCTTTTTAAACCCCTGGAATAGTTTCCTCCCTTGCATTTGTTGTTTAGTCATTTAGTCGTGTCCGAGTCTTCGTGACCCCATGGACCAGGGCAAGCCAGGCACTCCTGTCTTCCACTGCCTCCCGCAGTTTGGTCAGACTCATGTTGGTAGCTTCAATAACACTGTCCAACCATCTCGTCCTCTGACATCCCCTTCTCCTTGCGCCCTCAATCTTTCCCAACATCGGGGTATTTTCCAGGGAGTCTTCTCTTTTCTTGAGGTAGCCGAAGTATTGGAGCATCAGCTTCAGGATCTGTCCTTCCAGTGAGCACTCAGGGCTCCCTTGCATACTAACAACTTACTCTGTCACAAAAGGGGGGGGGAGCTGGAGCCATCCCCAATCTGGTGCCCTCCAGTTTTTTTTGGAATGACAACACCTCAGCCACAGCCAACACTTTTCCCCAAAAAAGGAAAACATTTAGAGGGCAACAGGCTTGGAAGGCTACTATATGATAGCCTATTTGTCTCTTTTAGTTGTCATCATTTTGTAGACTTCCACATGCCCTGCATCTTTCTGCCGTGTTCCCAAGCCTATTATTCTCACTTTGATTTATGTACAAGTATAACACAAAAAAATTGAAAGAATCAAGCCTGCTGCTAATGGCACAGTCCTATCCTGGATTTTGTTCTGTGCTAGGATGTTTGGACACAGCTTTTATATACATAAGAGAGTGGACATGGTGAAAACAGGGCTTTCCTCCGATAGTTTAACTTATGACAAATTTAGAAACAAAAATATGGGTAATATTATGGATTTGAATTGCTAACAAGCAGGGCCCTGCTGGATCAGACCAAAGGCCAATTCAGTCCATTATGCTGTTCTCACAGTGCTAAGCCAGATGCTCAAGGGAAGACCACAAACGAGACCATAATGCAACAGTAAACAATATTTGAAGGCGCACTGCTTCTAATGCTGGAGGTAGAACACAGTTAGAGTGACTTTTAGCCAACTTCCCCTTAAGCGGTGCCAAAAGCATTCTCTGCGTTGTGAAATGGACATTTCAAGGTCGTCATGGTGAGCATAATATTGGCAATAGAAAGTGGTGTTAATTTCTGAATACTTAAGTGAACCTATAGTATACATGGCTGTTGCCTTACATTGTCCCCGTTCGATAGAAGAAAGTTTTGACTGAATTGGGTAGCGTTTGTTTGTTTTTCTGCATTTCTCCTTGAACTTGCAGCAATCGGTGCATATGCTGAGGGAAATGGATGTGTTTTCATTTGGCTCATGCATGAATGAAGAGTAATGCAATTAGAACAGATTATGATATACCCCATTTGCAAAACATACAGACTCTAAGTTCCCAACCAACAGCAATTATATTCCTTCTTAATTATCCTCTCACAGTATATTTCCCAGAAGGAAATGTTTGATGCGGACGTGAGTACATGTATGTGGTGGCAAATGAGGCAGCAGATCTCTCTGCATTAGCAAAGCCAAGCTGGTGGAATCCTGTTTAACTGCTCTTTGACCATTCTTATGTTCACATTGCAGTCAAGACACTGTGTCAGCTGTATTCTTTCATGTTGAAACAGAAGCACCAAAGGGGTAGGGGTGGGGGCTTTTACTTCACTGTCATTGTGTCACCTGTCTGTAGGATGGTGGGCCTTCCTAAACCAACAGCAATACAACTTCAGGTCTGTGAGGAGGATGCCACCATAGCAGCAACAGATTGCAGTGTGATTTGGTTCAGACAACCTCCTTTCCCAGATTTCCTCTATCCACCTCCCACCAACATGATAAAAATAATAATTACATCTTCTTGTCTGAATTTTAGCCTTCATGTGTGTCACATCTTGTATGCTAGATCAATCTAGAAAAGCATCCTTTCCTCAGCTGAAACTCACCTTTCTTGAAATTCTTTAAAAAGAGGAGTGGGGAAATGATCTTGTTCCCACTTGCATGGCACCATGGCTGTTGTAGTTTGCATTCGACTTTGTGGAGATGAAACATGCTAGACCCCCGCTGGCCCTACCACCTTTCATTGAGGGAGTGGCTGTCAGTGAGTGACACTTATATCCGTTAAGCATTACAAAGTCATTGTGCCATGTTTCTTGTAGCAGAATAATACCAAATTGCTCAAAATAGTTCATCAGCTGTTTATTATTTTGCTTTGAACGCTAGCTTGCTATGATCCATGACATCAGTTTTAGCCCCAATTCCTGTAAGGCTCTGTGTTTGTCATTTCCACTTTGTCCAGGTACCTAATTTCATCTTATCAGTGGAACCGATTCAATGGTGTTAGTATCCTTTCTGATTCTCTGGAGAGGACTACCTATTTCATTTGGAGCTAATTTCCGATAGCTCAGCCAGGAATTTGTAGTCACACGATCAGGATTGTCCCCCACCATATCATATTCCAAGGGGGGGGTTGAGTTTGCAGCTCTGCATCTATTCTATACACTTAAATGTTCCTCTGTCAGCCTTCTTTTTAACCATACATTTTGGAGAAACAGCTTGTGGGTGAAAGGCTTGATTGTCAATTGTTTCACCAACATTTTGTTGTCCATGCTATTGTATTTGGGTCAACCTGGACTGTAACTTAGCTAGTTTGGTGAGAACATCACTTTGCTCTTTATCTGGTAGGTTAATATAATTACTTAACAAATCCTCTTCTTCTGGGACTGTCCAGTCTGCTGAATCTGGAGCGTAATTTTCATTCGGAACTGCAGTAGATTGATTAGACCTCTTCAATTTTCCTTGCACAATCTCTGGAGTTGCTGATAGTAATTCTTCCCATTGACTGTGATCTTCTTCGGCAATAGGACAAATGTCAGCTTTACATGAAGTGACTTTGTTCCCCCTTTGTTCCCAGTCTTTAACTGGGCTGAAGGCTCTATCTGGCACACATGATTGTTGAACCATAGCATACATTTGCTGCCATCTTCGCAAGAGCGGAGAGCAACTGGGTCATTCCTGGGGGAGGACTCACTACCCACTGATTTTCAACAGCTGGCCTTCTAAGGCAGGTGGGGCTGTTTTCTGGAACCCCATCAGTGACAGGAAAGGGTGAGCAGCCAGAAGAATTCCCAAGCAGGCAAACTTTTGCCATCTCTCCCTGCTCTGCATTTGCTGCTGCTATTTCTGTCAGATGGGAGGGGAGAGCCCTTGGCAATACCCCTCGCTGCGCCTGGTGCAGCAAGTAGCTTGGGGTATGCTAGCCCATGTAACCCACACGGCTCTGTCCTCTAATACCTCTGTGGTCACTACCTGAACTGCCATCTCATTCTGCCTGATGACGAAACCAAGCTCCTAGCGTCCCCAAATGGATGCCCATAGGTATTTTAAAATACATGTGCATCTTCTATACTTGCCGTGTTTGCTGTTGGGAAAAAGGTGTGCAACATGCAATCACATTTGCCACAGCAGGTGTGGAGTTACCTTGGAAATTTAAATTTGAGAAAAGTAGCCATAGTCTGCAGATTCTGGAACTACCTGCCCAGGTAGTAATGCTTCCAAATACCAATTGCTGGAAACAGGGCTGGATTTAGGTTTGATGAGGCCCTAAGCTACTGAAGGTAATGGGGCCCTTTATATGTCCAGCTGTCCTTTGTCAACAACAAATTGTCGCTGTTTTTTGTGTTGAATATATGCTATATGGTAATTTATGGACCTAATAGGTCCATACACAACACAAAACACTGTTGCTGTATGTAGGTTTTACTTTATTTGTTTTTTATCTTATATTTTGGAAATGTACATCAGGTTTTTTTTCTTTAAAAATTTTTGGGGGCCCCAAAAGAGTGGGGCCTTAAGGTATAGCTTGTTTAGCTTAGACTGGATGGAAACCACAGGCATGGGGAGTACTTTTGTGCTCAGGTCCTGATTGGGGGGGGGGGTTTCCACAAGGTCATCTGGTTGGCAACTGTGGGAACAAGATGGTGGGCTAGATGAGCCATTGGCCTGATCCAAAAGGATTTTCTTAAATTCAAAAGAAAGAAAGAAAGAAAGAAAGAAAGAAAGAAAGAAAGAAAGAAAGAAAGAAAGAAAGAAAGAAAGAAAGAAAGAAAGAAAGAAAGACATGGGCATTCATATATCTTGAACCATGCACCCACAATTGATGTTCATAGTTCTTCCAAAGAGCATATGGTGACTGCCTTGCACACTGTCACATACTGTTCAACAGAGCAAGAGAACAAAAATAATCTGGAGCAAAATTATGTCATGCTCACATAAGCCTTTTAAAATTCATTTTTAACACTGAGAGAGGGGGAGAAACACAGGGCAAGGGGGAAGGGGCACTGGTTCTCTATTTTCATTCCTGGTCTTTTATTGTTATGTTTCCCATATCAAAAGGGGTGGGGGAAGTGACTGCAATGTGGTTTGCCCAACCTAAGGGCAATGTCTGTTTTACTCATCAGGCTATATTTAGAACTGTCACTTGTTAAGAACACTGTCAGCCAAAATTAATTCATAGAGAAGCTTTGCATTATGCACTCCCCCTTGAACAGCGATACTGTAATATCGCAGGCAACCAAAATAAAAGGAACGTGTGATCATACAATCTAAACATTGGTTAATTCATAACAGTTTCGTCCCCATTTTAACATTTCGTCTTAATAAGAGCTGTTGCTAGGGAACTCCCCTGGCACATTCCTCTCTAATCCCCATAGGTTTGCACTGCTAGGACTGGTTCACTGCTGCCTTGCAACACAAAGTAGTTGTCACCAGTCAGGTCTAGCTAACATAATACCCGTGCTTAAATTCCAATGTTTGGCAGCCAAAGCAGAAAATCCGTTCTATAAAGGGTGTCACACTGCACTACACATCACTATATAGTCAGAAATAATGATTTGATCCATCAGAATTCAGCTTTGAGACTTGTTATCGCTTATGGTTACAAGATTTTTTTTCAATGAATCAGGGGACACTTTTATTTTTTTATTTTTTATTTTTTTAAAGCTGAGTAGCAACAGGGAGTCAGTAGTGGGGATGGAGAGGCAAAAGACCCTGGGCCCAAGCACACATGCATATCCCAAGCCTTCCCTGATGATCTGCCCCTTTCCCCCTTTGTTTTGACATATCGGGGGAGGCTCGGGAGTCGCAGGTGGCCATTTCCCAGGAGGGGCGCAAGGCGCACAGTTTCTCTGGCAGGCAAGGTGAAAAGCCTTTCTTTCACGCCCTGTGAAACATAAATGCGCAGAGTTTTTAAAAAACTGGGCAACAGCCGGCTGTGACTGCCAAGCCTCCCCTGATCAGTCAAAACAAATGGGGAAGGGGGCGGGGGATCTGTACCGCCAGACATCCCCAGTTCCCCTTCGGCAATGGCAGCGGCAGCAGTCAGCAGCCTGGAGCCAGCCTGGTAGCGCAGTTGGCTCTGGCTGGCTTCAGGAGCTGCTCGCTGCCGTGGCGCCCGCCATTTTTCCTCGCCGGAAGTCCCCATATGATGTGTTGTGCACAAGACACATCATATGGGGACTTCCGTGAGGAAAAATGGCAGGGCCATGGCAGCAGCAGCGAGCAGCTCCTGAAGCCAGCCAGAGCCAACTGCGCTACCAGGCTGGCTCCGAGCTGCTGACTGCTGCTGTCATGTTTCCTGGGGACAGATTTGCAAATCTGGGGACAGGGATGGAATTCTGGGGACTTGCAAATCCAGGGACTGTCCCCGGGAACCAGGGACGTCTGGTAACCCTATTATAGCTTAACCATTGCAGATGCAGTTGTTTGTCTCATGAGGTTTTTGTTTTCAAGAATAAATCTATTCGTGCATATGTCCCAATGTGTAGCCCCACCCCTGACACTGCATGTGCCCACTAGCCCCACCCTCTGGCATTCACATGTACTGCCGCACACATGGCACCGCCATGCAGTTGTTTGTGGTACATGAAGAGACTGGTTCTGTCTGCGATGTGCAACGAGGGGCTGCTCCCTGATGCCCTGTTGCTCTACATGGGACTGGTTACAATGCCTTTACCATAAATGATGTGCATGCACAATGGCTAGTGAAATCATACTATTGCAATCCTTTGCTCCCTGATCAACTGGCATGACCGTTATGTTTGGGCATAATGCTAAACAACTGTTTAGTTTTAGGAGAACAAGAGTCAGCAAGGCTCACTTTCTTTCTATGCTGTGGCCATGAGAAGGATTTAAAGCTTCTCTTTTAGATTAACAGCAGTTTAGTGTGTCATCCAAACCAAAGCAGGGTTCATGTTAAGTATGCCTGGTTAAAACAATCAATTATGGTTGGAAGGCATAGTTGTTTCAGCCAACCATAGTTTATTTAAGTTTAGATTAAATGGCAGCTAATATATGGTAAATAGCGTCTGAACTTTTCCTTGTGGTGCATCGAAAGGAGAAGAGAGAATATATGAGTTCAAGATGGATTGCTTCTGATTTTCAAAACATAAAATGTTTAACATGACATATGAATGAGAGCAGTGTGTCATAATCAAACACATGTGCACACCCAAGAGACAAATCCTAAAAGATGCAGAGTGTCTTATTTGTTCCCAAGTGACTATGGGTTACTTGATTACCGGTAATAAAGGAAATAGTGACACTGCAAAATCTCTTATCGTGATGATAGTCAGTGTTATTTTTCTAGAAAATGAGGTGCCGGAACTCACTATGAATGCCCCCCTCGTTCTCTTTGAATGGCAATGGAGCCCACCTGAAAGGTGCTGGAACTGAGTTCTGGCAAGTTCTGGCTGGAAAAAAGCCCTGAGTTGATAGTATTGTACCGTAACTGTAGGCTGAAAACCCTGTACTATTCATTTTGCTTGCCTTTGCTTTTGAGATCTAAAGAACCCTTGCAATGTGGCTCAGATGAAAGACAGCCATTTGTTTAAAACATGCAGTCAGTTTTGTGAGAGAACCAGTGACACTGAGAAAATTCTGTCATGCTGGAAAAGGCATTTCCAAATACATCTATTATTGACTTTCTGTAGATTGGTTAGTTATATTGGGTACTTGCTACAGTAGTCTTTTGTCAAAAGTAGGCTGGCATTGTGCCTTCCTGAAATATTTACATTTATGGGAACTCTGAGCTCGTTTAAGGGAAAAAAATAGAATGAATGATTCAGTGCTTTACAAAAAAAACCAAGTTTTACACCATGGTAGAGTTAAAGGTGAACAACGGTGCCAAAAAAAGAACATGGAATTAAGTTGCAGTCATGAATTGCTATTCACAAGCATATAAATTCAGGGTTGTATAGTGAGTTCCAAACTACCATCTGGAATTACTTGCTTGGCTTCAATGAGAGAGCTGCAATTTGTTCCAAACACCTCATTTTGGGATTTCCTTAATGTACCAGAAAATAGCAATAAAGTATTTCAGAGCTAGGGGAGGTAGTAAGCAACACTTTCATCGGTCTTGATTAAAACAAAACCTCTACAGAAAGAACAGCTTGGTTTTAAATCAGCACCTGGATTTTGCTCCATTACTTCCACATATTTCAAAATACAAGTGGAGGTAGTATAACAGTGTAAGAGCAATTTTAAATGTACCACACCTTAAAACAACCATTAAGTTCAGAGATATTTAGGCTGCAATCCTAAAGCACACTTACCACAAGGGAGTAAGCTCCAACTCCATGAGATCTACTTCTGGTTAAACATGTTTAGGAGTTTGCTGAACATGTAAACTGATTCCATTGAAAAAAAGCATTTTGTTTGAAGTCAGACAAAAGTCCTATGCATGTGTGAGGTCTTTACCCCTTGTGCAGGAGTGTGACATGGAAAGCCTATTCGCTTCTGCTTACACTGAAACCCATCACCAGACCCTATGGGTCTAGCCAATGCTAGCCCTACTCAAAGCAGACCCACTGAAATTAATGGGCCTAAGTTACTTGTGTCTATTAATTCCAATGGGTCTACTCTGAGTAAGACCAGCACTGGACAGAACCCTACGCTCTGCTACTACTATACAGTAGAACATAAGATCAGACTGATATTGGTAGTTCCCCTAGCGCATTATAATCTGTGCTTCCCAAATGCTCAGTTTTCATTTATTCATTTATTTGTGGTGTGTATAAGTCAACTGATTACAAAACCTCTCATGTTGGCATTACAGGAAGTTAAAAATCAGTAACACCACCATAACAATGCAATAAATGTGATGCAGCATAGAAACAAGCTTAAAAAAACCAAATCAACATCAAAGAATGTTGAACAGAACACCAAATTTAAAAGCCCTTGGAAGATAAATAGGGTTTCTCTTGGCTCTGAAAGAACATTAAATTAGGCACTAGGCAAGCCATTCAAAGGAGGGCATTTGATAATGGGATGCCATCAGAGAAGAGCACTTAGTTATTTGGCGCATTTGTACGCTGCTTTTCAGGCCAAAGAGCTTCCAGAGCAGCTTACGTACAAAACCAAGACAGTCCCTAACTGCAGGCTTGCCGTCTAAAAATCACGACACAACTGGATGTGGCACCCGAAAAAGAACTTCCAGAAAAATTATAAGGCTTGTGGTTGGTACATGTGGAAAGAGATGAACCTTCATAAAGATGTCCCTAAACAATGGAATGTTTTAAACTTTAAAGGTTGAATTTAGCATCAGATAAAATGTAAGCATATAAAATAGCTTATTACTGAAATTTTAAAAAGGTACCAAGTTAAAACTGTCTGATCATGCTTATTCCAGTAACCAAATGCTAGCTGAAAGGTCTTGCATCACTGGTAGATCATCATATTTTTGCAGGCATGCTGTCTTATGCAAAGCTGTTCTCCCAGTAGAGTCGGACATGGCTTGATCATTCATAATGGTCATTGATAGCTTATTAAACTGACCATCTGCTCCTCAAAGTATCTTGAATGCAAGTCACATCCACCTGTCAGAACAAGATCTAAAACTAGTTTTTCATGTGGGGAGGTGTATGTCTTCCAGGATATATCAAACAGCAATTTGAGAAAGAAAATACAGCTATGATTTGTGGGGGATGGTAAGAAGCAGATTTGGGATTTCAGGGTTGCTTCTGTTTTTCTACATACTGTTTTAGAGAAGCATTAAAAAAAATTCTCCAGGAATAACTAGATGATCTGCATGCATCCTTTAACTGAAAATTGGGAACTCAAATCGCCATATCATTTTCTTCTAGAAGGGCATCTGAGCACCACAGTTAATTAGAGAGCGTGACATAAGTGGATGACGACCCCTTGAACTGCAATGAGTTGCTGACAGTCCACAAGGCTGAAATAGAAATAGCTGTCATTGATGTTTTAATTAGGATCAAAAGACATTTTGCTAATGTGTCCCCTCCCACAGAATTCTGATGACACAGGTCAAATTATTCTTGTAACCAAACAAGTGAAACTTGGGGTGGGTGAGGGACAACAAATAGCATAAAATCAATGGTAAAGTTACATTCATAAAACAACCACAAAATGTGCCACAAATCAGTAGATTAATGTAGTACAGCAACACAGCTGGACCACCCTACAGAGAAAGCCTCAGGTGCCTAAATGTTGATACTTGCCTGATGTTCATTGGAAGCAACATTCCAAAATCCCTATTCTTAGTGGACGTAAGACAGATCTTGAGAGCATATGGCACTGCTAAGTATGTCTCACCCAAGGATCAAAGTGACCAGGCAGGGGTATATGTCATGAACTGGCAGGACAGCAGGGAAGAGGAAGAGGAGGAAGAAGATCCCGGAAAGGGATGTCACCAGGACTGGGACATACCAGAGCAAGCCGGGGATGGGGAAGGAGAGGTTGGTGTAAGAAGTACTCAGAGGATGATGAGGGGATGGTGGTCAGTGCACAGGGACCAGAGCAGCAGGACCCATCACTAGAGCCAAAGGTGTCCTATCTCCACAAACACAGCAGGATCTGGGGCATAGGGAGCAGCTGGCAGGGTGCACCAGGAGGCTGAGGCAGGTAAGGGCTCACAGCCCAGCTCCCTAGCTGGCCAGGTGGGGCTCACTAGCTCTGGAAGGAGGTGTGTGATTCTTCAGCTGGAGTAGGCTCAGGACAAGTGAGGGTCACATGCCTCATCAAGCCCAGAGGATGCAGTCAGCATTCAAAGTACAAAAGGGCAGCAGAAGGGAGGTGCTGTGTCTGCTCAACTGCTCATGTTGAAGGACCTCAGCTTGAATACTTCAGGATCTCTGTGGGACTTTGGACATGTGGATTGACCCTGGACTGGGGACTTCACAAAATGACTTGTTGCTAGGGGTTCAGAACAGTATGTACAACATAAAATGTTCCCCGAGGTAAGTAGGTCAGGGCTATTCCAATAGCATGTCTTTAAACTTGGCCCAGTAGCATACTGACAACCAGTGTTGCTCCTTCAGCATTCGTGTCCATGGTGATCCCTGAACCCATTAGCTGCAAAAGACAGCTTGTTGTTTGATCTGATTCTAGCTGCATGGCTCTTTTGTGTGCCATTGAGAATAAACATGTTCATAGAAATAGTCATGGCAAAGGCTGGAATCTGGTTAAATTCTATTCAGAGTAGACCCACTGACATAAATTAGTCCAGAGTATGTTCATGTCAATCGGTCTACTCTGAGTATAATTTAGTCAGCTACCACCAGTAAATTTCTATCCCCATCCCAAGAGTGTCTCTAGCTGGATGACTCCCTTAAGTATCTAGGGTGTGAATGAGTACAAGATGGTGGAACATAATTCACCCATTGTAAAGACATGCTCATTCTCCTTCACTAACCCAATACTACTTACTTGAACCTTGAAGATAGAAACAAGGTTGCTTTTCTCTTTAAAACTGCTAATTTTGAAAACATGGGGAGGAGTTCTACACAGGGCAACCTTACAAACAAGATCTCTCCTATTTCTCTGGCATTTTTGGAGCTTCTCCCAGAGTTCATGTTTCATTGCCATCTCTGTAACCAGAACTCTCCGGGGTGGGGTGGAGTTATGAGGAGCTGTGATGCTAAACTCCTGCACTTCAAAATTTGCCACTACCCCTTTGAATTTTTGCCTTTGTGAAAACCAAGTTATTTTAGCAAGCCGATGTGTAACCAAGAAGCCAAAAATGTGTTGTTGTTTTTCAAATGACCAGTTTGCATCAACAATTTCCCCAAATATAGCTGTACTGAAATTACACAATTGGAAATCGGTCAAGCTGATGGGTATATTTTTATCTCAAAATTTATTATTTGGGTCAGGCAGTCATCTAGCAGCCCTGTGTGTGATCGTAATTATCGATTTCAGTGCTCCAAACGGCTGAGCAAATGGCATATCTAACAGCAAGTGTGTGTGCAGCAGTGAAAGCCAAGGACAGAATAGAATTCAGCATTCACTTACCAAGTTCTGAAAATATGGTTTCAACTCGCCAAAGTTTTTGCAGTTACATAAAATTCTGATTTTTATTTTTTAAAAACCTCACTTGATATATATTAAATAAAATCTATTCTCAAGTAAAAATGCTAATGTTACTTTTAAAGATACATAGTCCATACTGGAAATCATACATATACCAACGGAAGGACAATTCACCAGATAGTTCCCAGAAATGGTGGGTGGGTGATATTTTACCATGGAACATTTAAATTACTAATCACCTTTGTACAATCAAACTTTAGCTTATTTTGCTGAGAGGTGTACATTTAAAATAGCCATTTCTAATGCATGTAAAATCCTGATCACATGCTAATTTGACTTTTTGACTTTAAAGAGACCAGAATTTTCCCCATAATTCCATGTTTTCATTTTCTTTACTTTTTCTCATACTATGTCTCTTTCTCTCTCTCTCCTTCATACTGACAACTCCAGGACACATTCACCCTAGATCTCTAATAATGGTGTAGGATGGAACTACACTTACAGCATTTGTGGTAATATCTGTAACATTGCATCTTGGGCTTAGAAATTGCTTACAGATCAGTTAGTGGGGTTCTTCACACTTTAAAGTACATAGATGCCATATATCAACCTCTGGAGGGAAGAATCATAAAAAATTAAAAGTACAGTGCCGCAATTAGGGCTATAGACATTTGAGATGTGTGTGTGCGTTTAATATATGATTAAAACAAAATTAAAAATTCCTTCCTGTAGCACCTTAGAGACCAACTAAGTTTGTTCTTGGTATGAGCTTTCGTGTGCATGCACATTTCACACTTATTTTGTTTTGACTACGGCAGACCAACACGGCCACCTACCTGTAATATATGATTATTAGATTTTTGGAATACAGCTACAGAAAGTCAATTAGATGTACAAATCAATCTAAGGAAAATATGGGGTATATGAGCAGAGGCCTCTCCCTCCTTCAAATTATCCCATTTTTTATAAGTAAATGTTGCCCTTATAATTAAGATATATGGGGGAAGGTCATTTGTGTTGCTCTGGTTCTGCAGAAAAGCCCACAGGGCAAGAGAGATCCATAGTTACAGGACCACGGACAGCTCCAAGTGTATAGCTTGCTCCAACAAAAGTCAAAAGCAAGCTGAGACTTAACCCTCTGTCCCCAGATCACCTCTCCCAGGTTCCATCCCTTGTGGAGAATTTAGCTTGTCTCTGGCCTGAAGACAGGTACTTCTATGAACTATGGCCTTCTGTTTGGTGGGTTCTCTGCATCATTGGACCAATTAGGTACTGTGGAAGGCATTTGGTTCCTCAGGATCAGGAGAAGGTGCCTGTGAGGGTCCTGACCCTGCACTCCAATGCTATGGGAGGTTTTCTATGGGCCCCTGCATGCTAGCCTCAGGCTCAGTAGTCCTCTGACCAGCAGCTGGCTCAGAGCCCAGCAGGTAGCACTGCAGGCTCAGACTCTGTGTCCAAGTCACTGTTGTACGCCAGGGTCATTGCAGTATTCTGCTCAAGAGCTCCATAAAATGTAAAGCTGCTTTGTGCTTCCAGTATTCTGGCAATTAAGTGCAACATCACTGGGATGATTGATAAGGAAGGGAAGCACTGGTGTCATGTTTTGTTTCTTCTGTTCTTTGTTCCAACCAAAGAAGGTGGGAGCAGCATCCCTGAACTTCCTCCCCTCGTCAGTTCTAGTGATTGTTATGCTTCCATTGATCTCAATATTTTCCTGGCTTGTGAACAGATTGGCAGCTGCTTAACCTTTCATTTTCTAATTTTCATAACACTGACTCTTATTTAAATTATTTGTGACATTCAAAAACCATTAAGAACATTGCACGACTTATATGTAAATGCTTCGCTTTCACTTCACAGTCCTCCCAACACGCATACTACAGAAGTAGTATGCGTGTTGGGAGGACTGTGAAGTGAAAGCGAAGCATTTACATAAGGGGGACCTTTCATTTCAATGCTAAATACAGCTTCATACTCTTGAAGGTGTGAACCATGTACATCACCTTGATCTCCTCAGATAAAAAGGCAGAATATAAATGCAATAAATAAAGAAATGTCTTGCTTCAGAGAGAAAAAGGAAAGAGATACACAAAAAGAGGACCTAATAAGGAATGTGGGATTTTATATCCTAGTGATGAGAGGGAAATGGGGGGAAAGAGGGCTGAGGGATAGTGAAAGGAAGAAATCAAATAACACATCTATGAAGTGGGTTCTTTGACACAGGTGTCTAAGTTCTCAGCGAAAGGATCCCAGCAGGTTCTCTCTGAAATGAAGAGAACACCTGGGAAGCTCAGGTTCCTCGTGTCCAAGGACAGGAAGAATTCTAAGAAGGGCTTTATACACCAGAGTGAGACCTTCATTTCAGCCCAGTAGCAAATAGATGACAGCTTTGTTGTATATTCCCTAATAAGATTGTGTCTTTGGGGATGGAGTTTTATTTGGGGAGGTGGACTCTGTGTGTGTGCTTTCCTGCACAAGCAGCTGTAAATTACAGTTTAATGTATACTCTAGCTGATCTGATGTCATGAAAGCTGGCATTCAGGAGCTCACAGCAGCAAGTCATTTGATTAGCTATAATTGGAATGAGACCACAAAGTACACAGAGAATGATTTTGCCAAAGCTGTTAGCAAGATTCCCATTTAAGAATGGTGGACTTTGTGTCGCGCCGACATCAGCACCTCCCTCCATCCCATCCCCCAAGTGAGCCAAACTGTGAAATCATTTTTAAAACATTAATTGTGTCCTAATAATTAAATGATGTTAGAAGAACAGTGTTCCTGGGGGAGGGTGAAAAATACAGCACTTTGTGTAAGAATTGTGTTTGATTTAAAATTAATTGTGCAGCATGTTTTTCTTTTAAAAAAATAATCTTTGATTAGATACATTCTGCTGAATAGAGTGTAACAATGGGAATAATTAGTTCCACAATTCTTTCTTGTAATCACATGGAAAAAATAAATTGGGATGCAAAGAGCTTAATTAAACTGATTAACGTAGCTGTTTTGTTCATGTTGGTTTTACAGGACACAAGGTAAAAATCTGCCAAAAAGTACAAAGATACATTTTCTAGGATGCTGCATTAACTCTTATAATGGTTGTAATTAATGGATTTCCAATAATCTCATTGTCAAGTCTTTTGTTTTTGTTATAATGAGAAATGCATTGTTCACGTATATCAAGTTCCGACCAATCCGAGGAGGATAAGACCCTCTTATTCCAAATCAAATGGCATTGTGGTAGGATCATTCCATCTCTCTGTAAAGCAACAAACACAAAATAAACTCTCAAGAATCAGCTCATTCATCAGATAATTAAGAGACTTCTATTTATGACAGTTTACCCTGAATTTTGACTTTTAATGCAAAGTCCTTTCTTTGCCTCAGAGAACATACCGGTACTCAAAATAAAGCTATCAGAATCTAGATTCTTGGGCAACAATGCAGAAAAACTCGGCTCAGTTTAAATTCCATTAATATCAACAGCATGTTGGTCATTATTAACTATTGTCCCACTGATTTTAATCACACAAGATAGCACAATCCTAAACATGTTTTAAAAGTCAGATGGTTTCAAAGAAAATAAATGATAAAATATTTCTTATCCCCATGCACTGGTTCAGCTTTGATGAAGATATGTGGAATTTGATTCTAAAGCAGGAATGGGGTCCTCCAGATGTCATTGGGCCCCCAACGTCTATCAGCCCCAGTCACCAAGGGATGATGAGTGTTGTAGCTCAGCAACATCTGGAGGACCATAGGTTAGAAGCCTAGGTTCTCAAATGCCGAAAACACAAATGTAAGTGTTGCTGTTTTCGAATGTTTTTCGGAAGCCGAATGTCCTATGTGGCTGTCTTTAGCCATCTCACCACTGCCTTTCCCTCGACTAATTACAGCTAATCAACAGGTTACTGGATCACCCATTCCCACCACCCTTCTGGCAATACCCCTCCCCACTCCCTCCTATATTTGCTGGTGACTGTTTCAATCAGAAGCTGCACACGAAAGTGCCTTGGTTTACGATTTTGTTTAAACATTTCAGAAGTCAAACAGAGTTCTGGAACAGATTAAGTTTGGTGCTTTTGTTTTTGCTATTTATTTTGTGTTTTTGAGGCTTTTTCGGTTAATTTGTGTTTGTGACTGTGTGGAACCCAGTTCACCTATTGATTGATTGATTATGTGACTGCAGAAATTGATTTTTAAAAAAAACCATCCAAAAAACAAGAACCATCAGTGCAGGTAAGAAAATAATAATAATTTTAATTTTTATCATCTACAATACTGTCTTATTTATTTTATAGTACAGTACATTGATTATTGCTTTCATTTTATGGATCAATGGTCTCATTAGATAGTAAAATTCATGTTAAATTGCTGTTTTAGGGGTTGTTTTTAAAAGTCTAGAACGGATTAATCCGTTTTGCATTACTTTCTATGGGAAAATGCTCCTTGGTTTTGCAACGCTTTGGTTTTCGAACGGACTTCCGGAACGGTTTAAGTTTGAGAACCAAGATACCACTGCATATGTGCTGAGATATGCAGAGTATTTTGGGGGATCTAAATATCAGCACAATGGACAGCACCTCCCCCCAGGTTTGTTTGTTTGGTTGGTTGTTTGGTTGGTTGGTTGGTTGATTTAAAAAAGCTACCTTGTAAGAGTTTCCTGTTTTTGTTTTGCTTCAGAAAGTGTGGTAGATATATAGAGTGAAAATATGGGTTAGATCCATATGTGTGTGAGCAGAACTCTGCTCATGCAAAGGTTTTCCTGGCTCCACTGCAGCCACTTGGAAAGCCAAGGACACAGGGGCCTGTAGCAGAATGGGGGAAATTGGGAATTTGCCTTATACTGAATTTGAATTTTGGTTTAACTACCATCGCATAGCCTAGTATTGTCTACAGTACACACTGACTGGCAGCAGATGTCCATGTCTTCAGACAATGCCCTTCTTCAGCCCTTCCTGGAAATGCTAGGAACTGCACCTGGGACCTTTTGCTTGGAAAACATTTTCTCTACCATTGAGCTTTCACAGGACTGTCTTATGCAAGCATAACAACAACAACAACAACAACAACAACAACAATTTATTATTATTTATACCCCACCCATCCAGCTGGGTTTCTCCAGTCACTCTGGGCTGCTCCCAACAGAATATTAAAAACACGCTAAAAAAATCAAACATTAAAAACTTCCCTAAACAGGGCTGCCTTCAGATGTCTTCTAAATAGTCAGGTAGTTGTTTATTTCCTTGACATCTGATGGGAGGGCATTCCACATGGCAGGTGCCACTACCAAGAAGGCCCTCTGCCTGGTTCCCTGTAACTTCACTTCTCGCAGTGAGGGAACCACCAGAAGGCCCTCGGCACTGGACCTCAGTGTCTGGCAGAATGGGGGTGGAGACACTCCTTCAGGTATACTGGGCCAAGGCCGTTTAGGGCTTTAAAGGCCAGCACCAACACTTTGAATTGTGCTCAGAAACGTACTGGGAGCCAATGTAGGTCTTTCTGGACCAGTGTTATATGGTCTCGGCAACCACTCCCAGTCACCAGTCTAGCTGCCTCATTCTGGATTAGTTACTTTCCACTCACATAAAATATCTGTGAAACCAAGCCTTATATCAAAGTACAGAAACATGTGAAGCCCCCTTTGAGAGGGTTAGTAGGGGCTGGACAATTACAAGAATGGATGGTGGTAATAAGTTTGGCTAAGTTTGAGAGCCTGTGCTTCAAAGATAATACACGTATTATGATCTAATTTCCCAGCTGCTATATATTAGCAAAGCTTCACTGAAGTAGCACAATTTAATCCAATAGAGCGCTGTCAGTTTATGTCAGAGGATTAGTCTTTATCTGTTACCTATCAATGTGTTACATCTGAATGCCTCCTATTAAAAGAAACTGTCTAATCACATTCAAGATTCCATCCTTTTATTTATTAAACACTGGTTTAATGGGTTTTCCAAATTAACGGGTAAAGCTGTGTCCTTTTAAATGTAATGGTAATATGAATTTTAGTTTATGTTAGTAATTGTAAAATCGAAGAAGAAATCCTATCATAATTAATTCTCATTCTCTGGCTTCCCAGAAAAATAATAATGTTCATTCAATGGAACTGTTTAAGATGTAGTTTACATTTCAAAAAGAAATTAGGGGGGGCAGTGTAAAAAAAGCTGGAGCGTCATAGATCTCGCAGAAGCCATGGTCTACTGCTTTGCAGAAGTGGGCCATGCCATGTTTTGGGGAGCTCTTGTGAGTTCAGTGAGGGCAGGTATCAGAGGATATGATTGGGGGGAAATAATGTTCAGTTCCTCAGCAATTGGCCTATGGGGTGCTGCAGAGTTCCATCTGCCCCTGCCCCCACCTATATTAAACATCTATATTTAACTACTGGGTGAAAGATTTCGGGTGAAGAGGCATCAAAATGCTAAGGAAACCCAGCTCTAGCTCTCATTATCAACTCATCCTAGGAAACTAGTTACAAGTTCCTGAAGTGCTGTCTGATGGCAATAAGAAACTGGATGTGGTAGGACAAACGGAAACTTAATTCAGACCATATGGAACTAATAATAATAATAATAATAATAATAATAATAATAATAATAATGCAAGCATGCTGGGAATGTGGGCTTGGGAGAGCACATCTTTGTTTGAAACTCTTTCCTGCCATGTGATGCCCAAAAACTTCCTTGGTGTTACAGTGCATGTAACACTAAATCACCCCCTGAAAATGTGTGAGTGTGAAAATGTGTGAGTGTGTGGATCCCATTATGTGAGGGCTACTCTGGTCCTGCTACTGCATTGCTGTGAGCTAAGACATGGTTTGGTTTAGCATACTGTCCAAGCTTAAGCTTGTGGTTTACATTTTTCCAAACCACAAGCTGCTACCAAAGCTTATGCTTGGGTTTACGGCTCATTGTTTGTCTGGAGCAAGACAAACCATGAACCCAGGTTCACACAACATGGCTGGCTGTGACTTCCTCTCCAGGAAACATCACTCTTATGCATTCACACTAAGCCATGGTTAGCTTTGGCTTCATGTGCAAACTAGCTCATAACCTTTTTTGACTGCCATTTTATGCATAAAATGATTCTCTTTAATAGATGTATACAATTTAGGAACCCCTAACCTGATTGTAGACCTCCAGCCCTGTGTGGTGGCTTGCTAGGGTGTCAGCAAAGCTCTTGGTTTTGCTTCCTCTTTGGAAAGTTGCAGATATATTGGTGATGGGTTGTTTTTGCCTTGGTTGATCACAAGTTTGTGCAGGCCTGGTTTTTAAGGATTTCTGTTTATCAAAGTATTTTATAAATGAAAGCATTGGTTAGAATCATATCCCAACCACGGCACTCTCTTCATAGCCTGATTGGTGGATAGAGAAGTGAAGGCCTGGAAAAAAAACCCTGAAAAACTCAGAAACATTCCTGAAGCCTTTTTTGTTTTTGTTTTTCTGAAAAATTGGAAAAATTGGAAAAATAAAAAATAGATTATGGAATGTTTTATTGTAACATGATGAATAAAATATTTAAGATAAGGGGTTCAAATATTTTATAAATCATTTCTAAAAAATATGTATGGTATCAGATTATTCTAATTTCTGTGAGGACAAGCAAGTCCTAGGTTACAAACTGAACTCTCCAATGCAAGAACAAGATACATTTCTTCCTTTAGGAGGTGCTGTTGTCACCAGAAAAGAAAAAGGTTTCAGTTTTGTTTTTGCATGCGTGTGGTATGCATTGGTTCTGTTCCTCTTCACTAGGCCTCAAAGCACTGGAAGAAAATATAGAGCAACAAAAAGGGCCTGAAAGTATATACTTAATTACAGCTCAGAAAATGATTCTGATTAAATTTCATGCCCATTCATTGAAACTTAGTCCCACTTCCTTCTTCAGTTCTTTTTATGAGAATGTTTTTTTTAAATACTGTGGAGAGGAAATATGAATAATTGTTACTTCTGGATTTTTAAAAATTGTTTTGTGGAGTTTTTTTTGTTCCACATAAACTAGTAAACAGTTCAGGAGATTGTTGCTCCATTTGTTACAAATACAAATAAATATTATTTTAAAAGTAAATTCTGTTTGTAATAATTGTTTGGATACACTATATTTTTAATATGCTAGTTGTGATAATTTTATGCCCATTAAAATTGTCCATAGTTATATTTTATGTTTCTAAAGTAACAGAATGACTTTCAATCTGGAAAAGAAAAAAGAAGTGCTAATGTAGCATTTTTTTTCAATTTTTCCAAAAATTTCGTTCCCCCCCCGGAAAAAACGGGGGGGGGTTTTTTTCTGAGCTTCAAAATTTCTGGAAATTTTACATCCCTAGTGGTGGATCATGTGTACAAGCAGCCCCACTTCCCTTTGGAAATTTAGTAGAAAGCTCAGAGTGTTAATTAACACTACCTGCTCCTGGGAGAGTCAGACATTGCATGATATTGTAGCAAAACAAACCAGAGACCAAGAGAGACACACAGAGAAGGAGAGCTTGAATGCGGCTGGAATGCACAGAGAGGTCATTAAATCCAAACCAAATTAATCAAATCCAAAGACTTTTTGTATTGCTGATGTTAGTATCACCTTGCCTGTTCGGCTACCTCTTTCTCCTCCCCACCCAATCCAGCCCACAGAGTGCCAGCAGCCAATGTAAGAGCAAAAGAGAAACAGACCATTGGGCTGAGTCCTCCCAGTACAGGGATAGAATGTGTCATTTCTACTCTTTTTTTCTTGAAGAGCTACTTAACGAAAATCAGTAGGGTGTTCTGCTTCAGAACTGATTGCACATCCTTGGCCTTTGTGATTGCTGAAATATGAAATCATTTCACTTGACTCAACAAATAAATTAGTGGGTGGCACTTACATTATAAGCTTCAAGCAGCAGCGTGACTCAGGAAAGAAAATGTTATTAATCAGGGTTCTTGGGGAGAAGATTCCACCATAAAGAAATTCAGGTCTGTGCTGCTTTTTTAAAAGAAGGAATCATATTGTAAGAAACTATCATATATACTAATCGTGAGCTCAGATGCTGGGTTTATGACTTCTCTGTGGCAAAGGGGGTTGGTAGAAGCAAGAAGGTATCAACACGCTCAGGGGAACATCTGAGTTTGCAAAAGAATAAGAATATTTAGGCAAAAACCCTAAAGAGCCCCCTCAAAAAAAAACCCACCCCCAAAATAGCCTAATGATCGGTGGCCATAGATTGTTGAGTGTCTGCTTGTGGGGCTGTATATGAGAGAGAGAGAGAGAGAGAGAGAGAGAGAGAGAGAGAGAGAGAGAGAAACAGGGGAGGAGGAAAACAATAGAGTACCCTGAAAAACGTATGGCTAGCTCCCCTGAACACTGCCCCAATGCTCTCATTATAATTCTCCCCTTCTGCCTCTTTTTCACATTTGAGTTCTAACACGGTGGAACATGGAGATGATAAAATGGCCATCGCAGGGAAAGTGGGACCATTCTCTCACAACAAGATTCTACCCCAACAGAACTGTCATGTGTCTCTAATCTTTTATCTCTCTCCCTCCAGCTATACAGTCGTACCTTGGAAGTCAAACAAAATCTGTTCTGGAAGTCCGTTCAACTTCCAAAACATTTGAAAACCAAATTGCAGCTTCTGATTAGCTGTAGGAAGCTCCTGCAGCCAATCAGAAGCCACAGAAACCCCATCGGACATTTGGGTTCCAAAAGAACATTCACAAACCAGAACAATCACTTCTGGGTTTGCAGCATTAGGGAGCCAAAATGTCTGAGTTCCAGGGTGTTTAGGATCCAAGGTACAACTGTACCAGTAATGGGCATTGGAGGGAGTGTGGAGTGTGGAGTGTTGAACCCTGAAATTTCCCTTGACCATCAAGATACCAAAGTCAGTGCCAGCACAATGATGGAGGATGCACATACACACGTGGTTTTGGTTTTGTTTTGTTTTCTGAGGGAGGTGTAGAAAATCAGCTGGAAATGTTGATAAGCATTCCTGTCCTCTATGATCAGCCCTGGAGACCCTGTTCTCTGCTCCATTCAATTGTGAGATCAGAAGGACAGGTATAATAGTCAGTAGCGATGCCAAGATTCTCGAATTCCCTACTGGGTTAGGACCACTCTTTGCCCAACTTAAAACAGTTAATCTTTTTGTCCCAGTGGCCCAAAATTTGCTATTTTCAGCTCTTTATGCTACCCACTAGAGTTTTTATTTTTGTGCTGCTGTTTATTAATACTTCAAAGGCTGCTATTTGATTGTTATTCTTGATTTGTTGTTTAAAAATTTGCTTTTAATTTTTGACCTGTTATATTTTGTCCTATTGTGTTTTTACTATAAAGACACCATGAGAGTTTTCACAGAAACTGGGGTATAAAGTTCAAGTTACACTAAATTAAACCATTAAATAGTGTAACACAAAAGCCTCAAAGTACAAAAGCTGCTCATCTTAATCAGGTTCTTGACTATATCAACATCTCACATCCAAATATTCTCAATGGTGGGGTTCTGGAAAGGAACACGCAGATCTGAAAGTTGCAGTTTTGTTTCACACAATTGAGTCACATGAGGTTGGTTCAGGTACACATATTCATGAATGCAACACAGTCATTTCACTGTTGGGTGTTTATATCCATTCACATTAATTCAGATGAAATGCTTTTCAATTCACACACTGAATTCAGACATTTTAGCTGCTAGCCATCTAGTGTACTGTAATCAGGTATGGAGAAAACAAGTAATACAAACTGATGTGTGAACAAATCCATGATTGCATTTAAATCCCATTGAAGTGTTCATAGCTAGTTGATTTAAAAGTGAAAGGTCCTATTTTCAATCCGCTTTCCAAGCTTGTTTTGCACCCTAGCAGTACTCTGGTTTTAAATTTAGACACTTGTGTTAACTGATATAATGTGAATTTACTCTAAAAATAATAATGTAATGAGCAAGGAGTGCCTTTGAGTCAGTAGATTGCTTTCACTTTATTAATGTGGAAAAAAATTAATCTTTCATGCTGTCGATCTATGATATTTGTTTGTTTTCATTAACATTGCACGGTGGAGGTAAAACATTTTTTGCCTAAGTTTGTGAGCTGCTTAATCTCATTGCAGATGACTATTATTAATTTCTGTATTTGGACTTTCTAATAAAAAGAGAAAGGGGCTTAGTCTGGCAATGAAACAACAGTGATTAGATTAGAAGTCAAATTTTAAAAATAGATTTGCTTCTTTCATACTGCAGTTAGAAAGGAAGAGAGTATGAAAGCCCTTTCAATGTCAAGTGGTTGAGTGTTAAAGATTACAGATTCCTCAGGCCAGGCATTGCCTTTTGTACATGTAATTTATGCTTTTGCCTAAGCTATATCAAGCTTCTAATATGTCATCTCACAGAGCCTTCTCCTGTATTCTCCACACCCCCAGCAATGAGCACTAGACAGACATTACATTTTATTCACATCTCTGCCGGGCCAGCCCTAAACATCTGATACAAAGGATGAGGTGACATTGTGCTTCCCCCATTCCACATACAGAAGCTGATCAGATCTTACTTCAATATTCATACCAGAACAGCCACCTCTTCTGTTGGCTAGCTCAGGGGATTTGCGAAGGCCACCCATCACTTAGGACAGGGGTCCCCAAACTAAGGCCCGGGGGCCGGATGCGGCCAATCAATCGCCTTCTAAATCCGGGCCCCTGGACAGTCCGGGAATCAGCGTGTTTTTACATGAGTAGAATGTGTCCTTTTATTTAAAATGCATCTCTGGGTTATTTGTGGGGCCTGCCTGGTGTTTTTACATGAGTAGAATGTGTGCTTTTATTTAAAATGCATCTCTGGGTTATTTGTGGGGTAGGAGAAATTTGAACTAAAATGCTGAAGAATTTCACTTTATTTTTTTTTTGTATGAATGCTATTATTCTCAATAAAGATTTATATTTAAAAAAAAAAAGGAATTCGTTCCTTTTTTTTTTTCAAAATATAGTCCGGCCCCCCCACAAGGTCTGAGGGACAGTGGACCGGCCCCCTGTTGAAAAAGTTTGCTGACCCCTGTACTTAGGAGGTAAGAAGGCATCGTCTTTCACTCTGCCCTGTATTCATCGCATACAGCATAGTTTCCATTCTGCTGCAGTTTGTCTTGCACCGAAACCTACCTTATTCGTTTTGCTGTCTGCTGTGGCAAAATTATGTAACTTATGTAATAAATCACATAAATAGCATCACTATGTTGCCATTATGTAAATTGCATAGTTACATTGTCATTATGTTATCCCACCCCATTCATTTCAATGCAAAGCAAACAGAATGCAGATGGTGGGAGGGAACACTATCAAGTATATATCATTTGTGGATCTGTTGATCTTCATGTATAGGTGCTGCACACAGAGTATCTTCAGAGTTCATTACAAGCAGCTCAAGGGTTTATACGAGGACAAGTGAAGGTCCTTATTTAGATAAGCACCCATTGCTTTCCCGCCTTTTCTCAAACAGCAGGATGATTTTGTAAGAGCCTAGTCATTCTTTTTGTATAGCTGTCCACATAGGAACTATTGGAAGCATATTTCTTTGAAAGCCTGACTGTAGATCACATCTGTTCAGACAAGAAATATGTTTCTGATGCTGGGGTGTTTTTCCCCCCAGGAGGTTTTGACCTTTGTTCGCTAATGCTGACTTTGCCACTGTGATTTATGCTCTTGCAACTTCTAGACCGAGCTACCGCTGTGCATTTCACCCAGGTTCACGTCTTAAATCCTTTCAGAAGATTACCCTGCTGAATAAAGCAACAACTTGCTGGAAACTGAAATATTTTGGTGAAGCATATGTAAGCTCCAGTGTGTAAGGTATGCCTGCTTTACGGTTCCTGCTAGGTTTGCTTGCTTGCTTGAGATTGACAAAGTCTTGAGAGACAGGAGGCAGAATTCACCTAACTAGCCTCATCAGTGGAAGCCCTGGGCAAGAACTTCCCTTGTGCAATGGGGCTTCCCCCGTCTCCTCCCCCTGTGCACTCTGAAATGGGCTCGGGGGGGGGGGGGTCAGGAGAACCCCCAGAACAGCACTCAGGAGGAGAGGAGGGGTATCATTCTGTTTGGCAAGCTAAAATACTTGCACTGGAAAGTGTGACACTGAATTCTATCCAGAGCATCTTTTTCTTTGTTGATCTAGGAATTTCAAAGAATCTCCCACCTGAGATTTAACATTCTCCTTTTTCAATGTGGCTTTTACTGAAAAGTGTCAAAAATATCACAGAGTCATAAAGACTCAAAAGCACAAAATGCAAACTTTAGAACACCTACCCACATCCTAGGTATGGATTTACACATGGACAGCATCCAACAGCTTAAACGGTTTTTCCTGATGTGGATCTGAGACCATTGGATATGGGCCATGTCACTTTTGAGGTCACATAGCACATGTATGCATCAGGCTGTAATCTTGCCGAGCTGAGCAGGACTCACTTCTTCAGCAGACATGGAAAGTATTACACTGTAATTCATACTAAGGGGTGATTTGCATGTGCTTGCACATGGCTTCATTTATTTGCACCTGATTGCTGTTGCAACTGAAGATGTGAATTGATTCTACTGAAAATTATTATGCAACAGATGGTGTAAAGTGATATGCAAGCTATGTATGGTGTTATATCTGTGGTGGCTCATTTCTTTACATACACTTGTTGATGCCGTGGTCATAAGTCTAATAGAAGGGCGCTGCCACATACCAACATTTTCTTGTAACAGATAGCGTATCACATCTATAAGCACCTTAGAGAAACAGTTCAGTTGATAATATATCTTAAAGAAGGTTCCCCAATAGAGAGAATACTCAAAACTCAAGGTGTCTAACAATAGCTTAAAACCAAAACTACTAAATCATTCACACAATAAAAACAGAATGTGAAGGCAATGAAATGTGCTGTGCAGCACATTATAACACAAATTTCAAATCAGAGCAGGAGATTAAAGCCATCCATACCCAGTTATCACTGTTATTCTTAATATGCCCCAATATTTATGGAGTACAACCCCCCCATTTAGAGTCTTCATTAGTGGTTTTAAAAACACATTTTTATTTCAATCTGCTTTTTACTGTTTTTGTGACTTTGCTCATAGATATTTTCACTTTTCATTTTAAAGGACTGCATTTCTAGGTTTTTTAAAAAAAATTGTGAATTGTTTGCATTTCATTTGATTTTTTTTTTTTTTTTGTGCTCTATCGCTGAGCTACAACTCTTCCCTAGAGAACCCAGACAGCACTCCAGGATGATATTTGATGAGAACAAATGTATCAACATATTGAAAACATTTACATTCCACCTCTCTTGCACTCAGTAATTAAAACTGGAGAACATCATCAGTAAATTAAACAATTATAAACACCTAAAGCAATCAAATTACAGCAGTAGTGATGTGGCTTCTGCAGAAAGCAGATTCAGAGAACAGTGCTAGTGCAATATCCTGCTCTACCACAGTGTGCCTGTCCCTTGATTATTGACACATATAATGGTCCTTTCTCCTGCTTTGGGGCATTGTTGTTGCTGTTTAGTCGTTTAGTCGTGTCTGACTCTTTGTGACCCCATGGACCAGAGCACGCCAGGCACTCCTGTCTTCCACTGCCTCCGCAGTTTGGTCAGACTCATGTTGGTAGCTTCGAGAACACTGTCCAACCATCTCGTCCTCTGTCATCCCCTTCTCCTTGTGCCCTCAATCTTTTCCCAACATCAGGGTCTTTTCCAGGGAGTCTTCTCATCTCATGAGGTGGCCAAAGTATTTGGGCATAGGGATACATATTTCCAGTTATGGAGTCAGCACAGGCCTATTATTATTATTATTATTATTATTATTATTATTATTATTTACCACCAGGTCTGGAACACCTGGTGGAACACCAGAATTGCCCTGAGTCATCTCCCAATAGTATCCTTTGTTAGTTTTGCTATCAGAACCTGTCTGCTTAATTAGCCTTTGGAACTCCAAGCACTGTATCTAGAAAATCTTGCTGTGACTGAGGAAACTTATCGGCTTTCTACACTATTAGATTTACCCTGATGACCTTGATTGCCGTTTCCTTTGCCCTTGTTTGAACAGAGCATAAAGAACAGAATCCTTTAGAACTTTTCTTTTCTCACTGCAATCTCATTCTTCCCTCTGCCTCCTCTGAAGCTGGAGTTGCACAGCGCAGCTGAGCCATTCACTGAATGCTCTCTTCCCCTCTCTCCTGGAAAGCTTTCAACGGTCCACTATTCATTTGCTCTTTCGTTGTACTTTCTAAATAAAACTCAATTTCCTGGAAGAGCTCTTGTCTCTGTTGCTCCCTGCATGTATATCTCTCCTGTAATTCAGCTGCTGAAGCAACAGGACATTCTGCCACCTTGGCTAAATACTTGCCATGTGAGTGCCTGTTTGCATGCTAGCTCTACTGGACAAACAGCCAGGGTCACAATGGGAAAATACTTGCCCTAGCACACTTGAGCCCTGCCATCCGTGTTCTGAAAGAGCATATACTGTACCTCAAATATGGTGAGGTAGTCTCCAGTCATGTTTAAAGGCATGTATTTTATTTTTAGCATTTATTTTATTTTTACATCCCTATCCAAGAAGCTCAAAGTGGTGTTCACAATTCTCCTCCTTCCCATTTTATCCTCACCATAATCCTGTGGGGTAGAGGATAGTCTCCTGAAAGCAAGCGACTTCACCCATTTCACCATATTTTTGAAAGCAACATGGTCTCCCTAGTCCAAGAAGTTTTCCCTGGAAAGGAGCGAGACAAAGAGGGAACTGTCAGTGGTTTTCCCTTGGAAAGGAGCGAGACAAAGAGGGAGTTGAGCCAAGCGGGAAACACCTGTGCCTAGAAATGCTTTCTGGGTTGAGCCAAGCGGGAAACAGCAGAAGTGTGGATGTCAACCCTCTGTCTATACAGGCAACCCAGAAGTGTGGATCTCCCACGCACAGGAACCACCCACCCACAGTTACAGGCAATCATGGTTTTGAATCTCCCACGCACAGGAACCACCCAGTGAGTCCATCTTTCCATGGTTTTGAACTCAGTTTAGTGGCCTTCATTCAATCTCCACTGTGTCCAGACAATGGTTCAGATCTTACACAGCCTCTCAGATGTTATGGAGAATTAAGAGTTGCAGGTCATCAGTGTGTTGGTGACATTTTGGCCCCTAATTACTAATGGCATCATACAGATGTCATATTGGGATCAAGGCCATAGTGCAAGGACCATGGGCTGAAACAAAATCTCCCAGTGCTATTTTCTATCCCTAGAGGTATCAGGAGAACCAATACCCATCCCACAGAGCTGGTCAAGGAGCATATCATGGTTAATGGTACCAAAGGCTGCCGAGAATTCCAGCCACAGAGTCATCCATCCCACTCTCAATACAGGTCATCCATCAGAGCAACCAAGGCTGATTCAGTCCCAGTGTTGAAAAAGTTGACTTTCTGGGCATGAAGAAAAGAAAAGAAAAGCCAACTGCGGGCATTTGAGGTAGCCGTCACTTTTGTTTGGGGGAGAATTTGAGCTGTAGGAGGAGCTGATTTGCAGTAATTTCCACTACTGTGTCACCAAATCATAGCAAAGATGGAGCTGCAGAGTGAACAAGCCTTCATTTTCTATTTCATTCCAACCTATGGAGCTGCATTATAAATAGCCTAAGTAATTGTAAGCAGGAAGAAGCTGACAGTCATGATCCTGGTATAAAATGAGCACCACCCTCCACCTACAGGCAGTCATATAGAAGAAATAAAATGCAGTTTAATTTTATCTTTCCAAGTCCAGCCCACATATGAAAGGCTGTGACTACAGCAGTTTTTATTTATTTCCATTTAAGCAAAACAAGTCTTGCAAAACTGAATCTGTTGATAGCTCACTGTTTAAGTCAAATGGGCATAATATATCTCAGGATATAACTTGTTCTTTTTAAATAGAAAGAGTCTGAGATTCTGCTTAATTTAATGCAAGTATTTTATTTTATTCTAGGAATGCTAGTCCCTTATGGACATTTTTTAGTCCAAGCAACAATGCCATATGCACCCAAATAATCTACATGCATTGATGCCACCACCTGAGCATGGATTTTTAGAAACTCTTTCTAAAAGTTAAGTTTCTGTTTCTGCCCTCTTTTTCAATATAGGTATGTGTTAATTCACCAACAAAAAGTCACCCTGTGCCTCCAGCTGTTTTTCTCTATTTTGCACCTCATATCATAATTTCCAGAAGGGTATATTAAAAAAAACTGATGTTAACTATTAATGAATAATAATAGTCTAAAATAAGCATTATTAATCATTGCGTAATTATGTGGATATTATTAAAATCCACAAAGTAATATTCCTTGAATATTCCTAATGGACCTGGCATTCTTCATATTGGTTTGCAGATTAATAGTTCCAGGTTTGGAGGATTGATGCATGCATGCTGTACCCAGATTTCACTGTGATCTTTCAAGCCAGATGCGCAGAAGTGAGCTCTTGCGTCCTATTTTTTAACCAGCGTGGAAGATTAGAAAGCACTTTTGCCAGGTCACACAAATGAAGTGTTCTGCAACTTCTCCCCAGAGAGTTTACAGAAGGACTTAAGGCTCTGGGTGTGATTGTGGGCTTGGCCTTTTAGCATCGCTGTCTGTTTCACAGACCCAACACACCAAATCAGAGAACTAGAGGCAACCAAAACAAGGAAAGAGAGGATAAGCATGTTCTTTGAATCAATTAATTTGTTTATACAAGTTCAAATTACCATTTGGTTAACAAGGCAGGTAATCAGCTGTGCAATACTAGCTTGAAGGACAGGGTCAAAGGTGCAGGAAGGCCTATGATCCTGTATTTTCATAGATATTGCACCACCTCACAGTGCAGGTGAGGGGCTGCTTCTTTGGAGCCTTGTCTTAGACCTACTTCTGACTGAACTGTAGCCTCAGCTATACTACTTCGGGCAAGAAGTATGGATTCATATACAGGGAGGAAACTAACCTAGAGCCCTTCTTTGTAATACTCATCCTATCTCTATGAAGGGAATTTGCATTCCACACACACACACACACACACACACACGTGTGTGTGTGTGTCACACACACACACTTGTGTGTGTGAAGATGTATAGTCACTACAGACTGAACACTTTATGTGGTATCCATTAATGCCTTCTGGCTGCAATCCTGTGGTCCCTGGAAAGGTATCACAAAGGTCATATGAAACGCTGTGAACATGTTTTAAATGGGGAAATGATTTTCATGTTTAAAATACGAATAAATGAAATCTGGAGTAGTCTCACTGACTTTTGTGAAGTAGAAGTAGTTAAAGAATTGCAACTAATAAAACACATTGTGGGTGTATAGTATGGTTCACAGGGGGCAAAAAACAAAAACAAAGATCATATGATTTGTCAGATCTGTCAAATTCCAGGGGCCATAAGATCCATTAGTTCTCCCTCTCCGGGGTGGCATGAGGAAGAAACAATACCGGCTATGGATATGGTGTGCTTTCTTTTCCTGTCAATGATTCCATTGGGAAAGAAACTGTATACAGAAGAAGAAGAAAAACTGAATCAGAAAATAACAAGCACCATTTTACATTGCTAACGTGAGCCCAGGAGGGCACAGGGAAAGGCAGTTTGTCCCTTTTTGCCTGTCCCTTCTTCCCAACACACATTTTCTGGATTACACCGTATGCCTGAAAAAGTGCCTTAACCCTCCCCCATCCCCTTTTTTATGTGAGAGCAGCTTTGGGTAGTTGGAATATATAGAGGGAAATAGTTTACATGCCTGGTCCGAAATGTTCATGCAGGGTTCAGATGCAAGGACAGACACTCATGTGGGAAAACTGGAGCAAAGACAGGACAGAGCTATAAATATCCTAAGTAACAAATAATAACCATGCACGAAAGCTCTTGGTTCCATAAAAAGTGCCCTTAGTCTTGTTCTGAGGGTGACGGCTATTGAAAGAGTAATTGGCAGCAGTGTGAGCTTCTTATCTAGCTGTGTGGGGTGGAGGTTAAAAGAATGAGATAAAAGATAACCCAAATGCTTTGATAGATGATTCAGCTTCTATCAAATTGTATGGTGATTTGTGGCCAGTTTCAAAAGCAGCTTCAAACAGTTAAAGCAGGGGTCAGCAAACTTTTTCAGCAGGGGGCCAGTCCACTGTCCCTCAGACCTTGTGGGGGGCCGGACTATATTTTGGGGAAAAAAATATGAATGAATTCCTATGCCCCACAAATAACCCAGAGATGCATTTTAAATAAAAGCACACATTCTACTCATGTAAAAACACGCTGATTCCCGGACCGTCTGTGGGCTGCATTTAGAAGGCGATTGGGCCGCATCCGGCCCCTGGGCCTTAGTTTGGGGACCCCTGAGCTAGAGGAAGGAAGCAAAAATTCATCTTAACTGCTAACTTTTACATACAGATTCATATTGGATAATTCCAAACATCATGAGATACAAAGGGCACTCACATTTGACAGACATCCATTCAGCTGTTTTGCTTTGCACAGATTGGCTATATATGTTGTGGAGAGAGAAAAAGATGAATGTCCTTGAAAGGGCTACTTGATCATGCATAAAGCAGGAGGAAGGATAAATGTTTGGCCATATTAAACCACTGGCAATGCCCCCAGCATCCATTATGTGTTGGTCGACCAAGGTCAAAAAGTCAATTCCCCCCCACACACACAAATACACAGTGTTATTTATTTCTACAGAGCCTAACCTGCAGATTATAAATTCTCATTAAGCCCAGGCATTCTGTTTATTATAGCAGAATTTATTTATTAAATTTATATCCCACCTTTTGTCCAAAAGGAGTATAATAGTGTGATAAAGCACATCTTCAGACTGTTCACACTGTAAAGCAATAATATGCAGTATATTGTCAATTATCTGCATACAAGAAGGAGCCATCATCCCCTGCTTTACTACACAGTTTGATTTCTTTCTGTTGCTTGGTAACTTTATTATATTATATTTTAGCTATTTTAAAAATGTATATCCTGAGTTGTGCAAATTGTTTATAACACACTTCTCTACATGTTTCAGATTCCCCCCCCCTTCATGAAATTGGATGTAATATTCTCCCCTTTAGGTTTCATCTCTGATATTTAAAAGTGTCAAATATAAATGACAATGTTCAATCTTAGAGCAAATACAGATTGAGAGCTGTGAAACTTTAAGTCTCATGCATTACCAAATGGCTTGAACAGCATTAACAAAGGAAAGCTGTTTTGTACAGGTCTGAAATCCAGCAAGCAAGAAGCCTCCATCATAACAAACTTCGCTTAGAGTACAGATGCCTTTCCCAAGTTCAAAAGCATCACAGTTGCTCTTGGAGGGCACAACAAGAGCCTGACGTTACTTAAACAGATGAAGATGAAGCAGTATCAACATAAAGAGCGAACCAAGGAAGCTCTGTAGGCTTTTAGAAAGAAAAAAATTGTCATCGGAAGATGTGCATAAGGCAGAATGTATTTCTCCGTTTCAGAATTTTTCTGTACCACCCTGTGTCCCAAACGCATCATTGCGCCTTGAGGCTAATCTCCCCTCGGTAGAATTACAGATCTGGCACAGGACATTTAACTTCTGACTTTGCCTATACTCAAATCCCCCCAGTCTAATATCCCTAGTGCTACAAGGCTGTCACAAGAGTGCCCGGGCATCCAACAAAACTGAACAATGTAAGGCAGGACAGACAGAAGAAGCTACAATTCCTGGAGGCTATCGGTGTCACAATGGCTGTGTTCTGCCTCCACTGCCTGAAGCATTGTGCTTCTGAATGGTAATTGCTAAGAATCACAGGTGAGGAGAGTGCTGCTGTGCCCATGTCCTTCTTTCAGGCTTCCCCTAGACATGTGGTTAGCCACTGTGAGGATGCTGGACAAGATGGGCCATTGGCCTGACCAAGCAGACCCTTCTCATGGTGTTAAGTTCTTATATAATACTACCCACTCCAAAAACAAAAAGCCACCCTCCAGACTAGCTGTATTTTCAACAGCGCTCGGAACTTGCTTAGTATGACTTATGAGAAAAGTGTATAGTGACAAATGTTGGGTACCACATGGAAGGGAATTAATATTTTGATATATTGTCCTGCTACAGAATCTCATATCCCTGCTGGGAATGTCATTAAAAGATTAAAAGAGGAGAGGACACCATCATTCATAAAACTATGTTTATACTTAAGGGCAGAATACTTATAACACTATTAATCATTCCACTGGGCCTGTTTGTATCCCCCCCCTCCCCGCTTTCTGTGCCTGTGATCCAAAAATGGCACTTGCAGTGTCCTTTTGAGTTATAAGGCACCATCTCATTCTGCACTTTATTTCCATTTCTGAAGTGTGTGGCTGTGGATCTAAGCAAGAGTCAATTGCCTGCCAAAAGAAGCACTCCAGAAGTATCTCTTGTCTGAAGAATATACAAGGCTTAATTTGTACTGGGGTTCCCCGGGACTCAGCTTCTATGT
Source organism: Lacerta viridis (assembly GCA_900245905.1). Classification (NCBI taxonomy): domain Eukaryota; kingdom Metazoa; phylum Chordata; class Lepidosauria; order Squamata; family Lacertidae; genus Lacerta; species Lacerta viridis. The sequence goes on along the minus strand of OFHU01004481.1, from coordinate 215,692 downwards.
TCAAGTGCCAAGGCTTACCCTGGCACATATTAAACAAGTGTACCCTTGAACAAGTGTAAAGTGCACTTCCTTCACCACTGAAAGTCCCCACACACTGAACGTTCAGAGTAGCGCTGTGCCAAAATTTCCCCCTGATTTCTTTCAACCATTTTCCATCAGTTAATGAGGAAAGAAAAGAGTGAATCCACGTGCAGCAGAGCAGCCCACTGCTGTCTCGTTCCCCAAGCTGACATCTGTATTTGCATCTGCATCCTGATGCCTGAATATCCACCCTTTTTCTAGGGCCAAATGCAATGCCGCCTTCACCCAAGGCCCTTTGTATTGAATAGATGGAGTGCTATCCCTGGAAAGTGAACACTGGGATGCAAAGATAATAGGAGATCTGAACATATGTAGCTAGTTATTGACAGTCTTAGGAAGCAAAACAAATGTTAATGCAATTCCACTTGGGGGTGGGTGGGTGTCTTTACACAGAGACACAACCTATTTCAGTTGTATTTAGGCATGTATTTAACTAAGCAGCCACAAATACGATTGCCACAAAAATTGATTATGCAGCATTTTCAATTGCAACAAACAGCACTAGAAAGGACAATATTGGAAGTGGGAAGTATGGGAGGGCATAATCGAATATTCATCAGAACACAAAGCTGGGGAGGTGGATTTTCCACCTGGCCTCTTCGTTTTTTCTAGATAAAATATAAACTCTTGTTATTTAGCTTCGTGAACCACGGCAAAGACATCAATCACGGTTTTCTAAACAACTCTGCAGCAAATCACTTCATTTTAATTATACTTAACTTTCCAGATTAGTTTCCTAATTAATAATGTTCTTCAATCTCGGAATTATTAAAGCATAGCTCTGTTGCAAATCATTCACATTGTCAATTTAAATGCACATCTTCTTCCCACAATGGCTCCGACGCTTATTGCCAGATGAATGAAATGGGGGCGGGAGAGAGAGGGAGAGTTATTTTCTAGGAGATGTAGTGCTTGAAATACAAAAAACTTGATCAACACAATGCACACGTGGAGAAGGAAGGATTCATAAAGCTATGCTACACAGTTTGATAGCTGCTAGTTTCTTATGATTTATCATGTTATTTAGCACATTGAGAGCCCCACCCTTTCTTCCATCATGGTACTCAGTGGAATGTACATGAGGGAACCCAGGTGGCCTCCTGCTCAGAGAATGACCAGTCCCAGTCGAGACCTGATTACCGAGACCTGATTATTAGCTTCATCAAGGTGGCTGCCCCATGTGTCATCAGACCATGGTTAATTGTCAGGGTGCTGTCAGCGGCTCCCGGTTGGTTGCCCAGGGAAGTATAAAGACAAGGAAAAAAATTCTTATAGTCCTTTTTTTTAATTTCAAACTTTACAGAGAGAAGCCATAGAACCCAGCCTCTTGGATAATGGCATTGCCCCAAGTGAATCTCCACCACCCCCTTCTCTCCCACTTCCTCATTCATCATCCTCATCACGTCCTCTACAGGTGCCACTAAGTGCCCTCTGTCTTCAAGCTCTTTGATCTCCTACTTTTAAGTCTTGCCAGGTTCTGGAAGACGGTGGGTCTGGAATGCTTTCTATTGACAATGTGTCAGTCAGCTGCTGCTCCAGCTCTGCCTGCTCCTCCTCTCCCATTATTTCCCAACTTTTCCCCTCATCTGCCTCTGAGCTGTGACCTCCCGCAAACCACTGTTATAAATCTAAACTGTCTTCCTCTTCCTCCTCCCTGGAAGGGTCAGGATGGGGAGGTGGTCTCCACCACTCCTCCTCCTCTGCCCAGACCCTGACATTAATGTACATAGATTCATCACTTGATAACTGTGCCAGCAAGTGATGACTTGTATGTGCAAATGGGCCATCACAGACAGAGCACCACAAGACTTGCATCACCTTGAATACTGTGTTCTTAAAGCTATATTCAGAGCATATTACTCTAGAAGAATCCAATGGGGTTTAATTTTAGCTTACATTTCCACATCAGTTTGGAATTATTTCTAAGTCCTCATGAATATCCATCAATATTTTAGTACAAATGTATCCTTATATAAACATAGGTAAAGGTAAAGGGACCCCTGACCATTAGGTCCAGTCGCGAATGACTCTGGGGTTGCAGCGCTCATCTCGCTTTATTGGCCGAGGGAGCCGGTGTACAGCTTCCAGGTCATGTGGCCAGCATGACTAAGCTGCTTCTGGCGAACCAGAGCAGTGCACGGAAATGCCTTTTACCTTCCCGCTGGAGCGGTACCTATTTATCTACTTGCACTTTGACGTGCTTTCAAACTGCTAGGTGGGCAGGAGCAGGGACCGAGCAACGGGAGCTCACCCCATTGCGGGGATTCGAACCGCCAACCTTCTGATCAGCAAGCCCTAGGCCACCTCATGAGAAGAGAAGACTCCCTGGAAAAGACCCTGATGTTGGGAAAGATGGAGGGCACAAGGAGAAGGGGACGACAGAGGATGAGATGGTTGGACAGTGTTCTCAAAGCGACTGGCATGAGTTTATATGCAAACATATTTGGTATGCAATTTTGCCTGGCGTGCTCTGGTCCATGGGGTTTTTGAGTCGGAACGACTGAATGACTGAACAACAACAACAAATGAGACTTTATACACACTTCATCCTAGTGCATGCATTTTTCTACACATTATTTGACTGGAGAACTGCCATGTAAAATTTTGAGAAGTGTCAACTTTGAAGGAGGGCTGTGTTTTGTTTCAGAATGTGTGAACTGGGTAGGTTCACCTTTAAATGCAAACTGAAGCAAATTTCTCCCCCATCGCTAATTCAATCTGCTTCTTCTCTCCTGTAAATACCTTTGATTTGCATGTCAGAAGCTATCACTGCATTTGTTGTCAAACATATAGCTTTGCCCTGAAGCAGAGTTAGATTCGCACAGATGAAGGGCAGCAATCTCTGCAGCCTTCCATGCACAGCTCATCCTTGCTAAATCAGGGTCCATATTCTAAATGAGGGCACTTTCTTGCCATACATAACCTGGGTGCTTTGCAAAGATTTTATATCCTGGACCTTCCTTTTCAAAGATTTTAAGGCATGTGTAATGCAGTTTGGCCATTTTCAAAGTGATTTGGAAGAAATATGGTTTTGCTTGCATCTAAAATGTTACTGGAACTACCCCTTGGTCTGTAATCATATCAACACCATTGAGTGGTCATGCAGAAATTTTGTATTGAAATTAGTGCTGGGATGGAAATCCCTTCCCCCTCCCTGCACCCCCCTCTTTCAAATGACTGCTTACCTCCCACAAACGGAGGGGGCACTTTAGAAGCAACTGACTGACTGACTGACTGATTTAAAAGATTTCTTTACCACTGATCCTTTGCAGAGAAAATACCAAATCATTTCACACCATAAGCAGGAAACATTACTCAATACATAGGAGCCAACTCCTAGGAATCGAGGTGCCTGTAGTCCCCCAAATAAAATATTTGAGGGGGCCTGGGCTCCCCCAAAGTTGATGGGCATTGCCTTTCAAATGGAGTGTGTGTGTGTGTGTGTGTGTGTGTCGTGTCTCGTCTTGTTGTTTACCTGTCTCCCCCCCCCCAAAAAAAATATTTTTTTTCAAGTTAGCACTCCTGACTCAATAAAAATCCAACTCATAGAACTTCACAGTATTCAAGACATCAGAAACTGGTACTAGTGGATAAGCAAACATACGGGTAAACAAATATATATTTATTTGATGGCAGGAACCCACCACAGTTGGTGCCTTCCTGAGGGAGATAACTCCATCTGATAGGCTTCACAACCGAGAAGGCCCTCCTTCAACTTTAGAAGTTCAGAGAACTTCTTTTCTTTTCTTTTTTGAGGATAAGGCACAAGGAAGAGGTTTACACACTTACCCCTGTAAAGAAAGCTTTACTCCTGTTATAAACTGTAGTGAAGTTATAATAAGGAGCAGTCTGGGAGCATTTCTCATTGTGTATTGTTCAATGACAAATGATACTATAAAACAAGGGTAGCCTCCATGTGTTGTTGGACCACCATACTCATCATGTGTTGTTGGACCACCATACTCATCAGCCCCTATTCCATGGCCAATGGTCAGGGATATACTCTAATAACATATAAGTATTAGTTGTGGTCTTCTAATATATACAGGGCACAGCATTGGTTATCTCTATGGTGGTAGGCCACCCCACGCCAAAAACCAAGAGAATTTCTCCTGACTCCTGAAGATCATAAAAATAAACATTTCAGAGCCTTTTTGCCCCACCCCCAAAACACACACCCACACATGCTTGAGCCAATACTCTGGCACAGCACTAGTTGAATTGGTTGAAAATTACTGCCAGGAAAGACCTCTGCTTTTGCCACAACAAGATGCATAAGAGATGTATATTGTTATTTCTGTGAAACCTGCAGCTTGTGGGTGAACACTGGATCCAAAACGTAGAACATAGTGGAGGACTTTTCTTCTCTCCCTTGTCTTTTATGTTGTTTGCAATTGTTGGCCCACGAATTATTAGTCAATCTATTCGAAGTGAATAAAAGTTTCCTTAACAAAGGGTTTCATTTATTATCTCAGAAATGAGAGATGTCTATTCTGTTAATTCATAGAAATTTTCTCCTTGGCTCCTTGCCCAGAACTCTTCTCAGAATCCTGAATTTTATTTATCCTAACAGAGCTGACACTCTATCTCGGAAGAGATGTGGTATACCCTGTTGAACAGATGCCTTTCCTCCCATAATCAAGTTGAAGTGCAAGTAAATTGTTTACTTGAAAAACTTCCAAACACACAGACACACACACACACCAACACCATCAAGTTATATGAGTGCAATCAATGGGATATGTAAGAGTGGGATACCAAAGGCTCTGTTAACAAGTAGATATTTTTATTAGTCTTCCATTCATTTTTAAACTACTGGCTATATAGTGTCCCATCATAGGAAGTGATATTGAAGACCTGAGTTTAGTAATTTAAGGATAGTGACCAAATAAAATATTTATTTGTTTACCCATATGTTTGCTCATCCACTAGTACCAGTCTCTAATGTCTTGAATACTGTGAAGTTCTATGAGTTGGATTTTTATTGAGTCAGGAGTGCTAACTTGAAAAAAATATTGGGGGGGGGGAGACAGGTAAGCGACAAGAGGCGACACACACACACTCCATTTGAGAGGCAATCCCAATCAACTTTGGGGGAGCACAGGCCCCCTCAAATATTTTATTTGGGGGTATACAGGCACCTTGATTCCTATGAGTTGTCTCCTGTGTATTGAGAAATGTTTCCTGCTTACGGTGTGAAATGCTTTGGTATTTTCTCTCTGTAGGTCCTCTCCTCTTACCAATGATGAGTATTGGTGTACCTAAATTGTTTGTATGTTGCAGTGGAATTTCCTGAGCTGTTTGAAACAGAGTTGTGGCTAATGTTGCATGCTGTATTTTAAGAATGAAACATTTTGGCTTGATTACCATCCTAGAGATTCTTTAATGTGGTATTTCAGCAATTGAGAGTGGCAATCCTGAATTTATTCCAAGGAATTTTATGTAACACCTGAAGGCTTTTAGGTTAAGAGTTAAAAGGCCAACCACACCATACCTACTTTGGACAGAGAAACATCACCATGGAAATTAATTGTCAGTTTTATGTGATTATTCTGGTTGGATTAATGCAACTACTTGCGTTGAATGTAAAATCCCCTTGAAGAACATATACAGGTATAACAGTTAAAATGGATTCCTTCAGGGAAGTTTGTAGTTGCAGCATATATCTTGAGAGGTTTCAGGCTATATTTTAAAAATGCATCTCTAGTCCAAGAGAAGAGATATCAGGTAATTTTAAAAAAGTGGCTACTGTATTGTGATCTTGCAAAGTTGTGGGTTTGAATGTGTAATATCTGCAGCAGTTACAACAAACACATAATCTATGACAATTTCAATAAGGCATGTACATGACAGTACCAAATTGGTTAGTGTTGTGGGAGAAAGCACTGCAGTGGCCCCACATAATGCGCGTTTCATTTCTCTTCTGTATGTGCAAATTGGAACTAAGAAATGTCAGTACTCTGAGTAATATTTGATCAACTTTAAATCTCTAGGGCTTCAAGAAAACCATGCTGAGAACAGAACAAGTGGAAAATGTTTATATCCAATTGAGTTTAAAAAATAGTCATCCTACTGAGTAATCCTATTGTGGCTGAGAGCAACAACAAGTTGTTACCTTAGAGATTCTTTAATTACACTTGATGGCACATGTAGAGTGATGAATGTGCTAATGCTTGGTGTTCGGTGCCGGAAGGATATATAAAGTTAAGCATTTGATTGCATTGTAGGTTTGGCCTATGATTCTGCTTGATTTGAGACGGAAGCTTTGGCCACAAATGCCACCAAAAACAACAGAGCTCTTCTACTGTCTTTCTATGTAAGAAGAAAATTCCACAACGATCCCAAATGAGCTCAGGTGGCTCTGCTCCCAGAATAGCACCATTAGCCTCCAGGATGGCAACAGGCTATTCTGAGCCCCATTGCCCACCACACCCAACAATAGCCAAGAAAGGGGTTCACCCATGGATGTCTTTCTTCTCAACATTCCAAATGCTGTTTTTATAACTCTTAGCAAACTGATTTTCCCCTCTTGCCGGTGCCACCTTATGACGACATTATCACCTGGCTTGTTCTTGGCTTCAGTCACTCTCCTGCCATGCTCCCCAGGGGTCGCTGATTGCCATGCTCACCTGGAATGCTCTGAAGAATAAGTCCAATGGGGAATATGGCTTTTTCAGGAGTTGCTTGACATGTCACCTTGGTGTTGAAATTCAAAGGTGTCCCGCATACAGAATGTTTAGCTAATTTTCTGAAGAAGAAGAAGAGGAGGAGGAGGAGTTTGGACTTGATATCCTGCCTTTCACTCCCTTTAAGGAGTCTCAAAGCACTCCCCTTAAGGAGTCTCAAAGCGGCTAAAATCTCCTTTCCCTTCCTCCCCACAACAAACACTCTGTGAGGTGAGTGAGGCTGAGAGACTTCAGAGAAGTGTGACTAGCCCAAGGTCACCCAGCAGCTGCATGTGGAGGGTGGGGAAGCGAACCCGGTGTGGAGAACTAGCCCAATGCCAGGTAGGGGTTAACTTTTCTGACAGTTAGAACCCTCAGGGGCGGGCTCAGCCTGGGTATAAAACACCCCTCCCAGTGGGCAGTAAGAGTTAGTTGAAGTGTGGGCAGGTGGAGTTGAGGTTAGAGTGGAAGTCAGAGTTGAAGTTGAAGTGTGAGTCAAGAGATAGAGCTGGGAGTTTAGAGTCTTAGGTGGAAGTTAGCAGAGAGGATAAAGAGATTGTGAAACGTGTTGTTATTGATATTTAGTTAACTATTAGAGGTAATAGGCCGGTAACATTTAGAGGTATTAGGCCGGTATAGGACAACTGTTATAAGCTTCTTGAACAACCTTTTATTTATCAGCAACCACAAGCTTTGTACTCAATAAACAACTTTTTAGTTCACAATATCCTCGTCTGTGGTGAATGAAGTAAGCAGGATCCAGCTAGTAGTCTGAAGGGCTGCAGCTGGGGACTGTTTGTCGTTGGTGCAGCACTCATAGACCGTAAAACGTCCGGGGGTGGGCTGTACAGGGCGAAGGGCCCGCGACATTAAAGTGGTGGCAGCGTCGGGACGAAAGATAGACATAAAGTGGTGGTCACATCAAGATCAAAGATAGATCTAAAGTGTTGGCAAGAAGTGCCAAGGTACAAGAAAGATTTAAGGGTGACGCATTGTGTGAAGTGTGAGGCTTAAAGAGGATTTAAGCAAACTTCTGTGAGACTCTACAATCTAGTCAGGAAGGGGGATCGCATACACCTGGAAAGGGAGAAGGGGAATTCAGAGAGGAATTACCTGGCCCTAGGGTGTGGTGTGATAGCGCCTAAGACTGTGAGATTGTGAGAGAGTTACAAAGATACTTTGCGTTTGAAACTATTTCAGGCAGAAAGGTTTATAGTGAGAGGTCGGAAAAGTACGCTGGACAAAGTGCACTGAGGTAACTTTAGGCGTGACTTTGGACCTAAACTGTGGAAACTGAGCCTGAAGAAATAGTTTAACTGAAACATCCTTGATTTAAGTACAGAAATAATACCACCAAATAAATAGAAAATGCCACCTAGAAAGACTAAAACAGCTCTTAGGGACTCACAAGTAGAAAGCTCTGAAGAAGAAAATGGGGTTTCCCAGATTGAGGAAACCAGTACTGAAACAGTTAACAAAAATCCTGCTGAGGGGACGAGTTTTAAAGCCTCAGAGGAATTTGAGAAATGGAAACTTGAGAAGGAATATAATTTGAAAATCGAACTAGCTAAGCTAGATATTGAAAGAGAAAGAGAGGCCATGGCACTGAAAGAGAGAGAATTAAAGTTACAAGCTGAGGCAAAAGAGAGAGAATTAAATATTGAGAGAGAGAGAGAGAGAGGCAAAAGAGAGAGAACTGAAAGAGAAAGAAATGACCTTAACTATTCAGAGAGAAAGAGAAAGGGAGGAAAGAGAATATTTATTAGAAATGAAAAGACTTGAATTATCAGCTGTAGATAATAGAAACAACAACAATAGTTCCACACAAAATCCTAGCAGGGTGGATTTAAAAAGATTCCCTGACTTCAGAGATAAAGACGACCCTGAAGCGTTTATCATTTCTTTTGAGAGGGCTTGCGAAGATTTTGAAGTAAAAGATGAGGAGAAAATGCAAATACTGAGAGCGCGTATTAGTGGAACATTAACAGAGATTTATTCTCAAATGCCATCTGATCAATCCAAAGATTTTGAAGCATTTAAACAGTTGGTTTATGTCAGGTTCGGAATTACTGCAGAGCAACTGAGACAAAAGTTTAGAACAATAAAAAAATTGCGTGAGGAAACGTTCGCTCAATTAGGAGCTAAAACTACAAACTATTTAAACAAGTGGCTAGAACAGGAGGGTGCCGATTCTGTGGCAAAAATAAAAGAGGTGATCGCATTGGAACAATTTTATGACACGATTAATAGTCATCTGAAGTATTTAATTAAAGAAAGACGCCCTAAAACCATCCTGGAAGCTGCTAATCTGGCAGATGAAATAAATGAAATCCGAGAACACGCTTATGATGCCCCAAAATATAAGGACAAACATTGGGAAACAAATAAGTTTAAGAGAATGCAACAGCCCACAAAGTTTACCACAGAAACTGCCAAGAAAATTTTTCCCGCCAATGCAAATGTTCCCCATAACACGCCTATGACAACGGGGGGGACTGAGGGAAAAGTAAATAAATATAGTGAGGGTAAAAGGCCTGAATTAATCTGTTGGCAATGTGGGAGAAAAGGCCATCGACAATTGGACTGTAGAACTGAACTCAGAACTAAGAGTGTAAATAATATCCCTCAGAAGCAGACATATTGTGTCCAAACTGTGGAGACAGAGCCAACTGCCAACATGGTTGCCACGGCAACCGAGGCCCAGTCTAGAGAACAGGCTGATGAGTTACCAGTGGCCCAAGTTGTGAGGTGCTATATAATTCAACAAGATGACATGCTATTACACAAAACAGGAGAAGAAATTTGGGTGAATGGTAAACAATATAAAGGCTTAAAAGACACAGGGTCTCAGATTAGTATTGTACATCCTGATTTATTAAAGCCAGAAGACTTTATTAAAGGCAAAACAATCAGTTTGAAAGGAATATCAAAACAGCCAGAAACCTTGCCAGTAGCATTAGTTAATCTGACATATAAACAATGGTCTGGAAATGGCAAGTAGCAGTTTCGCCAGAAATCCCAGCTCCAATGTTAATTGGGTGGGATCTACTTGACCATGTACAGAGTGCATTTGTGATTACTAGGGCACAAAAACTGCGACAGTTACCTCAGGAGGAAAGGCCTGATACAATTGTTGAACTGACACAAGATACAAGTATAATACCAGTTACAAATAGTCAAGCAGCTAGTTTTGCAGCCAAGCAGAAACTAGATACAGATTTACAGAAATATTTTCAAGCCACAGCCTTGAATACAGTATTAACCCCTGAAAGCCCGGAGCGGTTTATAGTCAATAATGGGTTGCTATACAGAGAGATTCTTTTAAAGCCTAATAGAGGGGGTAATGAGATCCACAGGCAACTGATAGTACCTACTGAATTTAGAACCAAGATAATACAACATGCACATGGCAGTATATTTGGAGGTCACTTGGGAATCACCAGAACCAAACAAAGGGTATCCCAAAATTTCTTTTGGCCTGGGATGGGCAAGCAAATACCGTTACGAAACATAGAGACTGAAACAGTGGCTTCAGCTCTAATAAGTTATATGTGTCGGCTAGGGTTTGCAGAACAGATCGTGACAGACCTTGGAGCCTCATTTACCTCTAAACTTATGCAGCGTTTGTGGGAGAGGTGTGGGATAAAACATATCACCAGTAGTCCTTACCACCCACAGACGAACGGCTTGGTAGAACGGTTTAATGGAAGCCTGATAAGAATGCTGAGAGCATATGTAACGGAACATCCTCACGATTGGGATGACAATATACAAGCTTTATTATATGCTTATAGATCCATACCCCAGGAAAGCACGGGTTTTAGTCCCTTTGAGTTATTGTTTGGAAGAAAGATCAAGGGTCCCCTAGATTTATTAAGATTTAATTGGGAAGGACGGCCGGTTGGGGATTCTGAGAATGTAGTTGACTACCTTTTTAAATTGCAAAACACTCTCAAACGATCACTAGAACTGGCAGGAGAACATTGCAAGGTTGCTCAACACAAACAGAAAGTTTGGTATGACAAAAGGGCACGTGTGAGATCTTTTGAGCCCGGACAAGATATTTTATTAATCAGACCAGTAAACAGTGACAAGTTACAACTGACATGGGAAGGTCCTTGTAAGATCATTTCAAAAATGAATGATATAAACGATATAATTCAGCATGGTGAAGGGAGGCGGGTCATGCATGTGAATATGATAAACCAAATCAAGTCCCTAAACCATGAACCCAATCTAGACTACAGTAGTCACGTTGTTGAAAAAGCCTGTGATATTGGTAAAGGAGTGTCTACCTGCAATATGACCAGTGACCTATCTGTGAGATCAGTTAGAACAACTAGTCATAGTTATGATAAACCATTCATCAGTTGGAAAGATAGAAAGAAAGACGTACTGGAAGTTATAGCTGGCATGGGGTCCCATCGACTTTCTATGAAAGTGAAAGTGTTTCCTACACTAGAGATTGTGTGGTGGGAAGATGGGTACCCTGCTGCTCATGCAACACAAATAAATGTCCAAAATGAATGTGGTTACACAGCATTAACAGGGCTACCACGTCAAAGGCATACAAAAGTAGTCTTAAAATTGCTCGAAGTGGGAACTGATAAATCAATACAGACCAAAGATGAACTGACAACAAGGGAGATTGCTATGAGCAATAAGCAATCAGAGCTTGTTAGCCTACTTTCATTAAGTGATCACGCTTGCCTAGAAAGCTTCAGCAAGCTGACTAAAAAAGAAGATATCCACAAACTTCTGCAAATAGTTCCCAGTGCATTTAAAAGCCAGACAACCAGTTCTTATGCAGCTTATGATGACATGGAGATGTGTGTACAAGTCCGCGAGCTTGAACCCTTAACAGAGATCCTGAAGGAGGGAGAGGTTGAACTAAGAGAGCTTTTGGCCCGGAGAAACAAGGACTCTACCCAGCTTGGGATCCACAATCGTTACAGACGCCTCGAGTGCAGGGATCGGAATGGGACTGTGTCATCTGGCCGAGGAAGACAGCTTACATCCCATCACGTATGGCAGAGAAAAGACTGGTGCCCAGAGAAAGATACTTCTTGCGACGGTTAAGGACGATAAGGAGCGTGAAAGGATCCTAAACATCATCGCAGACGCCTTATCACGAAGACCCAAAGACAAAGGTTAAAATGGACAGTTACGGCTTTTCTTGCAATAAAGGCCTAATGCTGCATGAACTATTGTATATAATGTTCACAACTATATGTACTTTTACTGAAGATGTAATATTATGCCATAGTTAGGTAATATAGGTAAGAGTTATAAAATGTTTGTTTATGTAATGTCTATATTGATGTTTTAAAACTGTTGTTTGTATCAGAGGGATACTTTGGCTAGTAACTCCTCTGATACAAACCTAAAAAGGAGGGAGGTATGTGGAGAACTAGCCCAATGCCAGGTAGGGGTTAACTTTTCTGACAGTTAGAACCCTCAGGGGCGGGCTTAGCCTGGGTATAAAACACCCCTCCCAGTGGGCAGTTAGAGTTAGTTGAAGTGTGGGCAGGTGGAGTTGAGGTTAGAGTGGAAGTCAGAGTTGAAGTTGAAGTGTGAGTCAAGAGATAGAGCTGGGAGTTTAGAGTCTTAGGTGGAAGTTAGCAGAGAGGATAAAGAGATTGTGAAACGTGTTGTTATTGATATTTAGTTAACTATTAGAGGTAATAGGCCGGTAACATTTAGAGGTATTAGGCCGGTATAGGACAACTGTTATAAGCTTCTGAACAACCTTTTATTTATCAGCAACCACAAGCTTTGTACGCAATAAACATCTTTTTAGTTCACAATATCCTCGTCTGTGGTGAATGAAGTAAGCAGGATCCAGCTAGTAGTCTGAAGGGCTGCAGCTGGGGACTGTTTGTCGTTGGTGCAGCACTCATAGACCGTAAAACGTCCGGGGGTGGGCTGTACAGGGCGAAGGGCCCGCGACACCCGGTTCCCCAGATTACGAGTCCACCGCTTTTAACCACTACACCACACTGGCGTCTCAGCATTGCCTGGACAACAACGGAGACTTAAGCAGCATCATAGACTGGCCAACAGCAGATTCAGCTGCTATTAAACCCACTCTCCCCAATTCTCTGAACCCTGTGTAACATCAGTAAAGGGTGATAACATCACCCAGGCTTCAGTGCAGAAATCCATGGCCCTGCAGCTCAGGGGGGCTTCCAAATGACTATCCACAGAGTGGCAGCTGATGGGGACAGTGACCAATAGCCCTGGTGCTGGTCACTTTATTATTATTATTATTATTATTATTATTATTATTATTAATTGAAGGGGGGATTTGCGGGTAGCTAAGCAGTACATTTACATGACTACAGATGTTCATTTTATTTTATTGTTTTTACAGATATCCTTTTCTACAGCAAAACATTGCTTATTCATTGTTTATTGTTTATTACCAGGACTGCAGAAGCAAACCTCATGCCATTTCTGTAGTTTCAATGGGCTAAGCATTAAGGGAGTTTTAAATGACTGCACACGCTCAGAGCATTTCCTTTATTTTAATATATTGGGAATGTAGAAGCAATTGTAAAGCATGGGGGACAAAAGAGAAATGGTTAGTTGTAATAACTGAAATATTGCCTGTCATCTAAAGGAGCCCTTCATTACTCCATTAAGTCCAGAGTCCCAAATTACCTAGCTGCCTAGGGCTTGCTGATCAGAAGGTCGGCGGTTCGAATCCCCACGATGGGGATTCCTGCCAACCTAGCAATTTGAAAGCATGCAGTGCAAGTAGATAAATAGGTACCGCTCCGGCGGGAAAGTAAACGGTGTTTCTGTGCTGCTCTGGTTTGCCAGAAGCAGCTTAGTCATGCTGGCCACATGACCCGGAAGCTGTACGCTGGCTCCCTCGGCCAATAAAGTGAGATGAGCGCCGCAACCCCAGAGTTATCTGCGACTGGACCTAACAGTCAGGGGTCCCTTTACCTTTACCTTTTCCATTGTACCCAAGATATGTTGATCTTTCCCCAACTGACCACTTCACATTCTTTTGGTAACAGTTCCCCTGCAGACATACCATTCTGAACGAGACGCACCTTGTCTGAAAAATATCTCTACCCCCCCCAAAAAAATTAATCCTTCTTTCCAAACTTTTAATTGGAAGCTGATTTTTTTTTCTGTGTTCAAAAACTCTCTTCTGCAGGGGTCTGCCAGTAAATGCAGAAAATAATGTAATCATCAATACAGTGTAATGAAACCTACCAAAACCAGATGGCATTTTTAGTCAATAAATGCAATAATTATTTCTATGAAAACCCGTAGCAAGATCTATCCTAAATGTTAACAGTTGAAAATAATAAATATGCTTTAGGGCTCTCTTGGAAATAAGCGTATATTTTTATATAAAAAAATGGAACTAATATAATTTCCCAAACTATATTAAAACTTTGGTGCTGGCTGCCAGTTGTTAAAACATACAACCTCCAGGCGTTATAACCTTTTCATTTAAAATGGATTTGGATAAATTATAATGGTGCTTTAATGGGCCAGGTATTGGAAAAGGTATATATTGTTCATCATGAAGTCCTTGCACTTGGCAGATGACCTTGTTGCTGATGACCATAAGCATAATGCCATTTATTAAAGCTGTGTTGTGAGATTAATAGAACCGGAACTGTTTAATATGCTAGGGAAAGTGTGGAATATATCCAGACCCCCTCAACAGTGCATTTTCTGCCTTTACAGCCAGTCACATGCTTCTTCTCCCAATGCATTAAGCAGATGTTCCTTTACAATTAAGAGGCGGATGTCCTGGATGTGGTACTGAGCATGTGTGAAGGGCTCAGACATTAAAAGGCAGCCATTCAAAAAAAGCAAATGGAAAGCTGCAGGCAAGCAAGCTGTTCTGGCAGAATCCCAAACAGCCTGTATAAAAGGAGGAAATAAAAACCCGGCTGCTATTGAGAGCTAAGCATGAAGGCCATACTTACTTCAGAAATAGAAAAGGAGGCAGGGTATGCAGTCTGCTTGGAAACTGCGTTAGAAACCCTAAGTGTGCAAGAGGCAATAAGTCTCTGTGCGTACTGTACCTTTAAAGCACCTTTGAAGCAGATTCTTTCCCTCAAAGCACTCTGGGCACTGTAGTTTGTTAAAGGTTGCTGGGAATTATAATTCTGTGAGGGGTAAAGTACAGTGCCCAGAATTCTTTGAGTGAAAGAAATACCTTCAAATGAGCTTTAAAAGTCTTGTGTGCACAGCTTGAGTCTGACTTGGTGGTAACGGGATAGGTATACAGTATGCTCAAAATTTACAGCCGCCCCCCTCACCTCACCATTATTTGTAAATTGCAGCAAAAGGGTAACTTGGAAATCTGAGGAGTCAAGTTCAGAAGCACCAGATTATGAAACAGATTCAAGTTGCAGAAGTCAGTGATGCTCTGTTCAACTAAAGATGGGTAAACTCTCCAGGTTCACATCACCTTAATTCAGAAATGATCCAAAATCTGCACCATTACAAGATTTGGGAACATTTTTCTGAGCAGTTCCAAGACACAGGAAAATGTCCCACCTCTCAGTATCATAATTTAGTGGGAGCCCTTGTGCTGGCTTCTACTAACACACCATGCTAATAGCATTTGGACCATGAAGTGCAAGTCAAAAATATATTCAGAGATCTTTTAATATTAGTTTTATGGTTTTTTTCTATTTTTATCAGTATTTTAATTCTTTTATGGCATGCTGCTTTATTAATTTGTTTTTTATTATAAATGATAGCCACCTGAAGGGTTTTTCCAACAGAAGGAGTATGAAATGATTTTAAATAAATACTCTTGGACTGTCAATGAACTTGTGTTTTTCTCATCCTTCACCAGTAAAAAAAGGTAAAGTACCCCTGGATGGTTAAGTCCAGTCAAAGGCGACTATGGGGTTGCGGCACTCATCTTGCTTTCAGGCCAAGGGAGCCAGCGTTTGTCCACAGACAGCTTTCTGGGTCATGTGGCCAGCATGACTAAACCACTTCTGGCACAACGGGACACCATGACGGAAGCCAGAGCACACGGAAATGCCATTTACCTTCCCGCCACAGCGGTACCTATTTATCTACTTGCACTGGCATGCTTTCGAACTGCTAGGTTGGCAGGAGCTGGGACAGAGCAACGGGAGCTCACTCCATCACAGGGATTTGAACTGGCGACCTTCCGATCAGCAAGCCCAAGAGGCTCAGAAACTAGCTGGCCCGGCCACACGGGTTGTTTTTTGTTTTTGCTTTTTAAAATTCTCCTGACCCCGAGAGTATTCTGGAAGCTCCTGTTTTCATTCTTCCCTGTCCCTTTAGAGCAGGGGTCAGCAACCTTTTTCAGCCGTGGGCCGGTCCACTTTCCCTCAGACCATGTGGTAGGCCGGACTATATTTTTTTTTGGGGGGGGGAATGAACTAATTCCTATGCCCCACAAATAACCCAGAGATGCATTTTACATAAAAGAACACATTCTACTCATGTAAAAACACCAGGCAGGCCCCACAAATAACCCAGAGATGCATTTTAAATAAAAGAACACATTCTACTCATGTAAAAACAGCACGGCGGCCATTTTAAGTGAGGGCACTGGGGACCTTAAAGAGCATTCTCCCCCACCCTAGTCCCAAAATTACGCACCCCAGTGACACAATCCCCTCAGAGCCGGTCTTACTCAGTGCGACCTCTCAGGCATGCATTCTGCTCCGTTTGTTGTTGTTTTTTGTGCATGCGAAGCTGTGGCGGCCATTTTAGGTGAGGGCACTGGAGACCTTAAAGAGCATTCTCCCCCACCCTAGTCCCAAAATTACGCACCCCAGCGACACAATCCCCTCAGAGCTGGTCTTACTCAGTGCGACCTCTCAGGCATGCCTCCTGCTCCGTCTTTTTTTTCTTCTTGGCACATGTGAAGGTGCGGTGGCCATTTTAGGTGAGGGCACTGGGGACCACCCCCAGCCCCACCCCCCACCAAAAGCAAGTTCGCCTGCGCCACATTTCCACTGAGCGGTTTGTGTCAGAAAGTCCTCAGGTGCTTACAGATGGCAGTTATAAAATGGTTTGTGTCAGAAAGTCCTCAGGTGCTTACAAATGGCAGTTATAAAATGGTGGACAGGGCATTGTTGCTCTGGCCAGGTCTGATGATGTCATCAGGCGATCCGCCTTTCTATTGGATGCTGTTGGAGTCTTCATTCCTTTTGCTGGTGAGGTATAATAGGTGCACCACTTTTTTGCCTTTATTCTATATTTTAGGCATGACAGGTGTGGTTTTTTTGAATTTTTATGATGCCAGATCCTTCCTTGATGGTCAAGTTACGCTTTGTCCTAATTTGATGCTGTTTGGTGCAGCGGTTACGGAGAACATTGGTGTCCGCCGCGCACACAATGGGAACATTTATATATATATAGATCATAGAATTGTAAAATCGGAAGGGACCTTGAGGGTCATCCAAATCAACCCTTTGCAATGCAGAAATCTTAGCTAGATCATACATGACAGATCGCCATCCAACCTCTGGTTAAAAAACTGCAACAATTTTTATTTATTTATTTATTTATTCATACCCCACCCTCCCCCGAAGGAGAGTCCACCACCTCTTGTGGGAGTCTGTTCCACTCTTGAACAGCTCTGATTTTCAGAAAGTTTTTCCTATGTTTAGTTGGGATTTTCTTTCTTCTAACCTGAATCCTGTGGCGCATGAAAAAAGAAGCTTGCTCCATCCTCCATGTGACAGCTTTTGCAAGTACTTTATATGGCACTGAGGAAATTGCAAGGGAAGTGTAAAAAATAATAATAATAACTGGTAGCTGTTTCATAATGTTTAGCAGAAGCTAAGGACTGTGAAATAACACAGTATGTAATATTTATGTTTATGAGGCTGCAATGTCCTAAAAATAAAGGATGAACCATTTTTTAAAGGGCCACATGACATTCACACCCCCACAAGGCATATCTGCTCTATGAATCCAGCTCCCAAAAAACATTCCCTAATTGGAGAGTTATTTCCTGCTCCTCTCAAAAGCTGGAAATGTTGCTTGTAGAGCACATGGACATGGGTGACACCGTCAAAAGATCTGCATGAAATGCCAATGCAAATGCTTCAAAATAACACACTTCAACATTGGGAAAGAAACAGTTTGCCAAAATATTTGGGCAGCGTATGTAACATCTCAGGAATTGTTAAAAAAAAAAAAAAGTGATAGGCCAGCGACAGGGTGGCTATCTGCAGATTTACAAACCAGCACCTGAATATCAAGAAGCTGGGAGCTCATTAAATGAGTCATTACACTAGTCTTTCCAAATGATAGAAGCAGACAACTCATCATTTGAAAGCAGGGTCTTGGTATCGGCACCTCTGGCAAATGATGAAAGACTTGGCGCTTGATTTTTGAAGTCATGGGGATGGTGTAAATTAGCATAATAGTATCATTGTATCCATTTAAAACTGTGCCCGGCCTCCAAATTTTCACTAACCATAAATACTGCTAACCTATGAATTGCTTTGTCTTCCGAGTTCTTTATCAATTACTAACCTCCAATAGTCCAGTCCAGATTTCTTTTCTTTTGTCCCCAAATGCAGGAGGCTGTCTTGTTTTAATCTTGGAGAACAAGAAAATAGGATAAAATAAAACACAGTGACGCTAATTTGTTTTATGCTGCAAAATTGCTTTTGTCAACCAACCAAAGAGGTAACATAGGAGTCAAACTCGATCAAATGGTTTGTTTGTTTTTAAAAAAGGAAAAGGACTGCATAAACTGGTTTCAGATGGGACTTTTCCAGGCCTCCCTGGAGATGCCAGAGATTGAATCTGGGACCTTCTGCATATAAAGCAGATAAAGTTGTGCCTTGGTTTTCGAACAGAATGTGTTCCGGAAGTCCGTTCAACTTCTGAAACATTCAGAAACAAAGGTGCGGCTTCCGATTGGCTTCCAATCGCACAGCGCACCAGAAACAATAGCGGAAGCTGCATCAGACGTTCAGCTTCCCCCCCAAAAAAGTTTGAGAACCAGAACACTCACTTCCGGGTTTTGATTGTTCAGGAGCTGAAACATACGAGTACAAAGGTGTTTGATCACCAATGTATAAACTGTACTCTGCCACTAAGCTATGGCTCTTCATGGGCTAAAATGTTTGCTTCTGGGGTTTAGAACTATTGGTATTCTTCTGGAATGCAACCCGCATCATCTGGAATAGCTACTGCAGCCAGGGATAGACTTTGGACTTTCAAATTTCAGTGGCGCCCGCACAAGCTCAAAATTTGGTGCCTCCTGCTCACCTTCCTTTCTGCTCATTTCACTATGTCATGGTTGCAATGTGTTGCAGCGCCCCCAAGGCTCAGTGAGGTGGAACCAGCCGTGCTACCCTCAATCTGCCTCTGCTGCAGCCTCAGAAGAGAGAAGGAAGACTGCATTTTAAAAGGAAGATTTCTCTCTCTCTCTCTCTCTCTCTCTCTCTCTCTCTCTCTCCTTCCCACAGCAGCAGTTGTGGGTGCGGGAATGAAGAAGAGAAAATGTTTTCTTCCATTTATTCCCCATCCAAGTGGCAAGGTGTGAAGGGAATGAGAGGGGCTGGTGAGATGTAAAGAGAGGGGTAGTTTGGGCAAGCTGTGAGGGGGAAGGGTTTTTTGGGGATGTAAGCTGTAAAGGGAAGGGGGTTGGCAAGGGAGTGGGGGCTGGTGGGGCTGGCAGGGCTGGCAAGTGGGTTTGGTGAGCAAGACAACCAGGGGTGCAGCCCCTAGTCATTTCAAAAGACAGCAGCAGATAAATCCCCAAACTAAAGCAGCATTAGCCAATTTCTGAGCTATTTGAATTGTTCATCTCCCCAGGGCTCTGGATTAACAAGGTACTTTACTCTAAGCACACAAACATGTACATACTCTGATCTTCTGACTTTGCCTGTGTTTTGGTCGCCAGTGGATTTCCCTAAACAATACTCTCAGCAATTAAACTATCCACCTAGATCAAATGAAAAACCATTTTGCCACACAGCTCAGCTCCTTTGCAAACCAATGTGTGGCAGAGTGAATTCAGGGATAGCTAGCTTTTTCTCAATCCATGTGCCACAGGTCTTGGGAAAGGCCTTACTCATGTCAATTCTACATGTGGGGAGCTTAATGTTTTAAATATTGTGTGTGCTTTGTGCACTGTTGTGCAGCAGAGCATTGGCATGCCAGTTGTGTGTGCACCTGCTGGCAACAGAATTGAAGTGCAACTGATGTGTGCTCTGGGATGTGCTCACAGGGTAAAGGGCTTCTGAATACTGTGCTTCCTATGTGTACATGTGGTATCTGCACAAGAACTGGCTGACCTATGGCCAGAAATGTCTCTCTAACACAACCTCTAGCTGGCTTTTTGAGCAAGAACTGGCTCAAAAGATCAAAGCAAGCCTCTAAAGGTTGCATCCAGTTAGTTCCCTTGCATAAGCACTAGGGCATTTGATATAGTGGGAAGAGTCCACTAACAGGAATGGGGGGAGTCTTTTATCAGTTTTCTCCTTGTCCCTGCAGCCCTTCATGCACCCCTGAAAATTTGTTTTAGAGGTCCCCCAAACCTTCCAAAAAAGACTTTTGGGGTACCACTGAATGCATTCAACTGATGATAGCTCTATATTTTAATGAGCCCTTTCTTTAAGGAGTCATTTAATCCACATCTGGGCTGATAAGAAAGGAGAGCAGGACACTTGGGTTACCCATCAATACTTTTAACACCTGGACAGACTGAGAAGGCACACAGGTCACCTGGTGACAGACTTCCCCACTTTCATGAGATGTACATTCTATTTCTATTTCAATCGTAGCAATTATTTCTTAATTTGCATCTATACATAGTAGGTGATATTCAATTATGTTTTATTCAGAGTACATTCATCAAACTTAATGACTGACTCAATGACAGGAGTCTTTTTCTGTTTTCTGTTTTCTTTTTGAATGGCACGCCACCATTGTGTCATAAACACACAATGTTTGAATCCTTTAACATTATGAATTATTAGTGAGCAGAACAAAAATCCATTGCACTTGTTGTTTGGCCCACTCTGAATACTTATTTATCATATCTTCCCATACACATCATTACCATCTGGTCCTCCTCCTCTTCTTCTTCTTTACTGAATGAATGCAACTTTCATATTATTTCTGTCTCTTCTGTACTTCTTGTAACAGCAACAATTGTTGGATGTTGGTGTGTGTGTGTGGAAGTGTCCCATGCTGTTCAGAAGTTCTTATGAATGACTGGAGTTCAGGAATGGTGTCAGAGGTTGCAATCTCAAACTCCTCTTTTCAACGTGTTCACTGTACATGTGATGTCACCTGCACAGGGCTTCTTTGGTCATGAGCATCTGGAGCTGCTTCCTGGTCAGACTTAAAACATTCTGGAATGTTCTACTTAGTAGTTCATTCCCGTGTAGGCCACCTTCTTACCTTGAGTGCTATCGGTATTTATAAAACAACAAAACAGTTAGATGAAATCAGTCTATGTACACTGGCGAATGTTTGGTAGCTTTCTCTGTGAGAGGCCACAGTCCGAACATCATGTGGAGAAATGGAATGCCAGACTTCAGGGGCTGCTGTCAGGATAAGTGAAATATTCCCTCTTGAAAAGGAAAGAACCTAAAGGCAGATGAGGGTGACAACTCGGCGAGTGGAAGATTGAAGTGAGCTGTGTGTTGTGACAGCCTACATAGTTCTACTTTTCTTCGTCATGTTTATTCCTGAGGCTTTGCTTCTTATTTATTTTTGGCACAAATCTGCAAAGATCTCTCAAATGGCTAACTAAAACACTTTAAAAGTCATCGCAAAGCCCTAGGGGTAAGGAATGTGAGAGATATTTGAGCCTTTCCAGATGATGAAAAACAAAAGGATTTGGTATTTGATGTTTTACTAGCACCAGCTCTGTTCCTCCACCAGTGACAAAATAATCCATCCCCATACCAGTGCATGAAGGGGTACCTTTAAAAAAAAACAGTCTAATGCAAATATAGGTAGGACATGCCCTAGAAAGGATTACATAAACAAAGGGTCACTGAGGTGGAGGGAGAAAAAATGTCCATAAAATGGTGAGTGCATCGCATGGAAAAAGTAGGAAGCCTTATTGTTGCCAGTAGTGATCAGTGGGTCAGTGCTGGTGTTGCTGCCAGTGAGGGGTAAGGCAGTGCGTCAATCAGTCCAGTGCAAGAACAGCAGCAGGAGCAATGGATTGTATCCAATGTAGTGCTAAGTAAGCCTCTTACTTGCATGGTGGGATTTCCCCCCTTCTGCTCTGAGGTTTTCCCCCAACCCTCTGGAGCAGATTTGGGGAGGGCACAGGATGCAGAAGGAGGAAGAGAAAGCAGGAAGTCCCTTGTGCAAGTGGAAATCCTTGCACTTACATGGCAAGGGAGTTATATACTGTATCACCCACAAAGCAGGGCATGCCCTCAATGTGGTCTCTGTCCAAGGTACTGAAAGTGATCTGAATATGGGGATTGTCAAGGTCAAACCATTTCATGGTGGAACTTAGAAATCCAGCTTTTAACCCTTTACCCACAGCCCCTTGGAAGAATGGGGGCCTATTTGGATGGCCGTCCTTCAGTGGTGAAATCAGGTGGATTCCTGAAGCTCTGGGGGATCTTTCTGGTGGATAGAGCTGGTGATCCTGTTGAAGCTCTAGTCTTGCTATGGAATGGTGAGATGAAGCAGACTACTGACATAATAGCTCCTGAGCACCCTGGCATGGTGGAGCCTGTACAGCCATCATTGGATCCTCATGTAGCTGTCCAGCCTAGCTTTTTAAGGTTGTCTCAGGTTTTTTGACATCTGCTCAGTCAATGCAACACTAGATCTTTTGGTTGCCCACAGTGAGAGCTTTGCAACGCACTTTGTGAATAAAATCGCTCAACTTTGTAATGACCCTGATGCTGCTATTCTAGCAAGCACAGATAAGGTGTCAGTATTCAGGGAGTATTCTAGCAGAGTTTTATGGGATTTGTTTGGGTTGATGTGGCCCATTGACAAGGTGCTTGCTAGCATTTGTCTATTCACATAGTCTCTTCACCATTGGCCATTTTGGCTGATTAAAGCTAGCTGGGGAGGTTTGGCCATGGATTCAGGGCATAGTGAATATCTTATTATGAAGAATTATGCTTCCGGCTTTAAAAGAAGCTATTATACAACTGCTCAAACTGCTTGTCAATTATCGGTCACCTGCTAATACACCTTTCTTGAGCAAAGTGATTGAGGGAGTAATTGTAGCACAACTACAGGCATCCTTGGAAGATACTTGACCCATTTCAGTCTAAGTCTGGTTCTGGGACCAAATGATACTAGGTCACCCTGATGGATGAAATTTATCAGGAAAAGGACAGAGAATGTTACCCTGCTGTTACTTGACTGCTCAATGGTGTTTCATACCATCAACCATTGTATCCTCCTGGCCAGTTCTATGGGATGGGAATTGGTAGCACTGTACTTCAATTCTTACCTGCAGGACCATTCAGACTATCTGCTGGCCTTCTGGCCTTCACACTATCTTGTCTCCGGTTATTTTTAGTCATAGAAGACTTAGAACAAGGTATTGCCATGAAGCTGATATCACTCGGCTCTACTTCTCTGTAACACCTGAATCAAGTGAGGCTGTGAAAGTCCTGGAACAGTGTCTGGAGTCAATTATGGACTGGATGAAGGCCAGTGCACTGAATCTGAATCTTGGTAAGACAGAAGCCCTATGGATGAGTGGTTTCCAAGTTTGCAGGTTGCCTGTTTTGATGAGGCTGCACTCTAACTGAAGGAGCAGGTACATAGCTTGGAAGCATCCTCAGACCATCCCAGTTACTGGAGGCACAGGTGTCCTCAGTGGCTAACAATCCCCACCCCCAGCTTTGGCTTGTACATCACCTACAGCCATTCCTCAACAGGGGTAGCTGCTTAGTCACAGTGGTGTGGGCCTTGGTAACCTCTACATTGGTTACTGCAACATGCTTTATGTAGGACTACCCTTGAGGTAAGTTCATAAATTTGCTAATAGTACAGACTGCTGAGGCCTGGCTTTCAGTTGGATCAGCTTTGTAACAGCATATTAAAATCTCTGCATTGACTGTCAGTACATTACCAATCTAGGGTGAAAGTATTGAGGTTTTGTGTTTGAAGCCCTAAATGGCTTAGGACCAGGTTACCTGATAGACTGCCTTGTCCCTTATACACAGATCACTGCAATCTTCCAGAGAAGTCCTCCTGTCTGTTCCACAGTTATCTCATATTTGTTTAGTTTCCACATCAGCCAAGGTTTTTAGTATAGTGGCACCAATAATTTGCAGCACTGCTCCCATTGGAATCAAACAGCTGCCTACAATGTTGATATTTCATTGCCTGCTGAAAATGTATTTGTTTTGTTATGTATTTTTGAAGAATTAATTTGATTCCTCGATGGTCAGTAGTTCTATATTTTATTATTATTTTCTTTTATGGTGTTGAAAGTTGGTGGTTTAGAAATATTCTTATAATAAATTTAAATATGTCCAAACTCACAAACTGAATTAGAATGCAAAAGGAGACAATGATGACACCCCTTTAGAAAATAGCTTCCTGTATATCATCGTTTGGTATGAGCAGTACACTGTTAATAGTTATCTGTACCAATTTGCATTCCAGCAATTTATACTGATTTATGTGAGGCTTGTTCATCTGTATTCATTGAATCTGAAGCTCTTAATAACTAAATGCTCACAAAAGGCAAGTGACTGAAAAGTGCTCACTAGCATTTCCTGTCTTTAGTGATGTCACAGATACTGTCCACTCTTGCGTCCACCAAAGCTGCATTCCACACAGCACTCCAAATTGGAATAGACACAGTGGCTGGAGGAAGAATTACAATTTATTTGGAGAAACTAGACATGACATGAAGTTGTGTGAATCTTTCCCCTGACATTTTTTTTTTTTTAATTAAGAGACCAGCCTTGGGAGTTTGAGCACTGGAGGGAGGAGCAGAAGAGCCGAGTCTTTTTTCCCCTCTGGCCATTTTCCCACTCATAATTATTTATCTCTTGTGGTATAGATGCCATACATTTGAAGCATATTCCCCACCCCACATAGTATCCCGGGAACTGTAGTTTGTTAACAGTGCTGGGAATTGTAGCTCTGTGAGGTTCTCTTTCTCCCTCACATGTACACCTAGCTCTCTCACCCTTTGTCCCTGTGGAGGAGACAGTACATACCTTTCCCCATTGGAAAGAAAAGGAGCATGGGGCATTTTGAGGTGGAAAATGGCCAGGAAAAGTAGAGTTAAAGCAGTGCCCCTTCCCAGTCACCCCTATATTCAAACATACAGCCGCCTAAGGCTGCTTTTTGGTTTAAAGAAAATGAGGGAAACATGCATACAGTATGTGCCCCTGTCACTTCTAGTTTAAAGATCAATGGCATTATACTGCTATTTAAGTGTTGTAAAACTGATATTTATGCAACAAAAGCTGGACACTTTGGAAGTTGGCTTGGACTAATTGAAACCATTGGCCCATCTAGCTTAATAATGTCTGGACCAGAAGTTCTCATTGTTTCTGGAACTATGGGCACATTTGGAACTTTTAAGTGCTGTGTGCATGACCACAGTATTGCTGCCCTAGGGGGTCTCTACCAGTCACAAGATGGGCACTGTAGGAAGCATGCCCTGTTGCAGATTATGTGCTCACACAAAGGCTGTGTACCCATTACTGGCTTAAAACGCATCTTGGCCATTGTTTTACTCAACTGAAGCTGGTTTGGGGAGCGATGCATCAGAATACTGTATTTCATATAAAACTACAGGGAAGTTACATAACAGTCTGTGTACACATTACCATTTACTCCAGACCTAGTGCACACACACTGCTGGGGTTTGAAGGTGAGTGCACATGACACTAGCCATGATTCATATGCAACTTGTGGTTCCATGAGTAATACTGACGTTTGATGTGATTTCTCTGAAACCAGCTTCCACCTGATTTGAAAAAGTATGTCACAGTTAAGTTATGGTGTGTACAGTTCAGGCAGCCATGGCACTCATGCAGATGCCAGATTCAGTTTGGTAGAGGAAAACAAATCTGGTAATGTGCATCAGGTGAAGACATTGTTTCCCCCTCTCTGGCATGCAGATCAAAGTAATAAAATAAAATAAAAACTTGAAACATAGCAAGGGGGAAATGACCTCACTGCATTTTAAGCTGCTGTGCACATACCCTCAGATATGAATTGTGGCTACCATGTGCGTACACTGCTTCCCAAACCAGTGGTAGGTGCACACTGGAGATGCAGAGTAAACAGGGACTGTGTACACAGCCTGCGTGTGTGTATTTCTCGGGTGCTGGGAGGGAGGCTAGCCTGGAGGAGGGAGAAAATGAACAAACAGACTCCACAGAGAGGGAAGAGGAGGGAAAGCAAAAGAAACAACCATCCGCCAAAGGGGGGGGGACAAACACAATCACCCTCAGAGGGGGAGGAAAAAAGAACAAGACATCCAGAGAGAACAACCACACTCACCCATAGAGGAGGATGGGTCGAAAACAAACACAATCTGCCAAACGCAGAGGAGGAAAATACACAAGAAGTTTCTTCCCTTCCCTTCCCTTCCCTTCTCTTGCTGGTCAACAAATTCCATTAGTTGGTGGCCCTGCTACAAGCCCAGTGTCACCCAGTGCCTATACCATATACTGTACCTAGTGCCACCCATATTTTTCTGGGTGGATACCAGAAAATATAGGCTACGCCAGAAAAATCGGAACTGTCAGAAGTTGAGCATTAAGACTGTGTTAAGTTGAAGAAACTGCCCATGGGAACATGACCTCAGACAGATATGTTGGCATCTGTCTGTCTCAAGAGAAAATGCAGTGTGCCCCCTGGTGGGGAGAGTCAAACCACTGCTTTAGCAGCACTGAAGTGACCTCCCCAAGGTGGAAGTCTGAGGAGTGTGCATTAAGGTCCTGGGCTGCCCAGATGAGAAGACCTCCCTCTCAGCCCCACTGATGTGGTCCAAAGGAAAGCAGAGCAATGCATTTGGCACCAGCTTGGCTGCAGGAGTTGCTGAAAGGGACTCTACTCCAGATTTTTGTGGGGTTTATTGCTTAGTCGTTTCTCCTCCCAAAGATATCCCACAAAGCAGTGGAGATTTAGGATCGGAGTTTTCCATCTCCTAGATGGGCTACCTTCCTAGGTCAATGAGCCCCATCTGCCCCTCCCTTGCCTCTACAGCACATGCAGAAACCACCTTCTTGACCACTGGACCCACTATTGGTCTCATCTGCTCAATCCACTGGAGCCTGTCTTCGCATGCAGGGGAAGCCCTTAACTCACCTATGGTTTGAGATGCATCAGCTACCTTTACCGGGTTTAGCTGGCCAGTCAAAGCTGTTCCCAGGATGTGACCGCTGTCGCTTGTTGACAGCTTCTAGGAGCCACAGATGAGAAGTGCGTGCAGAGTGGGGACCAAGGTAGACAAGCTACCCAAGACAAATGTAAAGACACACATTTAGTATGATGAATACCTATAATGTCTTTGGTGTAATGGTGACAGCTTCTAGGAGCCACAGATGTTGTCATAATTTTATTAGTGAACAATGTCGCATTGTACAAAGTTGCCTTATCCAACTGAAGCTGAAAGGAGGGAGAAAGGAAGCTGTATGCAAGATCCTTCTAACCCTTGGATCCTGCAACTGTTAAAAGTATAAACCAAGTGTCCTGTGTTGAGCTGATAGCCTGGGTGATGGGCCATTAAGAGAAACAAAGGAAAGGGACAGTGTGAGATGGCAAATGGGTGGTTAGCTAGAAGGACAAAGCCAGAGTTTGGTATGGAAAGTTACAGTGATGTAGCCCAGAAGAAAAAGCAGCAGCTGGAGAGAAAGTTTGAGCAATATTTCTGCTTGAATCCAAGGCTGCGACTATAGCAGAAACAAGACCCTTTGGAGTGTTAATGCTGCAAACCCCTCCATTGTAGGCTCAGGTTGTATTGGTGTAATGGTTTTTTTTTAAAAAAAATAAATCACTAAATGCTTTGCAAACATGTCCATCTCTGAGCTCTGCAAAGTGCACCACGACCCAGCATTGAAGAAAAGCAGAGGTGGACACATGACTGTGCAGTCACACGCTATTTGGCTTTACTACTGCTTAAGTGATTAAGCAGTAAATGAATTGTTGAAATAAATAAATAATACTGGCTTCATTGCAGAAAGATACTTTACATGAGACAAGAAGCCAATTAGAGGCTGGCTAGGTTCCACCTCCTCCTCCACCACAGGCAGTATGTTTGAATACTGGTTGCTAGGGAGCACAGGTAGGGAGAGGGCTTACTTCAGCTTTCCATAGGCACCTGGTCATGAGAACATAAAAATACCTTGACTGGATCAGGAAAGTGACCCATCTAGTCCAGCGTACTCTTCTCACAGCGACCACTCAGATACCTGTGGGAAGCCTCAATTATATTCAATACAGCTGGTGCTAATTCTAGAGTTTCTTGAAAGATTACAACGCTTACCACCACATTACTGAAGTTTCCAGCAACACCAAGATGTGTGATCCATTGATAGATCCTATCCTTTCGGATAATGGTGTGAAAACTGTGATTAAGCAAAGCTATTACTGCCTCTTGTTGGGAGAGAATGCCATTGTTTAATTAAGCACTGTTGAAAGAAGTACTTTCTTTTATCTTTCCCGAATCTTACAACATTCAGCTTCATTGGATGTCCACAAGTTCCAGTTTATGAGAGAGGGAGACAAACTTTTGCCCATCCACTCATTCCTTGTCATCCATAATTTTCCACACTTTCGTCATGTTGCCTCTTACTCGCCTTTTCTCTAAACTAAAAAGCCCCAAATGTTGTACCATTACCTTACGAGGGAGGCATTTCACCCCCTTGAACATTTTGTTTGTGTTTTTCTGAACTTTTTCCAATTTTCCAATATCCTTTTGGAGGAAAGGAAACCATAGCTGTACACAGTATTACAAATGTAGTTGGGAGGGGTCGTTTTGGAGCTCATTACAATCTCTTTTTGTTTTAATGCCCCTGAGCAGATTGGTTTCATCGACAAACCTTGCTCACCCCTGTCTCTAGATCATTATGAACGAGTTAAAAAGCACAGGTCCCAAAACCAATCCTTCGGGCACTCCGCGTTCTGCAACAGAATTCGAGCGCTGTGCATTCAAAAAATTGAGGCAGGTTGGAGTTAGCTGAGCTAGTAGCCATATCTGGTTATTGAGCATCTCTTCTAAAGAACTGCCATTCTGATATTTAAACTCTTTGAACAGGGACCAAAAGCTTTCTGAGCAGGGTATCTGTCATTCTGTATTCTTCCAATGCTTTTATTAAAGGATGGGGGCAGTATATCTGGAGTGGCAGAGCCTGGCAGCAATCATCTAAAAATATACATATGTAATGACATAATCAAATAATGTCCACAGTTTGCAATTCAGATTTGAAGGCTTGTGCAGCCCCTACCTACCCCTAGCCTCTCAGCAACCAAGATAATTGAGGCTGGACGAGAAAGGAAGAATGGGAAAACATAAATCAAAGAACAGGATGAACCACCATATACCACTTTTCCTAAAGGTAAAGGGTAAAGGGACCCCTGACCATTAGGTCCAGTCATGTCCAACTCTGGGGTTGCGGCGCTCATCTCGCTTTATTGGCCAAGGGAGCCGGCATACAGCTTCCGGGTCATGTGGCCAGCATGACTAAGCCTCTTCTGGCGAACCAGAGCAGCGCATGGAAAAGACATTTACCCAGTGTGATATCGGAGGAAATAAGAGTTGAGAAAGGAACAAGACAAGGGTGCCCTATCTCCCCTTTATTATTTATCACGGTCCTGGAGGTCCTCCTAAACATGATACGAACGGAGAAACAGATAAAAGGAATAAGGGTGGGGGAGAAGGAATACAAATTACGCGCCTTTGCGGATGATTTGATGCTATCCCTACAGGAACCTGAAAGCAGTGTCCCCAAAGCTTTGGAATTAATTGAATTGTTTGGACGTGTAGCCGGCTTCAAACTAAATAAACAGAAAACCAAAGTATTGACTAAAAACATGAACTCAGAGCAGATACAAAAACTACAAGACTGTACTGGCCTCAATTTTGTTAAGAATGTAAAATATCTAGGAATCAACCTTACAGCAAAAAATCTGAACCTGTATAAGGACAATTATGAAAAATTGTGGACAGAGATAAAGAAAGACTTAGAGATTTGGACAAGATTGAAACTCTCATTGATGGGCAGAATAGCTGCCATTAAAATGAATGTGCTACCAAGGATGCTGTTTCTATTTCAAGCCATTCCAATTGTGGATAAATTGGATTGTTTTAAAATATGGCAAAGGGACCTATCGAAATTCATATGGCAGGGAAAAAAGCCTAGAATTAAATTTAAGATTTTAACAGACTCTAAAGAGAGAGGAGGCTTTGCCCTGCCGGATTTAAAGATTTATTTTGAAGCAGCGGCCTTTTGCTGGTTAAAAGATTGGTTTAAATTAGAAAACGTTGATGTGTTGGACTTGGAAGGCTTTGATAATATGTTTGGATGGCATGCTTATCTTTGGTATGATAAGGCAAAAGTTCACAAGACTTTTAAGAACCATATAATTAGAAAAGCCCTGTATCAGGTTTGGATGAGATATAAAGACTTGTTAGAGAGAAAGACTCCTAGATGGATTTCACCTGTGGAGGCCAAGGCCTATAAGAGACCTAATATGTCTGCAAGTTGGTTAAGATATGCAGATATATTGCAGCGAGAAGGTGAGTTCGATTAAGTTGAAAAGTTATGATCAAGTAAAAAGTGAAGTCACCGACTGGCTGCAATATCATCAGATTTATGAGATATTTAAAGCAGACAAGAAAATTGGTTTTCAAATGGAAAAATCAAAACTGGAAACAGAACTGATTGAATCGAACTCTAAAAACCTTTCCAAGATGTATAACTTGTTGCTAGAGTGGCATACGAAAGATGAATTGGTTAAATCGACAATGATAGATTGGGCGAAAGATGTGGGTCATAACATTATGATGGATGACTGGGAGAGATTGTGGAAGAAAGGTATCAAATTTTACAGCTTGTAATAGTTTAAGAGAAAATATTATGAAAATGCTTTATAGATGGTATCTGACACCAGTTAAGATAGCTAAGATGAATCCTACAATGACTAATGTGTGTTGGAAATGTAAATCTACGAAAGGTACCTTTTATCATATGTGGTGGTCATGTCCAGGGGTAAATGCTTTCTGGGATAAGATTTATAATGAACTTAAGAAGGTAATGAAAATTACCTTTAGTAAGAAACCAGAGGCATTTCTTTTGAGCATGACCAACGAAGAGATACCCAGTCAGGATAGAGTATTCTTTATGTATGCCACAACAGCTGCTAGAATTTTATTGGCAAGAAATTGGAAAGGCGAAGAGATTCCGACAGTGGAAGAATGGCAGATGAAGCTAATGGACTTTATGGAACTCGCCGAACTGACCGCGAGAATCCGAGACCAGAGGGAGGAGAAGGTGTCGCAGGATTGGAAGAAATTCAAGGATTATTTAGTTAAATGTGTAAAATTGAATATTTGAGCAGAATTAGCTAGTAAAATCGGCTTTAGCTTGTTTATGTTAGATAAAATAGTTTAGAAGAAGTTTAGATGTGAATGTTATAAATGTCTAAGAGTATCTAAAGATATTGAGTTTAAGTGAGAAACTATATTTGTTTAATTATTTTAAAAGATTATTGAGAGATATGGTAAAGATTTATGGAAAAAGATACAAAGCCACCCAAATTATATATTAATTTCGAAGGCAGTGGAGGGAACGGGGGAAGTCTTAATGTATGTAAAGAAGTTAGAAAAAAGAAGATGATTGAGATATGTGCTTGTTTAGGTATGTATATGTGTTTTTTCCTATGTTTATTGTTATTGTTATTGTTATTGTTATTGTTGTTGTGTATTATGTATTTTTGTATTTTTCTTTTGTTTATATAGGGAAAATAATAAAATCTTTAAAAAAGAAAAAAAAGAAAAGACATTTACCTTCCCTCCAGAGCGGTACCTATTTATCTACTTGCACTTTGATGTGCTTTCGAACTGCTAGGTGGGCAGGAGCTGGGACCAAGCAACGGGAGCTCACCCCGTCATGGGGATTCGAACTGCCGACCTTCTGATCAGCAAGCCGTAGGTTCATTGGTTTAACCCACAACGCCACCCGTGTACCACTTTTCCTAGAAGAGATGAACTGCTGCCATCTTCAAGGAATTCTGATAACTGCAAAAGCTAGGCCTAAATCCAGTGCAGGTCTGTACAACTGGTTTAAGCTTACACAGCTTGCCTTCTCAAACGCAACTCGCCAGCCACCTATTGTGCCCTATAGAGTGCTTGGCAATTTTTCACAATACCAGGTAGGGAAAACAGCCAGAAACAAAAAAACTTAGCTATATTCCTGACTGCTGATCCATAGCTAGTTGATTAACAGCTGATCTACTAGCAACAACATACACACACCAGTTAGTGAATAAGATTTCTCAGCTTTCAAAGCATGCTTGCTGTTTTGGTCTGCAAAGTGTTTTTTATCCAGGATGGTATTGTGATTATTTGCATTACAAATTGATAACAATGCTCCTGGAATATGGCCAATCAGCAGTCTGCCAGGTTAACTTTTGTGTCTTAAATGTGGATTAGTGTTTCTTGCAGAATATTTATGGCTAGTAATGGCTTCCTACAAAATCTGCATTTTCATTATACGGGCACCTCCAGATTTCCATGGGGGTAATCGCGCAACAACGGCAAAGCACGAATAAGCTTGTCCTGCCCCCTTTTCCTGCTACTTCTGGGTTCACAGCAATGCACGTGTGCACAGTCACAAGTGCTTTGAACACATGCAAAATTGTCATTGCCTGTAATGTGAGGTCCATACAGATGCACATTAGCAAAAAGAAGAGTGGGATTTGTTTGGGGATGTTCTGATCAAGCATTGAGTATGGAGAAAATGCCAGGAAGTAATCTAACATGTTTAACTCTTAGTTCATGTTCCCTATTAATTCAAAGATATGGCTTCTCTTGGCAATCTAGAAAATACTTTTAAACTACAGTATCTGTGATGCTAACTCCAAAGGGTTGGAAGGAAGCTATACAGTGGTACCTCTAGTTGTGGACATAATCAGTTCTGGGGTGCCATTCGCACCCCGAAAAGTCCGCAACTAGAGCGGTGTTTCTGCGCAAGCGCAGAGCATGATAAAGCACTTCTGCACATGTGTGAAGTGCGCAGAATGCTTTTGCACATGCACGGGCAGCGAATCCCAGAAGTATACACTTCTGGATTTGCTGCGTTCACAAGCCAAAAAGACGCAACATGAACCTAACGCAACACGTGGTATGGCTGTACTGAAATCCAGGTAATGCTTCCAAGTAATAAATGCAATGCATAGGAAGTTAAGACTATGTTCAGACTTACCAAGATGTTACATATGCATATGCTTTATATCCCCACACCTTCACAGCAGAGTGATTGTCAGTGGCAAAGTGGAATTGGGAAGGTACTTAAGCATTTCCCTTCCCACAACAGGGATTTGGACATGCTTTTTAACTTTCCAAATATATACATGGAACACCAAAGAGGAAAGAAAATTGAGAGGGGACTTGCATCCCCCTCAATACTTGTCTATTGAAAAACCATCCCCCACAATTTTTTTCTTATTAAAAGTACCCATAGTAACCAGCATACAGATAGATGCATATGTGTGTTTTCGACCCTGTCATGTGTGGAATATGGCAACACATCTCTTTTCATCCCATTCTGAAGATGGTCATAGGAAGATACCTCTATACCAAGTCAGGCTTAGGGTTCATCTAGCTCAGTATTGTCTATAGTGACTGACAGTAACTGTCCGGGGTTTTGGTCCTTCCCAGCCCTACTTGGAGATGTGGGGGATTAGATTGAATTTGGGACCTTTGCATATAAAGCATGTGCTCTTTGGCAGGGGGTTGGACTGGATGGCCCTTGTGGTCTCTTCCAACTCTATGATTCTATGATTCTCTTCCGCTGAGCCACAGCCCTTCCCACAGGTTAAGGTGGAGTGACAGCTGTTAGAAGTACATCATGTAGAATGGCAAGAGAGAAACATGGAAAGAACCTGAGGCTATGGACTACTTCTTGGGGAGGAGAGACACATTTTCTAGTACATTATTATTATTATTATTATTATTATTATTATTATTATTATTTCAACAGGGGCTGGCGGAATTATCCTGGCATTATTCATATATGAAAAAGTGCTTCATGAAATGTTCCTAAGACTCAAGATGATGTCAGCAGTGACTCTGCTGTCTTCTCTAACCAGAACAAGGGTGCTTTTAATGTAAATTGGTTTTGTGTATATAAACCATCGCTGATTGAATGTAGGATCAGACCACCTCCGTCACATGCATCCATTAGACTGCACGTTTCTGTGTCTAGAGAAATAATGAAAACTCGATGGCTTAAAAGATTGAAATCTAGACTGGAACTCATACTGATTTATTGTAGCAATTTTTCAGCAAAGGACAAACTATTAAACATTACCAAAAATCATATAAAATTCAGCACTTATTACATTATGACGGTTAAGTGCTGCAGGGGATTTATGGACTAGCTGTACAGGTGAAAAATGAAAATGTGCTTTGTAGGTGGAGCCTTATTACTACTGAACTTTAGTCCCCAACCCAACCAACCCACCCATCATAATACCTAAGCCATGTTTAGTATTGCTCCAGGGAAAACTCGAGAAGCACTGCCAGTTACACTGTGATGCTCATTCAGTTACCATAGCCCTATTCAGGCATTCCATCTGTGCAATGACAATCAGGTGAAGTGGGAGAGGTGGGGCTACACTCTCTGGCCCTGGCTCTCCTTATCATGGGCCCACAGTACGGGGCATACCTGTAATGGCGAGTCTGCTCTGTACACATAGGGTTACCCCAAAAATTCAGAATATGAGTGCAACAGATTCTAAATCACAGGGGGAGTAAAAATGCATAGAGCAGGCTGCACCCTACAGGCAACTAGCAAACACATAGTCAGTGGGGAGGATGGAACTGATGGGGATGTAATGGCAAGGGCAGGGCCAGTGGCTATAGAGAATTACACCCCAATAGGGTTCGTGTTATTTAGTACATGTCCAGCCTGAGCCTATGCCTGTTTACTCAAAAGTAAATCCACAGAGTTCATTGATAAGTGTGCATGACAATGCAGCTTTAAGCTTTAATCTCAAGCATACTTCTGAATTCAGTGAATCTCACTATGGATTACCTCTCAACAAATAGCTTTATAACTGGGCTGCTAGTACATGTTCCTACTGCTGCCATGAAACATTTCCTGTGCAATTCTCGGTGAAATGAACAGG
The DNA here is from genome assembly GCA_900245905.1 of Lacerta viridis. Lineage (NCBI taxonomy): Eukaryota > Metazoa > Chordata > Lepidosauria > Squamata > Lacertidae > Lacerta > Lacerta viridis. The sequence continues at coordinate 180,629 of OFHU01004481.1, read as the reverse complement.
CATCGCTCAATGGCTCTTGGTAATACCCTTTCATTCCAATGGGTCTTTCCCAATATGTATTCCTGGGAGTTACTGTACGTTCTCTGTCAACAAATTCATCTGACATAAAATGAAAACTATAACTATACCCAGAGTGGCTGGAGCAACCCAGTCAGATGGGTGGGGTACAAGTAATAAAGAAGAGGAGGAGGAGGAGGAGGAAGCCAGCACAAAATTCAACATTCTTTCAGCATCCAGATACCACTTTGTTGTTGTCACCATTAATTTTAAAGCAAATTTCTTGTCCTTATAGATCCTGGTTTGTTTTCACTATCCAGAGTTTAAACAAACCACAGTTTTTTCAAGTTCATCTGTCACAAGGAACTGTGGTTAGTTTAAACGTGAAATCTTCCACTCCTCCTCTTAGCTCCTCCTCTGGCACTAAGAGAAAAGGGAGGGGAACCCATAAGCCTCAGCTCATGTTTCACTTTTTGGGAGGCTAAGGTTTCCCATTACATCTAAACCAGGCCATAAACTAGGTGGATTATGTCTTACAGACATAGAAAAGTATAAGCTGTGTTTAAAAATTGTATGACTTAGCATCCATTAAAGAAAACAGAGACCTGTGGCTACAGTTCCAAATGATGCTCCCTGACCAGAGTTTCAGTGATTACTCTGCTGTAACCAGTGAAAGAACTATGTCATCACTACAAGTTGAGAGTTGTAGCAAACTTAATATGGAACATGAGAGTGATAGTCTAATCTAGCCAAATTCAGGATTCTTCTAATTCTAGATGAGTCACAGTTGGCTTAAGATTGGCTCCTTTGAGAATCAAGTAACTGGAGCCTACAGCTGGCTGTAATGTGATTTGGAGGAAATGGAAAATCTCTCATTAGACATCTCCCTGCCTAGTTTCATTATGCATTGGAACATGCAAGTGCATTTGAGCACAGTAGTAAATAAATCATTAACTACAGGCAACTCCAAACACAAGCAATATGGAGAGATTTAAGAATAGGCTAAAATTTCCCAATTTTCCTAGAAATTGGCTGTATTAAGAGTCAACACAGAACTTCATCAACCACCCTATGGATTCTGATGACAAAGAAGGGCAATGACCTGATACACATTCCATCACTTGGACATTGGCCTTGTGTACTGCTTCCTATTGTGGTGAACTCAGCTTCTTGCATCATGCTCGGCATCCTGATGCCACTTGCTGTGATGAAGGCAGCCAATGGTTGGCCATGGAAAACCATGGAAATCCATGCAGGTTGGAGAGGTGTTGACGGTTCATATAATTACAGAATAGAAGGTTCCCCCAGGGTCATATAGTCCAATTCGCTGTAATGCAGGGGGTTGGACTCATCAGATATCAGGTTTGCTGCTGAGAATGGTGTTGCCCTAGGAACATAATGCGGGGAAAGGGTGTGACGACAAAGAGTAATGGGAGTCATGGTGTTGCAGTGGTTACAGTGTTGGACTGGAGTGTTGAAATCCCCATTCAGCCATGAAGCTCACTGGGTAACCTTGGACCAGTTGCAGCCTACCCTACATCACATGGTTAGTGAGAATAAAAGAAAGAACCATCTTGAGCTCCCTGAAGGAAAGGAAGGATATAAATGTAGCAAAAAAACAAAAACAAAACTTAGTACTGTACACTGCCTCAAAACATAGGCTATTCCCCAGGGTTCTTTGCAGAGTTGTGTTTTAAATGTATGGTATGTACCTCATATGCCAACAGCATCACAGGATTACTTATAGTTCAGAATACCCTTCTCTTTCTTTATCAGTTCCTTAAAACAATCTCTGCTGTAGCTTCCTTGGGGCACGTGGGAATAGTTCCTACCCTCCTCCAGCAACATCTAGCAGCTGTGACTCTTAACACACAAAGGATATCTGCATAATGAATGATTCTGAATAAAAGGTACTTTACATTTTAAAGTGCTGTAGCAATTTGTTTTCTAAATTAAGGCAATGTTACTCATCCTTAAAGGTTATAATCTTAAATACAGTTGTGCAGCAGTGAAAGAAATGCAGTTCTGTGTTTCAAGTTTACACTTTAAAAAAATAAGTTAAATAAGGCAATGTACACGCCATTCATTTCAAGCACATTTGTCTCCTGGAGAATCCTGGGAACTGTAGTTTACTCCTCACAGAGCTATGAACTACAGTTTCCAGGATTCAGGAAGGGGGGGTGTTTTGAAATGTACGGTGTGTAAGTCACTTGCCACTGCCCAAAGTCCCACAAATGGATCCGAGCTGTATGAAATGTCTGTTCATTTCAAAGAAGATAGGCCAAGGAAGACATAGGGCCCAAGAAAGAAAAGATACTGTACATATTGAAAGGAAAAATCCACATCATCATCCTTCTCCACCCCTACTCAACATTGTTTCTCAGAGTTAAATTAATAGAACGCCTTCTGGGGGGACGTTAAATTTTAATCCATTTAATATAAGGATATGAGTCATCCACAGACCCTGTGGCATTTGTAGGCATTGTGGGCTTGTTTTAAACAAGTTATTGATTCCAGTGTAGATTTGATGGGCAGGATTCACCTATCCGAAAGAGTCCCATCAGTGCTAGGGCTTCTGCTTGTGCAATGGGGTTTTCCTCGCTTCTCCTCCCCACCCCCCTGCATCCCCCAGCATCCCAAAAATTGATTCAGGGAAGGGGTTGGAAGAACACTCAGAACAGCATATGTGGGAGGAGTGGGGGGATTCTTCTGTCTGGCAAGCTGCAGTGCTTAAATGTTCCACAGTGTGATGTTGAATTCCACCCATCTTTGTCTTTACAGTGCCAAAACACAATTTGCACCCAAGCAGCCATCTCAATACTCTGGCACGCTATATGACTGACATACTTTGGGGAGGATTCACAGCTCAGCCGATGAGCTCGTCATTTGTCACCGGAAGGTTCTAGTTTCAATTCTTGGCACCCAAAGACAGAAGGCTCTCAAGTAGCAAGAATGGGTAAATTCTCCACTGCTCCTGGACAGGGTAAACCGAGATGGACCAAATGGATCGAGAGTCTGACTGCATCCAAGTAAATGTCATATGTACAAATTTAATTAAAGCTTGTGAAGTAAAGCAATGTTTTAGGATTGCATCCAATTAAGCTCAACTCAGAGCAGAGCCAATGAAAGTAATAAGGAAGCCGTGTCCACTCAATTCAGTGGTCTACTCTGAGTAGGACTAATGCTGAATACAACCCCCATATAAATTACAAAGGCTCGGGTCAGATGTACTAACAAAAAACATTATTTACTCTCACAATCATGAGCCTTGGGCTCCCCTCTCCCTTTCACACACAAGAAGGTGAGATCTAAAGCTTCCACTCCTGATTTGTTCTAAACCACAGTTCCCCTGTTGTGGCCAGACTTGGGAAATGGTGGTTTGTACAAACCACAAGAAGTCAAGGCATCAAGCCAGAATATGAATAAATAATCATAATAAATAATTTGAAAGCCTGTTATGAGCTGTATGGATTTTACTTTTCCATTCCTTGTTGCCTTGAATTGAGGCAGTATTTGTAGCCCCCTCATGCATTACTCACTGTTAAGGGGCAAAGCACCTTGAAAGTGGCTTCTCAATGCTGCCCATGTGTTGGGGAAATGTCTGAAGGGAAGAATCAAGGCTATGGCATATTAAGTTGGCCTCACTCTTCCACCAGTGGGGGTAGGATTAGCATCTCACACAATGCCTGAATGGGGCTTGCTTGAAGATGGGTTTTGAAACAGTAATAATTAAAGACTCAAACAAACATAGGCCCAACACCAACCTTTACTCAGATTTTATGCCTTATGCATGAGAAATCTAAAAAAGAAATAAAATCCCAACGTTAATAGCAATCAGATTTGTAATTAAGTCACATGGGGTTGTTGTTGAATAAGTCCTTGAATAAGAATTCTCTCAGTGCTGGACCATCTGGCTCATACTTTGCCCAACAATGCAAGGAGAAATGGCTTGAAAATGAGGTAAACCCCACCCTAAAGTCTTTCCATACGTATCTCAAAAAAGGAGGAAGAAATTTGGCACCAGCGAAGTGAAGCAGATTTTTTTTTTCCAAAACAGACAATTTTCTGGAACTTTCTCCAATGCTTTATTTTTCTGTGGGGATTTTTCTTTATGTAAATTTATTAGTAACGTTGAATAGACGCCAACTGCAGATGCAGTATGAGGCAAGGTTAGTTTTTACCTTTGTTAACTAAATAAAAGTAAAATAAGCATGCTAAATTAGATCTCTGTCTAGGGCATCATATATATTTTTTCCCCAGTGCGAATTAATTTTCATGGAACTTTTTCCTCCTTGGTAAACTTTCCAGAAAAAAATGTTGCAAATCAGTTCCCTCTCAACAGCCCCCCCCCCCAAAAAAACACATCACTGCCTGGCATATGAGGCTAATTACCAACAAACATTAGAAAACCAATTTCTCATAAATGGTTCTTACGTTTTCCAGAAGAGAAACTAGCAGCAGCAACATTTGTACCAATAATTAGGTGACAGAATTTTGCAAACCTATCAGATCATATTTATCATACAAAGCTATCATGGGACATCAAGCTATAATTAGGCATTTATTAGGTAGTAAGCCCCATTTAACACCATGAGACTTACTTCCAAGTAAGCATGCATGGGATTGTGTTGCCTGTCATAGATCCCAACCCAAATAACCACAGCTACAGTGGAAGGATGAATATGCATGTGGCTCCTCCAGAGGAATCATTTCATAGGAATTATTTTAAAAGTTTGCAAATGCTACTAGCATTTTCGAAGCTTGCCTGTCTGCCTAGATGTGTATTCATGCAAAGCAGCTGCTCTACCACTGAGCTGTGGCCTTCCTCCCTCAAAATACAAAGTAGCCTAGAAGGCAAAAGGAACCAAGGGCTGTTTCCATCAATACACAAGCAGAATTCTGCTTATGCACTGGGATCTTCCCCTCCTTTCACTGCACACCCGAAAAATCTGCTCCAGAGGGTCAACCAATCCTGGTTTTTAGGGTGTGGGGAAACTGAGGAGGAAGAGTTCCCTTTGTGCAAGTAGAGGTCTGCTGTACAGGAGGAACAGCAACACTGGATAAAGCACCCAGTGCTGCAAAGCTTCCCAACCAAGGCAGCGTAAATAAAATCTACTAACATATAAAATGCAATATATACCATCAGTGGCGTCGCAATGGGGGCAGGGGGCAGTTCGCCCCGGGTGCAATTTCTGGGGGTGACAAGAAGGCACCCCGCAGGGGCTTGCAGCGGCAGTGGAGGATCCTCCGTTTGCGGCTGCAGCCATGAGCAGAGGATCCCAGCACCGTCTGTATGGCGCTGGAGCGGTGCCGGAGGCAAACCGCCATGTACATGTGCCCTACGTAGCGACGCCCCGCCCTAGGTGTCACGACGCCTTCGTTCGCCCCTGCATACCATCGAAACCTCAAAGCTGACATTGCTGTATGTGGTTTGGAAGGGGTAATTGCCACATTTATTCAATTAAATGAAGCATCCACAGTGAAGCAATTAATATTATTAATTCATATTTCTGGGATCTCATGCAATCTGCTACTCTTACTGAGGTTCTGCCCACATAACTGGCTTCTTTGCACGGCATCTGCGAGAAGAAATCATGTTTAGCACAAAACACGCATCAATATTTGTAGAATTAAACAAATGTCAAGAGAGTAAGATTCTTGGTGGGTCCTTTCCCCCCAATTCTACAAAAGATTGCAACAAAACCCCAGGGAGCCAGAAATGCCACAATGCTACCAGTATCAAGTAACTTTGGAAGCGTGCAATTAAGCACAGAAATTCCCCGCGAGCTGCAGGATATGTGTTCCTTCGTCTTGCTTTGCCAGGAGCAAGCATTAAATGCAGGTAAAAGCCGTTTTGTATAGAAACTTTCCCTTGAGCAAGAAAATGTAGCACTGACCCACTTGCCAAAGGCTTGGCTCATTTTAAAAGAATGTTGCATTTGCCATACAAACAGTCCTTTCCATGACTAAAATTACCTCCAAAAGAGAACACTTCCACGCAGCAAAAACTCATGAAACCAGAAATCTTTGTGTTTTCCTCTGGTGATGCAGACCACTTATACTGTACATGCTAATTGCAGACACCTACGTTAGCTTACCAATAGAACATGCCAGATAGCTCATTTCTTCAGCCTACAATGGAGCTGCTGCCTATAGCTCCCACTTCTTTTATCAGACAAAAGGAGGGATGGCTCCCCGTGACCCTGAAAATGTGCACTGGTGATATTGCTGGGAAAGCAATGAGACAGTTCCATAAAACCATATCTGCGATATGGTCCACCTTCCCTTTTAAAGGTTTGTGCACAGCTCCGCAGGCATGGAGACTTGCAGCACACCCACAATGCACACGGCCACCTCAATGGACTCTGAAGCTGTGACGTGACAGATGTTAAGTGGCAATTGATCTCGTGTACCACCATCAAGTTCTAGCCAAACAAAATAAATACAGGGAGGCCAGTCTAATCTCCTTGAGGCCCAGGACCACCAATATGTTATTATTTGCAGGCCGTAAGGTCCTCCATGGGGCATACCACTATATATATATTTAAAAAAAAAACATTTGGGTTAGTCTTGCTTCACGGTCTGAGCAAGAAGGAGGCATCAGTCCTGGTACTCCTCCACTCTGTGACAGGGTCACCTTAGCATCTGTTTCACTGTCTCCATGGCCACTTGTCAGCAGCTCAGTCTGATAAGGTCTATTCAGGTCCCTTAACCTTCCATAATCATGTGTCTTTCTGTCCTGGGCCTATTTGAGGGCCTAGAATGAAAGAGTAGCCTGTTGTGGCATGAGATGGACCCCACAGCTTTTTAACACTTCCCTCTGTTAAAATGTCTGTGGAATTCGAAAATCTAAAACATCAAGCAAACCACTGTGCCAGAAGCTGTCTCCACAGATATATTCGTTTTCTATTTGCAATGAGTTTTCAGGGAGTCGTTTTTGGTGTTTTACATATGAAACATTCTGATACAGCATCCTTCACCTGTAGATGGAAGTGGTAGGGACAATCCTACCACATCAGCATTCTATCTTATCTATTTGATAGTGTTGAGAGTTTTTTGGGAGGCAGTCTGTATGATGCATGAGTCTTTTCTAATCCCCTAGATCCAGCAAGGGTTAAAATCTAATGGAGGATTGTTGAACTTGCCAAGCCAGCTACTTGGTAATGGCCCTAAGTATGGGATCATTAGTATAACAAAGGAAGTGGCCTTGTGCCAGAGGGCAAATTGAAAGACAGCCATGCATGATTTCTGCTTGAATCCAAGGCTGTGACAATGGGAAAAGCAAGACCTCTTAGGGTGTTAATGCTGTGAGCCCGTCCATCTAAGACTCAGGTTGTATATATGTGTAAATAAACCACGTATCATAAAAACACCACAGTCTCTGCTGTCCCTCATTCCAAGGAAATAGGACCCTGGGTGATTGCCTGGGACCCCTGGAATCTCACACAGCTCAGAGATTGTGGTGGCATGCCACAATACATTTATATTCATGAAGAACCCTCATGAATTTAGCTTATACTAAATTGGGGGGGGGAGAACCAATAGTTCAAAAACAATTTAAATACAAGTTGCTAAAACTGAGAGTGAGGGTGGCTTAACCCAACCCCAGTTCAGGGGCCTGGCCCATCCCCCACAAACATTTTTTTCTGGCCCCCAATGACCCCCCCCAGGTTTTGATGAGAGCAGCAAAAAGAGAAAGCAATATAGATCCTAAACACCTTGGTATTCAGACGTTTTGGCTCCCAAACACCCCAGACCCGGAAGTGAGTGTTCTGGTTTGCAAATGTTCTTTGGAACCCGAACATCCGATGGGGCTTCCGATGGGCTGCAGGAGCTTCCTGCAGCCCATCAGAAGCTGCACTTCAGATTCTGTACTTCCAAGGTACGACTGCATAAAGAAAGAAACAGTGCCAGGATGGGCAAGGCTCAGAGCCCTGATGAGGAAACGCAAAGTGATCCTTCTCCAGTCATCACTTCAATCATTTGATGAGTGAAGAAGGGATGATATCGCATCTCCTGGTTGATTGGCATAGACAAGCTGAAGGTGCGGACACTTTGTGATTTAACGTGTTTTACTAGTCCCATTCATCCTTGGAAAATCTTGGACTGCTTGCCAGGGGCCAAAAGTTAGTGTAGCCACCCCAGATTCTGGCACACATGGCATGGCCACACAGGCCACTGACATGCATCTCCTGGGGTGGGGGGAGCCAAATGTGAATGTAGCCCTCAAGCAAAAGCAGAAGGTGCAGCCACCCCACAGAGAGAGAGACAGGGGATACTGGCAGGCACAAAGTATGTTTTTCTAAGGGAAAAAGCAGCTCAGATAGCTGTGACTGCTAAAAGATATTGTAGAGAATACCTCCTGCTGGCTGCAAACAGCTGCAAAGAGATCTAATCCACACTCTACTGAGCTCTACCCAGAACACAGGAAAACTCACTGCATGGGTGCTAATAGCCAGCATTCTGTCTGCCTACCTTTTCTGCTGTCGCAACCAGAGATATAAGGACTTGGTTTGCAGAGTTTGTGGTTAGGGGAAAAGCCACAACGGTCTGTGATCAAAGGTCAGCTGTAGTGGGCGCTATTCTGGCTGCAGGTCAGATGTGGCTACAAAGCTAGCAAAAGCAGAAGAGGCCTGAGGGTGGGAACAGCTTACATTTTTACTAATTCCTAAAAGGTACCCAAGTTGCTAAAGCAGGTCACATCTTTCACACTCGCACAAATACTTATCAAGGAGAACAAGGCAGTCTCAAAGCAGAGGAATGCTACACAGTTTAGCGAACATCATGGCTTCAACCGTGACTTTGGAATTTAGTGGAAGAAACCATACTAGTAAGACTAAATAAATGTATCTTCTCTGAGACCATAGCACATTTTAGTCTCCAGTGTCACCACTCTCTCCATTCAAATCTGTGGTCTTCCCAATTATATATACAGTATTCTTCTTGCTAAAATCCTCCTCCCCTTGCTCAGTTTTGTTCCTCAACTGAAAATCCCTTCAGTTCAGGGATGTTTGTTTTGTGGGGGCACAAATCTAGTTTCACAGCAGGTGCAGTAAAGAAAGCTCTCAAGTTGCCAAAAGAATTAAGCTGCTGGTGGATAAATAGATGATAGATAGATAAGTCTAATAGGTAGAAAGGTATAATCAGAGGGTGATATCTTAGGTACAGTTTGGTTTTCATAATAGCACAATGCATTAGATTATTATTATTATTATTATTATTATTATTATTATTATTATATTTATATTTATATCTCGCCCACTCTGAGCAGCATTGTCTCAGATATATGGGTTCTTTGCTTTCTGTTAAATAATTTTAGCCAGCATATTTCCAGGCCCAGTTCAAGGTGCTCACATTAGTATTTAAAGCACTAAACAACTTATGCCTCAAATATCTGAGACAGCCTCCTTCCCTACACCCCCACCGTTCAGCCCGGACACTGAGATCCAGCACTGAGGGCCTTCTGGCGGTTACCTCACTGCAAGAAGCAAAGCTACAGGGAACCAGGCAGAGGGCCTTCTCGGTAGTGGCGCCCTGTGGAACGCCCTCCCATCAGGGGTCAGAGAGATAAACAACTACCTGTCATTTAGAAAATACCTGAAGGCAGCCCTGTTTAGGGAAGTTTTTAATTTGTGACTTTGTATTGTATTTTAATATTTGTTGGAGGCCGCCCAGAGTGGCCGGGGAGACCCAGCCAGATGGGCGGGGTATAAATAATATATTATTATTATTATTATTATTATTATTATTATTATTATTATTATTATTACAGACCTTCCCAGGTGCTAAGATCAGCAGAGGAGCCCCTCTTGGTAGTTCTACCACCCTCAGAAGTTTAGTGGGTGGTGGTTTCTCTGTGGTAGTCCCTAAGTTGTGGAATTCCCTTCTCACAGAGCTGCATCAGGCGCTTTCATTATGTGATTTTTATCATAAGCCAAAGAGGCACATCTTTGCCTTTGACACCTGAGATATGTATTTTAGGACCCACCCTGTTCTTCTTTTATTGTAATTGTTTTAGCTGTTTTAATATTGCATTTTTAAATTGCTATAACCTGCCTGAGATTTTATGGTAAAAGATGGGTACCGGGTAAGCAATCTAGTGAACAACATTTGGAATATTACAAAGAAGAGAGCTGGTTCTCTATATTTTATCTCTTATTTCACACCATGGAAATTGGTCATTAAAAAAAAAGAGTTCCAGCATAATCCTTCCTTAACTCCCAGGTGTGTAAAACATAGCAGCAATAGCAGGCAGGTTACCTTTTGGCTTGATCTTGTGCAGCTACAGAAATCAACCCCAAGGTGTTCTCAACTGCCATTCACAAAATACCTGGCAGAAATTCCTAGCTAACAGATGCTGCATAGAGCTGAGCGATGCAACAGCCACAACCCTCTGCGATGTGTCTGAACTAGGCAATGGCATCTGCAAAAACAAGCTGCAAGCTGCGAACAGTATCAACAAGCTTTACTCCTTTGCTGTATTGCATCCTTTGACTCTTAAACAGGACTGCAGGCATGTGTTTTTGAGCACCAATGCATCATGTAGTGTCGCATTAATCACAAGCAAACACGTGAGCTGAGCCACCTCCTTGACGGAAGAGTGTATGTAATCAAAACAAATAGGTTTGAGTTCTTTACATTATAAAAGATCAGCCCTTCGAAATGTAAAGTCCCAGGCTGCCACATTTCATAGAGTTCAGAAGAACAAGAGAACAATCTGCGCTTGAAAAGATGGAGGGGAAAGTTCTGATCCATGCCTTTGCTGACAGCCCCCTGGCCCAACCTGCTACTATGACAGACACTAACACAGATTAATTGCTCTTCCCCTCAAAATTCTACCACCTCCATCTGCTTTCACGTTTTGGCTATTAGATTTGACAAGGGCACACTTGCTAATATATGAGGCCTTAGGTTAAACACACAATGCAGGCCTCTTAACTTTAGTATTTAGGACCAAACCAAGTCAATGGCACACAGTCAGAGAATGTGAGAGACTACTTCTGAAATTAAGATGTCCCTAAAACCAATGAATTTTCTAAAACAAAATAATTTCCCCTCTATAGGATAAATGTCACCTAGACAAAAGAACAAAAAAATAATCTTCCAATGGAAACATCTCCACATTTCCAAATCCCAAGCATCGACAGAGGGCCAAACAAGATATGATAACCACAGGCCTAAAGGTCAGAACCATATCTCATTCAAATCCCCATAAAAGAAGAGGGGGCTGACAGCAAAGTCCAAACTCCAGATCTGCCAGAATGAGAGAGTTTGGATTCAACTTACCTTAGACCTTCCCAGCTAAGCTAAGGCTATGTTAACCCAAATCCTTCATCCTGACTGAGACAGGAATATGCTGCCATAACTTGTGTCAGTGTAATTTAAGCTGTGGTATGGCAGGGACACGGGACGTGGGTGGCGCTGTGGTCTAAACCACAGAGCCTAGGGCTTGCCGATCAGAAGGCTGACGGTTCGAATCCCCGCGATGGGGTGAGCTCCCGTTACTCGGTCCCTCGCTCCTGCCCACCTAGCAGTTCGACAAGCACATCAAAGTGCAAGTAGATAAATAGGTACCGCTCCGGGGAAGGTAAACGGCGTTTCCGTGTGCTGCTCTGGTTTGCCAGAAGTGGCTTAGTCATGCTGGCCACATGACCCGGAAGCTGTACGCCGGTTCCCTCAGCCAGTAAAGCGAGATGAGCACCGCAACCCCAGAATCGTCCGCAACTGGACCTAACAGTCAGGGGTCCCTTTACCTTTACCTTTATGGCAGGGACAGGATAATGGAAGGACCAACTATTTCAAACTTCCTTCACCTCAGTCTCATGACCTAGCAACCTGGAGGAAGTTACACTAAATTTCCTGTAGTTTTGGTTGCTCTGCTTACGCGCATTATGGGTAGGAAAGGCATTATCTATGCTTTGCCCTTGAGGTGGCCACCACACAACTGTCTTTCATCTTGTAGGGAATAAATGGAGGCAGGGAGAAGTGGTCTCAGGGGTGAGGGAGCCAGAGCAGTTGAAGACTATCACTAATGTATTATAAATCCCCCATACATGGCACAGGAAATTCTCACCATCAGGTTGGTCACACTGCCATCAAGGCTAGCCTGGCCCTCAAATACACAGCTCAGCAACAGCCTTTGGAACCGACAGTTCATATATAGCAATTGCCATACCAATTCCTGGCTCATAAAAATTATCTTTGCACCACATGTTACTGTCTCACAACACTAATTCACACATCTTCAAAGAATAGCCTTGTTAATTGCTAGCATTCAAAAAAATGGCACTTTGTAGACCATGAAGATTTATATTTATAAGAGTGACACTGCATTTCTCCCTGCAGCCTCTACTCCTTCTATGTTTTGCATACAAATAACAGCTGAATTAATGAGCAAATCAAATGCTAATTCAGCTGATTGTCTTTCCTCTCCTTCTCTCCCCTGCCCCCAGCACACTTGAGGTGGACTGTCTGCCTTTTTATTTTTAATTTGCTGCATGTATGCTTACATTCATTCATCCACTTAATTATTATTTTTTTTAAAAAAAGCTCAATTAGGTTTCAAACAGTTGAAAAACTATTATGGGGAAGGGGCAGATGGTTCCAAGCCAAGCAAATCTGTGCATAGCCAGCTTTGCTGCCAACATGCAGAACTGGTTTCTCTGAGCCTGGTCTCGGAGAAAAGATAGTACATTTAGACTAAACACAGTGAGTGGATGCAAATTATGTGCATTCCCATTTACTGTAAGGCAACTACTGTAAGGAAAAAAATATTTGGAGGAAAACTACTATCCCAATCAATGAGATTACCTCTGAGTAAATATAATTAGGGTTGGGCTGCATAATGGATTTATTTCATAAGTAACACCCTACTTCATTAGATGAATGAAGACGACTGGGAAGGTGATGAGTATATATATCCATATGGTCTGCAATACAATGCATGATCAACTCCTATAACCCAGCAGGGGGAGAACTGAACCTTGAGCAATTTGGTGGGTTGTTCAAGATATCGTTCCTAACCACCTCTCTTCTTCCAGCCTTTTGTCATTCATTGTTTGCAAGATTTCCAAGTACAAATTGTAGCATTTGTGAATCATGATCTTAATCTCTAAGCAACAGAGATATTGCCTTGTGGCATATCATTACAGTGTTCCAAACAAACTGCAACAAATCATGAAAAACTTTCATGACTACACAAGCCTTGACGCAAACAGGCTTATCCAAAGACAAATGGATACCACCAGGGGAACAAAGAAAGGCTCAAATAAAATATTATCCAGGAGCCACTGGCCACAATCCCACCATACATTTAAAGCACTATAAAACTCCTTTAAACAGTCATTGGCTTTCTCGGGGCCCCCCCCTTGTAAAACGTAGCTTGTTAAACATGTTGAGAGTTGTTGGGATCCCCCTATTCCCCTCACAGAGCTACAATTTGCCAAATCATTTCCTCTTCACAGGGATCAATTGTATATCTCTGAGAGGAATAGGGGTCACCCAGCTCTCAGCACCCTTAACAAATGACAGCTCCCAGAATTGTTTGGAAGAATCTGTTTAAAGTGGAATCACAGCACAAATGTATAGTGTGAATGTGACCCTTTAGACTCCCCAAAGCTGCATCTATAGAAAATATCAGTGCAGTTTTTAAATGTTAATCAAGGATAGACTTAACCTCATACATGTGAAAATTTACATCAGAACTTTGGACAGGTACACGGAAATTTCAAAGTATTGCTAAGGAAGGCTCTGGCTAGCATTCCACAGTATTGGAAGTTTTAATTCTCTTCATAATATAGGCTTTTAGATAGTACATTGGGATGTAGCAATAGCTTAAAAAGCATGTGGTATTCCACTTACACATCCATAAGTGAAGGTCTGGATGGGGTTTCAGCTTAGAAACCCACTTCAGATCTTCATGTGATCTGAAGTGAGACCTTACAGGACACAGGAGTCGGGGCTGGTGCAAATACCCCTGTACATGTTGCATAATACATGAATAGGGCTAACACATACAAGGCCAAGCAGTTCTCAGCTGGCCCAAGATGAAAGTTATTTAAGCCAGTAGTTAGAGAACAATGGGCACATTATACAGTGCTGGCATGCATTTTGTTCCCTTGTTTCTATTTGGGCCGTCTAGTCAACATTGTTAAATCCCATTATTTGAACATTAGGACAAAAGCCAAAGTTGCCAAGTAAGTTCCAAGAATGCTGAAAACTCAGACATGAGGCCAAGAACTGGACTGCCTTCTTTAAGGTTTCTGAATCTGGCACCAAGGCCCAAAGACTATTTCTGTAGCCTTAAGGTTTTCAATCAGCAAGCATGGCCAATGGCCAGGGATGATGGGGGTTGTAGTTCAGTCATATCTTGCAGGTTGGCTCAGTGGTGCTGAGAACGCCAAGGTCACGGGTTGAGCCTCGTATGGGTACATATTCCTGCATTGCAGAGAGTTGGACTAGATGATTCATGGGGTCCCTTCCATCTCTATGATTCTATCATTCAATCAAAGGTTCCCCCCACCTATGTAAGCTTCTGCAGTTAAAACAGCTTGGAGGTTTCTGGTTTCATTTTCTTATCTTGCATTTTTTTCAACATATTTGCTCAGTTGTTTATTTTGAAAAACAGTGGCGTCAATTAACCTTTTGTTGGCTAGCCTTTGAATCCACAGCTGCATTTGATATTAGTTTCACCTACAAAATGCTATAGTGTTAGCCACAACACAGGAAAAAACCAACCAAGAATCCTGTGGCATCTTAAAGGCCAATCATTGTTCTATTTGTGTCATAAGCTTTTGTGGAGCACTTTTTCAATGCATTCCCATAGGCATCTGGCTGGCCACTGTGAGAACAGGATGTTGGACTAGATGGGCCACTGGCCTGATCCAGCAGGCTCTTCTGATGTATTCTTGTGTTCTTAGGATGAAGCTCAACATAAAATGCTCACCTTCTGATGGGTGGCATTCTTTCACTTCCAATGTTCATTCATTCATTGGGCCTGGCATTCAATATTCATTCTACAATGATCCTATGAATTTAAAAGGTTAAGAGTGGGATTCATCTAAAGACTTCCATTTGCACCACAGAGCTTCCCTGCCTCTCCCTGCACACACCCCAATGCACCCCAAAATTACTCTGGGGTGTGTGGGTGAAACTCTGGAACAGCACTCAGCAGGAAGGGGGGGATCATTCAGTCTGGCAAGCTGGAATGCTGGCACAGACGGAGCATTCATCACAGCGCAATGTTGAAATCCACCCTAAGGCTGCAAGCCAGAGTGCTGCATTTAGGAGAAATAAAATCTGATTCTGCCACTTCTGCTTATAGAACCAAAACCCAAGATCCTAGCTATGTGCACAATTGGCAGTGCTGTTTGCCTTCCATGTTTTGATTTTCCACAGGAAAGCCTCCTTTGACTGAGGTGATTGCATGGGGAAAATAGCTGTTCCACATACAGAAACTGTTTGTGCATGCAGAAGAGGAATGCCGTGTCCCAGCCTTAAAATGTGAATGGCCTCTATTTAACTGCAGATTTTGTGGCTTTTAGTCTTTAGTGGCCTCTGAGCCATATATCATAATAATGCCTAGAAACAGCTAATGGAAGTAAATGGATGCAGAATTAAATCTTAAATTGCTCCATAATACCTAAACCATACAACTTGAAATAAGACAGAAGGATTATTGCCATAATAATATTTGTCAGAAGCATCATATTTTCTTATTTGGGACATAATAAAATATGGCACACACTCCTTAAATAGGCTATCAGTCATCTTTTTCTGCATCAATCCAGGTTATCCTGCACATTTTCTGACTATAGAGATGTGCAGTTCATATGTCATGAATGCAAAAAGAACAAATAGATTATACTTTTCAGCTCATTTCAACCCTTAGCTATAAAATATGCAAAATTCAGCCTTCTTATGCAGAACTGATACAGTAATCTCAGAAAAGGCTCAGATCTTCTGCAGCAAAATTCTTATAATCTTAAACTCCTTTGCTTTTCAGTATGGAGCACAATGTCACAGCACCATTCAGGATGAAGACCATAAAAAGCATAAAATGAAGCTCTGGTTCACTGAACTCACTAGAAACTAAGATCTCATTTCTAGAGTTTCTTATTTAATCTGCAGCTACACATCTCTGAACCACGCTACCCTTCTGGAACCTTTCCTTCTGACAAGAATATCCTTTCCTTGACCAGCAAAATGAAAAGTACCTTGGCTCAAATCATTTGTCCTTTGTGGCTATCTTTAATGCATGCTTCTCTATACTGGTGGAGAACTGCCACTGGTTGACATTCTGATTTCACTAGAAGCTGTATTAATATGAAGTAAACAACAAATGGAGGGGATTAAACTTGGTGCGTGCTGGTCCTGCTATATCCCAAGGAAGAATCCCCCTGGCACCTATGGTAAATGCACACACAGCATCTTTCAAATGGGGTTCACAGCTGCCATTTTGATAATCTGAACATGCTACACTGCTTTCACAGAGATGTCACTGTTTATTGTTTTGTTGCTTATCACAGCAGGTAACTGCCTAACAATGGGAGGCACAGCACAAAGTGATACGCATCTGACTTTTGATTTTGGTGTAACTCTGTATGCACTTACACTCTCACTTTCACATGCTCGCTCCCATATAGCTTTAATTTAAAGTGAGGTTTCAGAATAGTAGCGTTTTCAGAATCCTTACCAATATTAATCATAATAAAACAGTTTCTTCCTCATATTCTGCAATGCGGAATCTCAGCCTCTTTGAAGCTAATGAGGAGCTTTGCCATTCAATCCACTTTCTTCCTCTTGGATCCAGAGAAACTGTGGCTAAATAAAGGGCCACTTCTCATACTGGTTTTATCCAATGCAATTAATGCAAGGACTTCCACCTGCATAGTGAGATTTCCTCTCCCTCTCCTCTCCCCACATGCTCCCACACCTTCCCAAAATCTGCTCTGTAGGGTAGGGGGGAATCCATTCATTTAGAGCTCCAGATGGGGGTGTCATTTGCCACACGGCACAGCTGATCCTGGGAGGCCACCATCTTCCTGTGTGGCCAGGGGAAGGGGTGGCCACTTGTTGCCACCCACCTCTGGCCATACTGAACCTTCCATTTGGGGCAGGTCTTGCCCACAAGGCCAATCAGGGACAAGTGTATGGGGCTGCACCCTGCCCACCCAAATCTGCTCTGGAAGGAAGGAGGAAACCCAAAAGAGGCTTACGGGATGTGGAAGAGGAGAAGTAGAGGACGTACCACTGTACAGGCAGATGTCCTGGCACTAACAGGATGACTTCATTGAATACAAACCATTATATTTGAAATTCAAGAGTTCATTCCCAAGAAACCCATCTGTGTCTAAAATATAGTGAAGCTATAGGGTAACACCCACTGCTGTCTCTCCATTAATGGTAAGCTCTTTATCCAATGGAGGAGGGAAAAGGCAATTCTTGCACATTCCCCATTTTTTCTGCAATGCCGCGCACACCACTTATTTCCCAAACCCCTAGTAGAGTTGGGGGCACAAGTAGCTGCAGGGAGGGGGGTGAGAGAAATCATTGGTGAAAACCTCCACTGGATCAAAAAGGCTTCCATGGACAGAAGACCATCCCTGTATATAAAGCTTAGTAGCAAAACTATAGCACGTCTTCCTTTAAAAATACATGCACAACCTGAGAACACTCTTCTAGATTTTTAATCCTCCAAGTCAAATGAGTCCTCACAATTCATTTTAAACATGGAAGAAATTCCACAGGCACCCACCTCATAAAGCTAAAAGAAAGCAAGTCATAGTTACAATATTTTCTCTATTTGTAATGCTACAGAATAGCTTGTTCCACAAATAATGCAGTCTAAATGGTTGCAATTATTGCAACCCTCTTATATCCGGTCATAGAATTATTCAGGTCTTCAAAAGATGTGCTGCTCTTCCATTGCTATGCCACCCTCATCATCCTCATCTCCTCTAGTCATCACTCACTACTTTTCAGCCATAATGCAATTTCTGTATTTCTTGCTGCAGAGAGCAAGCTGTTTGCTGGCGATTAGAGCACACTCTCCACTAAACGTTACTATGAGCATTCTATTAGGCACTGATATATCATCATAATATAATGGCAACAAGCAGTTATGACTGCCACATGGCAATGTACAGTATTTATTGAAATTGTATCCCACCACTATGGGCAAACAGACACGCACCACAGTCACAGCAAAATAAAAATGAATATACAAAAACAATCTAAACACTGTATTTTTAAAAGAAAAAATCCAATTAAAAAGCAAACTAATTCTAATCAGTATAGAATAGCATCCATTTTAACAAGTCAAATGCCAGGATCCAAATGCCAAAAACAGCATGGTCAGGAAAATCAACATGCTCAGATTTATCTTCGCCCCAAACTTCATTTTGCAACTTTAAATACAAAATATTGTATAGATTCACTAATGATAAAATATTAGCTATTGGACATGCTTTTTTTAAAATCCAAAATGCTGAATGGAAGGCTTTTCCAGCTCATTTCGCATTGTAACGTACAAATACAGGGCATTTCCATTCACTTTAACAGGGCTGTTCTCTTGCTTTGTGATATAGATAAAAAGTCAGTAAAAGCAAATCCCATTCAACATTCAGCAACGCCCTAATCTGCAATGAATTTGTACAAGATAAAATAACTAAATTAAAATCTATGGGTGATCTCCACTCTCAGCATGGCTAACATTGGCTATAACCCTATAGGAACTATCCCACTAAGTATAAACTATTAAACTTCCCATTCATTTCACTTGGAGCTCTTAACCCTAATGTACCTTTGCAACTTTCAAGCATAAGTACAACGAAAAGGGGGGGGACAAAAGAAAAATCATACTTACCTACTTTTCTTCAACCAGAACGCTTTACCAGATTCTAAACAGAAACTCAACAGGTTTCTTTTCCAGTAAGTTTTATGTAGCAGTTTCTAGCCAAGAATCTGCAGATAAAGCCCCCAGGGTGTGTTCTAATTTTAGAAGAAAAGAGTTACAAATAATAGTTAATGCAAGCGTCAAAATAAACAGTGCTTTAATTATCTAAAAAAAAAAAAAAGCAACGAACCTCTGAGCAGAAAGCACAGTAAGCATAGCAAGGAAAATGTAAGACTTTGTTTTTGCTCCTGATACCACAAAGACCAAACTACAAACATTTTAATTACCGTTCCCTGTAATAATAATAATGTAGTATTATTACCTGGTGATTTGTGTACATGAAGAAGTATTCGTTTTATGCATATAGTCACAAGTAACTGCTGCGCAAAAGTGGAAAGTATTAAAGCTGCTCTCTGATCCAATAATCCTTAGAAGCTACATGTTTCTTGTGATGGAGGATAAGGCGATCAATGACCACTAACCATGATGGCTATGTTCCACTTTCACTGTTGGAGGAAGTAGGCCTCTGAATGCCAGTTGCTGGGAATTGCAGGTGAGCAGAGTGCTGTTGTGCTCTGTTTCACGCTTGCAGGCTGCCCATAGGTTGGCCACAGTGAGAACAGGATTCTGGACTTTCTTCTTACATTCCCGATGTGAGTTCGAGTGCAGCATTAACGATCCGTCACTTCAATAGATCGAGAATAGCAAGAATGAGGTAAAAAAAATAGTATGGCTAGCAGGTTTGCTGGCTAAAATGTAATAGGCATTCTTCTTCACAGAAGAATATAGATTGGAGGCACCCTTTTTCCGTTCTTTCTTTAAGGCAAAGCACAAGTAATGCTTTTCTGCTCCTAGTAGGCTTTATGTGTTGAATCCTTCAAAGGCAATCTAAATGCAAGCTCTCATAAACACAACATTCATTTCAGTATAAAAATTGGGGTGGGGGCGGGTTGTTGAGGGAAGGAAACTTAGATATTTATTTCCATAAACCAACAAATGTTGAACTCCAGCATAATAGTTACAAAGAAAGGGGGGACTTTATCAATAAGGAACTGGAGAACCTGTCCTTTCAGCCCATTTGTAAAACACTGGTAACCAAACGTACAGGAAACTCTTGCCTTCCAAAGATACTATTTGCTGAATGCACTTCTGTTGAAATCAAAAGATTGCTGCTCAAATTATGTGGAGGCAGATTTGGGACATTCTGGTTGTATATTTTGTATGCCCCCCTTTGCTTTTGTATGATAAGGCTACTGGCATAGTTAAGAAAATGGTGGGGAAATTGCTTGTGGGTTTCATTAAGGCTCCCTGTATCATTCCTCCATAAATCGAGCCCTGTAGGACCAGGTGGCCAATATGGTGCCAGTGGTCAGGGGTGGTGGTATTTGTAATCTAACAATATCTGGAGGGCACCATGTTGACTATCCTGGCTGTAGAACGCAAGAGACAATCTAGCCAAAATTCAGCACTTTTCAACCCCTAGGATATCAGTGTCCAAGTTAAGCATGTGCTGAATTGTCATCCATTCAGGAAGTCTTTAGGAAGTGCTTAACTTTGACTAGAATGTTAACAAAATAAATTTTCATTTTATTTTGGCAGAGGATCGTGCTTTTGTAGTGGAGCAACTCTCGGTTTACACCACCGGTTTATTAAACCATGACACTTTCTGTCCCCCATAGCAGGAATGCATGCCATCACCCGTGTTAAATAACATTGAGAAAGAATGTTTTAATAACAGCATAACAGTTTTAATGAAGATGACCTAAATCGGTATTTCTGAACAGTTTGGGCCAAGTGAAGCAAGGGAGGCTTCATCCCCTGTTACCCTGACAACCAAAATAATTCCACATAAAGTCATTTATTTGTATGCAGGAAATAGTCATAGGAAAAACACCTTGCTACTCAGCAGCTAAATGTATACGATTTTTGAGAGATAAAGAAAGCAATCTGGTGGTTGGCCAGATCATAGCCCCACCCGTTCTGGTTTTTGGTCACACATCATGAGTGAAGCATGTCATCGTAGTTGTTGTACAGTTTTGGGCCAGCTAAGCATCAGAACTCCTTCCCATACCAATGAGTGACTTAGGAGTGGTTTACACCAGGGATGGAGAACCTATGGGCTCCCAGGTGTTTAGGTTCCAATTCCTATCAGCTTCATCCAGACAGACAGCGCTGAGGGCTGATGGGAACAGTAGCCCAACTACATCTGAAGAGCCATAGGCTCCCCATCCCTGATTTGTATATCAGCCCTTTTCAGACATTCAGACAGGACTCAGTGAATGTGGGTTTGAAGGAGTGGCATTACAATAGCAGGCTCTTCTCACTCTCTATGCATGTTCATTCTAAGGTTTTCTGGGAGCAACTCACATTCAGCTGCATACTCAGCTGATTCCTACCCCCCTCCCCAAGTGTTAACTGAGTCCTGATCAAACATCTAAGTGTGTGTGTGTGTGTGTGTGTGTGTGTGTGGCAATCCCTATCAAGGCCAATACTTAAAAGGCAATCTCTTATAATAATGATGTTAAAACAGCTGAACACACCTATAATTAAAACAAAAAAACCTTTTAGTAAAATTATATATAGGGGTCCAGTAATAAGATCATTAAAAAGACTGGTGGGATAGAGGTGCTTATGGGTTTCTTAAAGGCCACAAGAGAGGGGCCCCAAGGAGAGTTTTCAGGAAATAAAATTCCACAGGTGTAGGGTCACCACTGAAAAGGCCCTGTCCTGTTACCTAGCAAATCTATCAGCCTAAGTGGTGGCCCAAAGAACAGGGCCTCTGAGAACAATCTTAGGTCCCAAGCAGATTCATATGGGTGATTGCAACATTTGTCTCTTTGAAACAACTATCACAGATCAAACACTGCAGGCACAGCTTTCATATCACTTCACATCACCTCAAATCACAATACTTTTCAAAGAAAGCAACCCACACTTTCAGCTGCAAGTCAGCGAGAGCTGATGTACATAGTCAGAAACAGTACTGCCATCCTTGGACGATGCCTCTTCAGAATGCAGATAGAGCTCACATATTTGGTAAAGTTTAGTTTATGTGCCCATCCTCTGCACTCAGGGGATTTTTTAAACATAATTGAGGGAAGTCTCTCCCCTGTGTTCTGAAGTAGCGCTGTCCCAGGAGGGTTTTACCTGAACCTTTTCTGGATGTGTAGCCAGCTCTCATTTATAGTAAGTTAACTAGTGACGAGCTATCAAGTGGTACCACATGCAGGCATGAATCAGCTCCTATGCAGTTTGCATCGGTGAGGGATGCTTAGTTCAGGAAACACATGTATGGTTCTTGATTATTTGTCACACCAAAAGCATATTGTTTTGTTTTCCACTGAATTTTCAGTTACAACACGCCAACTGCAGACTGTGTTCAGCTGAACTTGTCCTACAGGTACCCACAGAGTGGAGCATTGCACCTGCTCTTCTTTTGCCTCATAATCCATTCACTTTTCTTTTTCAGGGAAGGGGTATGGATGAATAGTTAAGCTTCACATCCCTTCTAGCCACACAACAATTATATGAATCCAATTATCACACGTTCGTGGACAAGTCCAACTTTTTAAATAAGTTCTCAGTTGTCTGCTTCCTTATCCTGAAAGGTTAACAGATTTCCGACTGCAAGTTGTATCTCACTGTTACTCATACTCAAGAGCAGACCCACTGAAATTAATGGACATTACTAACTCACCTCCTTTGCCTTCAGTAAGTCTACTCTGTGTGGAAATTAATTGGCTACAACTCTGTGTCCTTGGACATTATGAAGGTTGTGGGGATTTTTGATGATTTCCTCCTTTGGGGTTTTACATCCAAAGTTTCAATTAGATCTCACACCCTACTTTTCACAATATAATTTCTTTCAGCATTTATTTTCCACCTTCTCTCTACATTCAACCTATAACATCCACTGACTGCAGAGGCCAATAAACTCTCTCAATTTCCTGCAAATGCTAAATCTATCTTTACTGATCACTCTACAAAGTGTCTCCTTATGTATGTTATCTCCCATGTACCCAGCATGCACTAGTTGTGCCCAGATTGTCACCTCCTTCACTTATTGTTTCACGATTTAGCACTAAAACTGCAAGCATGAGAAGCAATACCATTTTTTAAAAAAAAGTTCCAAGATTGTATAGAATTTTCCACAACAATTCAGCAGCAGACTGTACTTCATTTGTACTACATCATCCATGACAGCCTTGCAAATCCCTCAGTTGGGCATTGTTGACAAGAATCAGTAAACCCTGAAACCCAAGAAATTCTGCACATTAAAGAGCTATCATGCAGCATTTATCTATTAAAGCAATATAAAACATGGCATGGGTAGTTTTAAAATTCAGCTTCCGAAAGCTACTAGAAAAATCAATCCATACACACCCTTTATCCTCCCTATCTATACAACAATGCTCAAAATTATGACAAAATTAGTGGAATAATTGTCTGATTCAGAACTAGGGTGATGAAACTGAATTGGCTATAAGACTTCAACTAGAGAGTTGGATCCAGTCACCATCTCCCAGGCTAACCTGCCTCCAAGAGACTTTGTAAGGATAAAATTAAATGCTATCGTAAGTGCCTCACGGAGGGGGGGGGACACAGACACACACCACACTACCTTCTCAGCAGGTGGGTCACTGTCCCTTACTAGGAAGGAGAGGGAGGTGGCAGGGAGGTCAGAGAGGTGCAAGTGGGTCGGCAGCAGTGGCAAATTGGCTATGCCAGTGCATTTCCACTACACTGACCTCCCTGCTGCCTCATGCCTCCTTGACTCAGCAAGCCACTGCTAAATGTTATTATGTACACCACTCAGCATGAGCTCTTTCAAGGAAAGGTGGGGTCAAAATAGAATAAGCAAATGAGCCATCAAAAAGAAGAGCAACCTTGTTTCCGGCTTGCCTTAAGACGTGGATGAGATGTCATAAAATCAGGACCGCAAGGACTAAAGCAACTTCAAAAAGGAGTCCCACCTGAGTCCCCAGGAAATGCTTGCTGCTCTTTCTAACACTTGATTCACGTGGTGAAAACGTTGCATCGGGAGAAAGGGCTTAGCTTCACCAGCACACACTGCAAAGCCAACCTACAGGTTATACCAGCTAACTGGATGCTTGCCGAAGCAGTTTATATTTTGTAATACAGGAACAATCTGTTGAGCAGCCTGCCGTGGAGATGCTTTCCACTGCAAAGGGAGTTTGCACACCATCCCCAATAGTTGCCAGTAACACAGAAATTCTCAACACGATGCAGAGGGCAGTCTATGAGGTGAAAGAACATTCAATTGGCAACATGCAACACTCAGATGTTTCAGGCAGCAGCCATGTGGCTGAAACAGGAAGTAGACTATGGGTCGTAGCTAATGCTGTCTTTCTGCTTAAGCGACAGATTTCTGCTTGCATCATGGAACTTCCCCCTTACCTGCAGCCTGACTCTCACCCTAACAATCTCCTCCGAAGGGTTGTGGAACCCTGGAGCAGATTTTGCTGCGTGAGCAGAACTCTCATGTTTTAATTTTGGGAGCACTGGCCACTCCACTTGCTCCCACAATTTCTCCTCAGAATTCTCCTTGGTGAATGTTGAGGTAATGCATGTGCAATGCAATTCTAAGGTGGGGATGAAACAAATGGATATATCCTATACCCTCCCAAGCTGGAAGGTAAGAGGAATGCTATTCATTTCCTGCTTAGATGGTTTTTTTTCCAGATTTTCCAAAGGGGAAAGAGAGATGTAGTCAAGCTCAGAAGCATGTCTAGATTTCTTCCTTGTTTGGGGGCTTGTCAGGAGACTGGGGTGGCTTTGGGTCCATTGGGCCCAATCTGCTTCCTAATACTCCACTGCAGCATTCACCTTTCTGATCCTCTCGAAGTCAGAACTGCAAGATCATCTGGACCAGAGGGTCTGAGGAGCTGATGGCAGTGAAAAGAAGGGGTGGTTTTTCCCCCTGCAAGCTTATGCAGACACATAATTTAGTTACCTATATTTGTTTTGAATGTTTAATCTTTGTTTTTAATTATGATGGTTTTATGTATATATAGTGAATTTTATCTGCATTTGATTAACAATTTAATTTGTACAGCAATTGGACAGCTCCTCTAAACAAATAAATAAGTTCCAATGTCAGATCTCTGTCTCTGACATAAGAGGAATAGATCCAGTCTACCGTCTCTGAAGGAATACAGGTTTGTACCCTACCTGGATATTCTTTTAATATTTGCCAAACATTGATTATTTGATATTCATATTCAACATCTACTGCTATTTGATCTCGGCATTAGATATCTGACAGTACTGAACAGTGGACATGCAATAGTTTGTATCTGGCAGGATTTGATAGCTGGCATATACATGGCATTTCATAGTTTGTAGTAAGTGATAGCCGACATGTAGTGGCATTTAGTATCAGATAGGATTTCATAGATAACATGCAATGAGGTTTAGTAACTGATGAGTGGCAACTTATGGCATTTCACATTTGATATGGGCAAAAATATACTTGGACCAGAGATGCTATATCTAGAGTACTCAAACTTTAAAATTTGCAGTAACATTTCATATTCAGAATATGAGAATATGAGTTCAAATTTTATGAATATTTATTTCAGTTCTTCAAGCCACCATGTCTTAGCATCAGACACAATGCACTAGTACTAAAAATTGTTCCAGATTTGCATAATGCAGAATGGGATATGGGAAAATGTAGTAAATCTTTATTTCAGTTCTTTTTAGGATTAATGAACAAATCTGCAAAGATTCAAAGCAGAGGATCTGTCCCAAGCTGAATGAAATTCATTATCATCATCATCATCATCATCTTGAATAAACCTTACTTGATTAACTGCAGAGTTTTAAGTGATCGCTTATAATTTACATATAACTAAAACAGTGGTTCCACAGAGAGGAGCATATGCTTTTAGACCATAACATTAGGCACTATCTTAAAAGATGCAATTTGCTCCTATTTGAGAGAAAAAACAAATAATTTCACTTCTAAGGTGGCACCTGTACCCATGGTAAATGCTTGAATAAAAAAAAAACCAATTGATTAATTAACAAATGAATTACAGGTTGAAACCTCTATTATAGAAAAAAGATCAGCCAGGACTAGAAACTTCAGTCACTATGACAAAGTGTGACTGAAAATGTTCAGTACTAGTAATCTATATTTTTTCTTGATCCCAAGAAAATATCTTCTTTCAGTACTAGTATTTTCAAGCATTTCTTCTGTCTAAAGCACACATTTATTTTCTGCCCCACAAATGCATGCTTTGTAAATGGATTTTGCTTTTTAGAATTCCGAGCCCTAACCTCAACATTCTTTTTATAAATAGCATGAAGTCAAATGTGTTAACTGTGGAAATGCCACAAGGCTTCTCCCAACTCATATAGTCCAGCACCAGTAACTCTGGATTCATTATCCCTTCTGTTCTTTGCCTCTACACATACTTTGCCTCTACAAGTATGTGTTAGATTTATGTAGACCTCCTCAGCTCCTGAATGCAAAGTGTGGAACACCACAGCTCCTACTGTCTATATGAGGCATTTGGGTATGAAAAGGTTGTTGCATTGGCCCAAACAGGAACCAGATGGAGTGAATATATACTTAGCTGTTTTAATGCCTAGGCTTAACCATGTTTATTACAAATCTCACACTTTTTTATCTTTAAAGATGTTTCAAAACATGCGGAGAAGGGTGCATGCTGCATGTAAAGGTGGGTGGGAGGAGAAATGCTGACCCACTAATAGCACATTTGCAAGTTAAAGATTGCTAATCCCAATTTGCCAGTTCAACAGTGTATTACTATGTCAGTCGCTTTCTGGTCCACAGAAATATTTAACCAATATCAAAGTGCATTCTGTTACTCATAGACTTTGATTGCGAAATTACGTAGTAAAACAAAAACAAAAGCATACAACACATTGCAACCTCATTTACCTGTGAAATCTTTTCTGCCCTGGATTTGCTTATCTATGGCTATTGCTATATTTGATTCCCATTCCCTGCTTCTCCAGTACAAACATATGTATATACATGCGCACACACACACACACACACACACACACATTCTCACATACATACATACACAAACACACACACACACACACAACCCCTATTCAGAATACATCTTCTATCCTTTAAGCAACTTTTATGAGTGAGCTTGTATATTATTATTACTTGGTATGATGGTTTGAAGAAGATTGATTTAGGGGGAAAATGATTATAAAATTTTACTTCACAATCCTTTTTTGTTCAGATAACAGATATTCATAATTAAAAGACTATGGAATTCATGTAAAGTCAGCTGCTTAGCCAATCAGCATCTCGCAAAGAATAATACAAGAAAATAAATATGCAGGATTCACCCTTCCAATGATTGTCATTGAACATTAGTAAACATTCACAGTATGAAGTCTCTGTCAGAATATCTCCAGCATATAAAGTAGTGCAAAAAAAGCAATCCAGTCACTTTTCCACTGCATCCACACCATGTTAAATCACTTTCTAACTTCAATTCTTCCATGTATTACTCAACAAATGCCACGAGGTCTCCAAAAAAGCATTATAAAAATAAACATTTTCTGGGGGTTTGGTAGTATCTTCAACAATTACATATCCAGGTTGGTTGGTTGGTTGTTGTTTTTTTTAAAAAAATGATTCTTTAAATATTTTAAGATCAAATTTGAAGTTTCCATAGAATATTTTTTTCCCCACAACCATCTTTAGCATTTTAAAATCAAAGATTAAGGAATCCACTGAATCATGGTAGCTGTTCTTAAAGCGTTAACAAATGAATGCATGGCTACTGAACTTCATTGTTTCTTACATAGTAAATACCTTGAAATGCGAACTTTTACCACTGGGCAGTGAGTGAGGTGGATAATCACATCCTCCTTAAAAGTAAAATTGTTTCCCTCATGTGCAAAACACCTGCATTCTAGTAAAAATATAAACTTTGAAACTATTTCAGGTAAAACCCCCTCCACCAGGTATATCATTGACTTGATATGCAATACAAGTTTACTAATGCTTTGTAATTCATGTTTAACAAGTAAATGGCATATTTCTATATGCTTGTTTAAACTCCTGTTTGCATATTTCATTTTTTAAAAAAACCAATGTGCACTTTAATGCATAAATAGGTTTGGAAACAGTCAAAGTTAAACATCCGTTTCCACAGATTTTGCATTAACACAGTTCTGTTTTGCTGTCTCACTGCCGTTTCCTGTGACCTGACACTTTTTCTCCTTCACACAAAGAGACTCTTTAACCCCTTCCTCCATCTCCAAATACTCTGATTTCTCCTCCATGGACGAAGATGACGAACTTCGGATTTTCTTGAGTATTGTCGGAAGGTATGGACAGCTGACTGCGTTTTGTGTCAGCTGGGTATTTTCCTCATTTTCGGTCTCTCTGTGATAAAAATAGTTAAAGTTGGAGACAATCACTGGCACTGGTAAAGCAATGGTTAACACACCTGCAATGGCACATAGGGACCCGACTATTTTCCCACCAACAGTGACGGGCTTCATGTCCCCATAACCAACTGTAGTCATGGTCACAACAGCCCACCAAAAGGCATCTGGGATGCTATGAAAATGAGTGAGAGATTCATCAGCTTCTGCAAAATAAACAGCACTGGAAAACAAAATGACGCCAATAAAAAGGAAGAAGATCAGGAGGCCCAGTTCCCTCATGCTGGCCCTGAGAGTGTGGCCCAGGATCTGCAAACCCTTGGAGTGTCTGGAGAGCTTGAAGATGCGAAACACCCGGACGAGGCGAATGATCCTCAGGATGGCGAAAGACATGGCCTGCTGGCCATTGCTGCCCTGCTGCTGGGCCAAGTCTGTACCCAGGGTGATGAAGTAAGGCAAAATGGAGACAATGTCTATGATGTTCATGATGTTCTTGAAGAAGACTGCTTTGCTGGGGCAAGCAAAGAAGCGCACTGTAAACTCAAACGAGAACCAAATGATGCAAACGGTCTCGACAATGAAGAAGGGGTCGTTGAAGATCGTGTGTCCCCCGCCCGGCATCTGCAGCGTCTCATTCACATTCTCCACGTTGTAGGTCAAAATCAGCTCCTTCTCATCTCTGAACTCCGGCAGCGTCTCCAGGCAGAAAATGACGATGGAGATCAAAATGACCAAAACCGAGACGATGGCAATAATTCGGGCAGGGCTGGAGCTCTCAGGGTATTCGAAGAGCAGCCACACCTGCTTCTTGAATTCGTTTTCAGGCAGTACCTTGTCATCTTCTTCCTTGACGAAGCCTTCATCCTCTCTGAACTTCAGCATGGCCTCCTCCCCGAGTTCGTAGAATTTCACCTCCTCGCTGAAAATGTCAAAGGGGACATTGACTGGCCTTTTCAGACGTCCTCCAGACTGATAGTAATATAAAATTGCATCAAAGCTGGGGCGGTTCCTGTCAAAGAAATACTCGTTCCGGAGAGGGTCAAAGTACCTGCCCCGCTTTGCCGGGTCCCCCAGCAGTGTTTCGGGGAACTGAGCCAAGGTCTTCAGCTGAGTCTCAAACCGCAGGCCAGAAACATTGATGACAACTCGTTCGCAGCATTCGTACTCACTGTAGCGGACAGAAGTATAGCCGCCGGGCCCAGCACCATCATCAGGAAGCTGATCGGAAAACGAATACTCATCTTCACCTTCTTCATCACTGCAGTAGAACTTCCTTTCCTTGTCTTCTTCATCCTCCCCGTCATCTTCCTCCTCCTCTTCTTCCTCTTCATCCTCCTCACTCAAGTCCTTCAGGATCTTCTCCTCTGAGCCACTCAGGGGCAGCAACTCAGAGCAAGGGAAAGAGGCACCAAACTCCCTGCTGCCAAGACAGTAGGCTTTTTTTCTCCTTTGCTTTCTCCTCCTGCTCTGACGATAACTACTACGTGATGTGTTCCCACCACAGGAGGAAGATGAGGCCCCACGATTCTGTTCCTGGTGATAGTGGTGCTGAGGTCCTCCTCCTCCAGAGACCCCCGTTTCTACGGCAGCCGTTGCAGCCGCAACAGCTGCCGCCGCTGCCGCCCTGGACTGTGCCAGTCGCTCTCTTTCTCTGGCTCTTGCTTGGGCTGCATATCCATAGGGCATGTGGCTGTTGCACCCAGAGCTATCTGCACTTACCATTGCAACCTCCATGTTGGATTTATTTGTTTAGAACACTCAAGAGGGGAAGAAAATGTCCCGTTTCTCAATAGTCATCACTGGGTGTTTTGTGTGAGAAGAGCGTGACCACCGAGGTTTGGAAAACAGTATTTCGGAAGCATCGTCCCTCCTTGTTAGCATAACCTGGGTTTTCACTCTGCATTACTTCTCAAAGAAAAGTGTTCCACATCTTACTGCCCAGAAGGTGCAATACAAATTATGGAGGTGTGTTTGTAAAAGTCCTCTGGTGTCGTCAAGAGATAATCCTGGACCATGTCCTTTTACACTTGAGATCCCACTGCTCACGGTATTCTTCAGTGGTTCACACAAAATCCACAGGTCCGAGTTCATGATTTTCTGTGGACACTTTGAATCAAGCGAGGAGTGCACCTAAGCAAAGTAAGAACTCTTGAAAAACAAACACTGGTCTTAAGTTCCTTGGGACAATCAAGTGCAAAATAGCCAACATCCCCAGAATGACGCTTTGGCCTAGCAATGAAATTGCTGGTGAACACAGCTGTTTAGAAAGTTGAAGGAACTTCCAGTCTTCACTTTGTTAACACAGTGCGGAGGTCTGAACACACTCTCGCTTTTGCCAATCTGTCAGCAACGTCTTAAGCTTGAGAAAGCATTGCCCAAGTCAGCAGCAGGAGGGACTACAGCCAGAGAAGGACAACAACGAGAAGGCTGAAAAGCTGGCTCTAAGTTCCCCATCGGAGAGGAAGGAGTGGATCACCCTTTGGTTACTTTCATGCAGTAGAAATGTTTATCCTGAAACACATACATGCACACAGACAAAAAAAAAGGTGGGGGGACAAAAGAAAAGGATGGGTCATATTCTATAGATGCAAGTGATGTTATTTCATATTAAAGGGTACAGATTTGCCTACTTTCACTACTCATCATTCTCTACCATTGTACACCCACCCACACTTGCATGCACAATTTTTCTGTGTCTGTGTGCAGCTGTCTATATATAGATATGGTTGAGGAATATAAAGGCATATACACACCCACATCTCACACAGTGTTCTTCTATCTCCAGGGAGAGGATTTCAAATGCAAATCTCTATTGCAACAGAGATGTAGCTCTGTATTGCATATATGTAGAAATATACCTGTGCATAGCATAGGTATGAATGCAGACTAGGTGTTCCTGCACACAACACAGCAAGGTGCATAGCTGTGTATGGTTTGTGTCTCCATATACTATTTCACACAGAGCATTTGACTGCAAATCTATATTGCATTTAGACTGACATAATTAATCTCTGAATAACGAAGGTATTCACACACTCCCATACACACACATCTATTGTCCATGCAATAGAGAAATCATGGGTTGCATAAATCTAGGTAGGAAATATTTCCAGGTACCCACCATGGCTACAAATGCATGGATGCATACCTATTATGAATAATTGGATCATGAGAGCACCACACACAAATTCCACCCAGCCTCTTTAACAATACCTATATAGCAGAATACATAATTAATCCAAGTCCGCCAGCTCGCATGCTACATCTTTGGAACTCATTAGGTATAAAGAACATCCCAGCTCTCGCAAAAAAATCAAATTTCGTTCCTGGAAGTTGATGCTGGCAATTTTCACCCAAAAGGCGAGCGTAGGGAAATAGGCTATTATAAGAGGGTGGCTGTGGTGCATGAGGAATAGTCAAACAGCAGGGGGAATGAAGCTCTAACACGCGTACGCACACACACACTTAGCATTTAAAAATATGCTCCCGAGACAATCTTCTTAAAGATAGCGCATATGACCCCTAAGCATCATGCGGAGAGGGGGCCGTGGGGAGGCATTGCTGTCTACTTACCGCGATGGGCTGAGAAAAGGCAGCACTCAGGATCTGCAAAACGAGAAAGAGAGAGCGAGAGATCTTGGTCGGCGGGGGCGGGGAGGTTTTTCTGGGCAACCTGTTTTCGCAGGTGCTGCGCTCCGAAGGAGGAAGGTGCGCGGCGCGGGAGGGGTGGGGGGCGCATAAGGCGGAGGGGCGACGGCGAATCGCCTTCTCCTCTCTTCTGGGCGAGCCGAGGCAACAACAACAACAAAAAGACTCCTGGAGGCTTTGGGCGATGCAAAATTCCGGGCGCAAAAAACCCGGCTGCCACTCCTTTCAGCTTTGATCTTGACCAAATCGAGGAGGATGTGCAGAAACCCCAGAAGTTGATAAAAAGGAGGGGGGCGCTTTGGGGACGAAGAGTGGGGCCGGGGTGCGGGGGGGGGGGTGAGCGCCGGGGCTTGTCTGCAATGGTCTCGGATTATGGATGTTGCGTGTACAGCTCGCTGTTCTTTTCCAAGCGCAGCCTTCCCCCACCTCCCCGCTTTTCTCTTTTTTGGAGCTGAGCAATTGTTGTAAATCACCCGTTCCCAACAATCCCTCCTCGCGCCCAGGCAGGCTGTTGCTCTCGCAAGGATTGACAAAGGAGATGCGCTGCTGCTGCTGCTGCTGCTGCTGCTGCTGCCTGGGGGCGCTTCCCCTCCCTCCTCCCGGCTTGCGCGCTCCAAGCTGCAGCCCCTTCGCTTTTCCCCACCACAACCTCCCAGCTTCGGCGTGCAAAGTCAGTTGCTCGGCTGGCGGCGTCCACTTGTTGTTATTGTTGTTGTTGTTGCTGCTGCTGCTCTTCCTGTGCACCGTTTCCTCCCCTCTCCCTAACCCCGACAGAAAACGATCTATATGCTAATCGATAGATGGTGGTGTTTTTTATCCCCTCCCGGAATCCTCCGACCCCATCCAAGCGCCCGCTGCGCATCAGTTAGTTCAACATTCTTCTGGGAACAAGTCTGCTGCGGCGCGCGCGCGGCGCTCTCTTGGCCGGTCCCCCGTTGCAGAAGTCGCCTGCCCAATTCTCAATTGTGTTTACGTATCCACTGATGGACAAACGGCGGGGCTAGGTCTGATTTGTTCCCCAGGTTTTCCAGCTCGCGATCGGCCCCTAGCGGTCGATACTCCCATTAACACCTTCTCCCCCATTTGTTTCCTCCTCCCCACACTCCCACCCCCCACCCCCATCTCTCATTTCTTTTTTGCGTCCCCTTTCGGTGTTAAATCTATGGAAAGAAATATTCCCAAATTCAATGATCTTAACTAATAATCAAACTTTCCACTCAAGGAAGGAACCCAAGGGGGTCAAGGTTTTCTCTAAAGTGATGGTGATTATAAACTCTGCGCTGCTGGTGTGGCTGCAGTATCCGCGTCTCAGGAAAAGGCAATGGAACAAAACAAAACAAAGTTTCAAAGGGGAAAAGGTCGAAGTGAAACTGGATTAGTGGGTGAGACCACGTTGCGTGGGTGGAAGCAAAGGGGGTTCTCCAGATCTGGGGGCAGGAGGAAGGCACCAAGGAGAAGGAGAGAAAAGGGAAGCTCTGTTATGCAAGCAGAAGGCTGTTGTGGTTGCGGCTGGGCACAATTGGATGTCACAAACTGTGCATTGTTGGACAAGGAAAAGTCACTATACTTTAGGGCATGGCCGGCCCCATTCAGCAGAATGAGCAGGATGCCCCCCACCCCAAGCAGTAGGGTTGGCTATTGGCTTACTAAATTTTGACATAAGTGAAGGAACAGCACAATATAAGAGAGTGGCCTCACCATCCAGGCAGGCTGATGCAGGGGTTCCTTAAGCCATGTAGGACTTGAAAAGTCAGAATAGCAGCTTGAACCAGCCTCAGAAATGAACCGGTGAAGCATCTGTTCCAAGTCCTGATCCTTTAATTTGAGGGAGCAGGATGATTCCCTGAAATATACTCAGAGTCAAGTGTGAATTTCATGCTCTTTATTCAGCTCATAGTAGCAAGGAATGAGTCTTTCCCCAAAACGTCTGCTATATATACATTATTTACACAATGGGCCCCACGTGATTGGCTAATTCCGGGCTACTCCTGTAGGCCAATCAGGTTGCGGATTCACTTCCTCCAGGAGCCTGATTGGCTGCTCTTGCAGGCCAATCAGGTCGCTGATTCACTTCCACCTGGAGCTGGATTGGGTGGCTCCTGCGGACCAATCAGACTGCTGCATTCTGGATCCTATTGTTCTAGGATTCAGCTCAGTACATAACATTCCCACTCCCCCATGGGTACACCCCACAATGTTCCTGGGAACATAAGTGAATAGAGACCATACAGGAGGGACATGATCACGTGGAGAGAAGCATCTAATACTGCTGCCCCTTCAGCCACCTAGAGGCTGGTGCTGGGATAGTTCTTCCCTTCTGATCCTTCCCCTCCCATATGACCTCTGTCTTCTTGCTTTACTGGGAGCAGGAATAATATACTATGGCCAGAATACACAGCTACGCACATGGACGCCCCATTAAAATCAATGGGAATCGTGACAGATATAGAGCAATGTGAATGCTTTATATTACTATGGATATATGTGTGTGCATCGTGTGTACATGTGTGCACGTACACCATTGGCTATATGTTGTGTATACTGCACAAAAGAGTGTGTATACTCAGT
Organism: Lacerta viridis; assembly: GCA_900245905.1. NCBI lineage: Eukaryota > Metazoa > Chordata > Lepidosauria > Squamata > Lacertidae > Lacerta > Lacerta viridis. The sequence goes on along the minus strand of OFHU01004481.1, from coordinate 146,110 downwards.
CGCTCTAGGTGCTGTACAAAAGCCCCCCCCCCGGCCCATTTATCAGCCTCATCCTTTCCTTGATGCTTCCCAGGAAACAGGTGTTGGAGATGAATTTCTATAAGCAGGTCCATAATTAGAAAGTCATTCCATTAAATCTTGGCCTCCCACCAACAAGGTCTAATGCCAAAAGACAGAATACCTGACCATGCCTAATGTGCCTTAAAAATAATCGAGACTGTGACAAGTCCTGACTGATGGCAGCTGTAAAAACCAAGAATGGCATACAAATATTGTCGGGTCTCTCCATTTTTGGCTTTTGCTATCCACAAATTGCATTACAAATGGCAGGGGGGAAACAGCGGTTTTTACTTCTCGGAAACCCTCGTGCTCCTGATGCATCCAAGTGGATGAGTGCCGAAATATCCCAGACAGGGTTAGTCATGCTGGGCCTGATCCAGCCATACTTCACTTTTAACTCCCATTGATTTCAGTAGAAGAGGGCATTTGATTGAAAGTGCTTAAGCCTGGGCTTGAAATGTCTGCAGTGAAACTCAACCGCACTTTAATGCACTTAAATTTGGCTTTGAATGTGCCCTAAATTTGTCATCATCTGCCTTATTAGCCATTGTTGTTGAAGATGACCATGGCTTCACGTAGCAGGAAAGCATCTGAAGCAGTAGCCTCCAAACCAACTGCTATAATTTCATTTGAAGAAAAGCCTTGCCAGTACTTGCTCCTCCTGAGATTCTGTGACTGACTGCAAGGCATCAGTGGAGAACTGGATCTGAGCTGCAGACTGGATCCAAAACTCCCCTGCCTTTGGCAACTTGGTTGGGACCTCTCACCTGTCATTTACCGGGTACCATATAATAACAGGTGATTCCACTTCAAAGGAAGAATCAGGCATGTAGTTCTGATTTCTTGCTCTGCAGCTCAAACCCAGAAATGTCTTCTCTTCTACCATTCTTTGACTATTCGTGGTTCTGTGAACAATAGGGTAATTCCATGGGCCTGGGATGGAGTGACAGATCCTCCACCATCTTTTATTTATTTGCTTTTATTTAACAACATTTATATACCACTCAGCTGTAATAAAGCCTCTAAGCATTGCACATGCTAGCTCCTTGGGAGCAGGGAAAGACCGCAACTCAATGCGAGATCATCTGTTCTGCAAACAGAAGGTCTCAGGTTCAATCCCAGGCTAAGAAATACTTCTGCATGAAACCCTGGAGACCTGGAAACCCTGCTAGCCAGGGTAGACAATACTGCGCTAAAGGAACCAATGATCTGACTGAGCATAAAGCAGTTTCAACTCAGTATATGGCAGACTCCTCTGTTCCTCTGATCAATCTTTTGCATATAGCCAGTTTATACCATAGATATGTTTATTCATTTATTTATAAGAACATTTATAAACCATCAGCTGAGACATAGTTATAGATAGATGATATAGATATAGATATAGATATAGATAACACAAGGCCATGTACAGTAAAAACTATTTACTTGTCTATTTAATTAAATCATTTGTATATTGTTTTATAATTTTTAAATTTAAACTCAAAGCAGTTTACAACTCAAAGCATCAAATAGAGCACTGGAAGATATCGAAACAAAACATTACAGATTAAGGTCAAATTTAAAATACACATTTAAATTCTTGATACTTTGGAATATATGTTTTCAGTTGGGAGTTCACCTTGTGTGCCAACAGTATTGTAAAGCATTGTGATACGGCATCAGGGTTGGCTTCAAGTTGAGAGCAGAGTCTGGTGGGGGCTTCTGACATCATTGCCCCGCCCCAGGGAGTGACAGGCAGCTGTGTTATGACCTGCGTTGGGCAGATTCAAACCACCCACTGTTTTAATTATGCACCACGTCCCAAAGTAGCATCACTCTAGGGCATCGTGCAAAAATCTAAAACAGTGGGCATTTTATTTTTGGACAGTGAACGATGTTGCTAAAACCAATTCTAAAGTTTTGCGTGGTTCCAGCCGGACAGAAAAATCAGTACAGGCTGTCTCCATTCGGTTATGTGTTCATAAAAGTCTTTTAAACCCCTTTTATGTCAAAGAGATTGCCATGCAGCCTTGCAGGTGTACAAATGCCAAGCCTAATAGCAAAAATGTCCCTGACTTCAACAGAACAGCAAAATTAGCCATCCTCAGCCATGGCACGACAAATGGTTCTTTCCACAGGAGGATGTGGAAAATAAAACACCAAGGCCAGCAAGCATGAATAACCTGTAAGGTGATAATTTTCTGCTTCTTGCCCATCACAATTCAGCATTATTTGGCTGCAATCAGAGGATACATAGCTCTGCATGACTTGCAGTAGTGATACATGCAGGAGAGAGGGCGACTGCATTATTTGGCCTCTATCAGGGGCAACTCAGATGAGGAGTGGGCTTTCTTAAAAAGTAGCTGAAGTGAGAACAGACCACAGGCAGACACTGAGTATCTGTCTACTGCTGCCACTATGTGGCAAGCACTGATAAAACAATAAAAACAAGAAGTCTTTCTTCCTCCTCCTCCTTCTGCATTCACTGCTAGTGGCCTCATCTCCAGGAGATGAGAGGTTTTATTTCCCTTCTCCCAATCCCTTCACCAGTCCCCACTGAGCCATTTAATTAAAAGGAGCCAATATACAGGCAGTTCTTAGTCCTGTCCCTGGCACAGAACACCCCCTTGCAGAGGCGTAGGAAGGTCAGGTGGTACCCAGTGTGGGAAATTTCTTGTCATCCCCTCCCCCCCCCACACACACATTGATTTTTTATTATTATTATTTTTTGCCTGCAAAAATGGTTTTACGTTATTTCATATTTTCTTACAAAGGAATGTGGATTCTGGGCCTCTGATAACAAGTAGGCGACTATGGACAGATACTTAAATCTACAGGATGGATTGTGTTTTGGCTTGTGTTATTTTATTTATATTTATTATTTATTTAATAAAATTTATTTTTTAAAAAACCTGCAAAGTGGTTTACCAAAACAAAAAAACACCACAGCAGTAAAATCAAGAAAAATTAACAATCCTACTTTAAAACATACAAAAGCTAAAATATTAAGATTAAAATTACTTCAACTTCCTAAGCATCTAGGTATGCTTGCCTAAAGAAGAATGCTTTTAGCAGGTGCCCGAAAAGAGTCTAGCAAAGGCACGTGCTTTGTTGCAATAGGCGGGGAGTTCCAAAGTGCAGGTGCTGTCACAGTAAACAATGCAGTACAGATATTATGTGGAACCTGTAGTAGTGCTTGAAACTACTGAAGGGGAGGTTTTATTTATTGTGATTTCACCATGCTCTATATTATCTAATCTACTCGGCCTGCCTAGTCTCATTTTCTTCACATAGGCTGATTTTCCAGGACCCGAGAAGCCCAGCGGAGGGTAGGGCAGTAGGGTGGTTCATAAAAAACTTTTCTTTAAAAAAAAAAAAATGCCTGCTCCAAAGGTCTTATCTTACTAAACTAGGGATTATATAGCTATATCTGAAATTTCATGCATATCAGTTAATATCTTGACCCTGCTCCACTGAATTGAAATTTCAGCCTTCATGACATAGGAAAACGGCCAAGTAAACAGCTATTTTCATGGAGGAGGGTCAAGATATTAACTGATATGCATGAAATTTCATATATAGCTATATAATCCCTAGTGTAGTAAGATAAGACCTTTGGAGCAGGCATTTAAAAAAAAAGTTTTTTATGAAGCGCCCTAGTAGGGCAATAATTGTTCCTTGATAATTTGTCGCCCCCCTCCATGATGGTACCTGGGGCGACCTGCCCCCCCTTTCCTACGTCCCTGCCCCCTTGCCCCCAATAGCAAACTCAAAATGTGCACCATAGAGAATGCATATGAAAGAACAGAGATGGGGTGGGGGCAGTCATTCCCATTTGCAGGGCAGAATCCAGGAGAAGTCTATCGTGTTAAATGACCACCTCTACACGGTATTGATCTACCTACATATACCACCATTAGCCTAGGCATGTAATCATCAGTTTTTGAGGTCATCTGTTCCATTGGGAATGGTCATAGGAACATAATTCTGAGTTATCCGAAGACTGCAAGCATAATATTTCTTTTTAAAAATGACTTTGGTGACTTTGCTCTTGTGTCTGACGTTCACTGTTAATGAGCAAAAAAACAGCAATGTACAATCAGAATGTAACTTTAAGCCATAGCTGTCAACTTTTCCCTTTTTTTTAAGGGAAATTCCCTTATTCCGAATAGGATTCCTCACAAGGAAAGGGAAAAGTTGACAGCTATGCTTTAATCAGCTTATATAAGATGCAGTGGTTGAGAGTGGCATGTTTGCGTTGAAAGTTGGAGAATCAGTTATGAAGGGCAGCCATGACATTCAATCTCTCATGGGCTTATTAATCTTATTAGAAGCAACAGGTAAGATGAACTGCAATGCTTTTTGGGGGGGGGTAAAGATAGAGCTATAGAAAGACACCTATCCATCACTGATGTAGCACCTGAATATATCCCCCATAGCATGCAAAAGCTGCCTGGAAGAGATTAATATATCCAATCTCTTCTCTTCCCCACCAGTTCTTTCATATGCACTTTCTAGTCTGCAAGAGTTTAACTGCAAGGACCAGTATGTGTTCACTCAGAAGTAAATCTTGTTGAATTGATGGGGCTTACTCCCAGGGAAGTGTGGTTAGGATTACATCCTCAATTGGATTTCACTTTTCTATGGAGGTCTATGGAGGACTTTGACTGCATTCACACGGCAGTTTATTCCATTTTCATGACCTCTCTAGAACTGTTATGTTCGGCTTCATATCTGACCTTTCATATGATGTAAAAACCACTTCCACAACAGTGGAATTTAATGCAGATTTAGTGCTCATTTTGTGTTATTTGTTTCCAGGAAAAAAATCCGTTTGCAAAGAATGTGGAATGTGGAAATGAGTGCTAAACTTGTGCTATAGTCCAGTATAGTTCTGCTATACTCTACTATATCTCGGGAAATGACTGTTACATCATGTGAAAGCTCAAATGTAATGTGGGCAATATCTGAAAGACCACCTCCTTTCCTATTGACCATCTTGGGTGTTAAGAGCAGCAGAAAGAGACCACATGATCCTTCTGCTTCCCTCAGAAGTCTGCCTGGTGGTGACCAGGTAGAGGCAGCCCCTAAGCTGGTACCTTAATTATGTAGCTTTCATCGCATGCTGAAGATGCACCAATTTACCCAAGATACATATTTCTGGACCCATTCTATTCTCTTGACTGTAACTCGTTTTAAACTGATTTGAATGTTGTATTTTTAAATGGTTATAATCTGCTTTGGGACCCATGGTAAAGGACGGATAAGAACTCAAGTTAACAACAGCAGCAACAATCAACATCTGCATGAGCTAAACTAATCCCAATATATAAGCCCTATTATTTACAGTTTGTCTATATTCATAATTCTGCGATGCAAAAGTTCCCACACTAAGGGTGTTAACGGGGAATAGATGGACAAATAAGGGTTGTCAAAATATGAGTTTCTCTGTGGTTCGGAAGTCCTTTCCTGAACCATATTTGTGCAATGTCTTGTGCAACACTGGAAAAGCAAAGGGATGTGAAACTAAGGCTTGAAGCTACATGAGTCCTTCATAATGCTGGAATTGTGATTTACAAAAAAAAACCTCTGTTACAATTCCTGTAATTAATTGCTTTAGGGCTGGACAGCTAAGCTTATGTGCATTCATTTAATCATCTTTTCCTTCACGCTTTTACTCTTCCTTCCTACACTTTTTCCAGCAGCTCATTCTTTTTAATTAAGATAGCTGTGTCTTGTAGGCAGAAACATTTAGCTGACTGCTGCCAGATGCCAGCCTTGGTAAGGGAGATGTTTAAACTGACCCATGTGTTGACTGAATCAGCAGCAGGTGAGAGCAAAGCACCTTCTTCCAAGCAACAGAGGGTGCAAGCTGAGGGCCAAACTTCACTGTACATTGCAGTTCTGCATTTGGATCACTCCAGGACATGTTATGTTTTGTAGGCGTAGCTGTAGGGGACCTTTGGACTGGGAATGCTGTGTGTGGACTGGGGCTCGTTCCTCCATATCCATTTTGTCTCTCCCAGAGCAGCAACTAGTCACAGAAGGGGGAAACGTGCAGACCGAAGAATTTAGGACTCCTCCATGGTTCAGACTTGTTTGAGAGGAACAACCTGAACTGGGACTGCAGCATGGGGAAAGGGTTAGAGTTCCCCATGCCAATACATGACAGCGCAATTGCAGGTCGGGGGTCTCTGCAGCAACTGTTACAGAAAGTAAATTACGGTAAACTAAATATGTAGTCTGGTCCTGAGATCCCCTTCGTTGCTATCAGAGGCTGGGAAAAGAGAGAAATGGGCATGTTTTGCCAATGATTCCTGCACAAGTTAAATGTGAGCAGCCAGGTTGTGCCAGGACAGAATTTCATTTCAAGAGGCTGGTCACATATGCAGTGCTTTAGATCATGTGTGATTATTATTCCCCAGGAGCATCACCTGGCAACTCACTGCAGATTAAACAGCTATTGAGTAATCTGTGTCTCCGTGCATATGTCTACTGTAGGCATATTCAAATCATCCAATCAAACAAATCACAGCCAGAACAGGCACATTCATTCCTCTCCCAATACTGTTTCATTCAGAGAATGGGGTGCACGTAGCAATATGTTAGTTGCATCGTAGGACATTGTGGGGTGTACATACCTCATACCTGTGTGTGCAGCGTTTCTCAGTTTGGGTTCTTCACATTTGTAGGTTCAGTAGCCCATTACTGCATTGTTCATCATCAGCAAAATGAGAAGATGCTGATAAGCAAGATCTTTTGCCCAGGGTTGATGGGAATAAGAGCACAGACATATATTTTTAAATAAATCTTTATTAGTTTTAAAACAGAGGTGTATATATACATTTATCACATCAAAAAAAGAAGAGCAAAGATATTTCATTGCCTAAACATGACAACCTTGCTCAGTCTAAACTGAATTCCTGTTCTCTTCAGATGTTTTGACATTTTAATTATAACTGACATTTACTCATTTACTGCAGACAAAACGTACAGTAGTGTCCAGTTATCATCGTTTCTTCCCCTCACCCACATCATCACTTGCTACTGAATGTGCAGTTGAGTTTGGACAACAGTTTGGCAATGAAATGTAAGGTTCCCTCACAGCTCCATTCTTGTTTGCAGGGAAAGCATGTCTTTTTCGGGGGGGGGATGGAAGCCAGAAGTTCCATATTCTTTGTACAGAATTCTTTTGTTTTGTTTTGTTTTTTAAATAGGAAGTCAGAAAAATCAACACTGCAAATAGTTTTGAAATACACTGGTTTCAGAAATGGTTATTTAGAGGCCTTTCAAAAGTGCAAAGTGAAGACCAGTAATTGGAGGGAGATTGGGAGAGAGAGTCTGAGATCTGGATGTTGTCACTGTGGTGGAGGAGATTCTGAGTGTGCAGATTGGGCAGCACCCTTGTTTCTGTTTATCTTCCTCGGGGATATTCTGTATTGGAGGCGCTGAGCGGCAATCAATGTTGTCTGGGAATACAGACTGGGGTAAGAGCAAAGAAGCCACACACTAAGAAGGAGGGAGCTCAGCTGGCTGAGGTCTAGTGGAGGCAGCTGTTGCCAGCTGAGAAGGTGCCTGTGGCTCCCAATGAGAAGAAGAAGAAGAGTTTGGATTTGATATCCCGCTTTTCACTACCCGAAGGAGTCTCAAAGCGGCTAACATTCTCCTTTCCCTTCCTCCCCCACAACAAACACTCTGTGAGGTGAGTGGGGCTGAGAGACTTCAAAGAAGTGTGACTAGCCCAAGGTCACCCAGCAGCTGCATGTGGAGGAGTGGAGACGCGAACCCGGTTCCCCAGATAACAAGTCTACCGCTCTTAACCACTACACCACACTGGCGTATGATATTCAAGGATGTGTTTGTGAATTCCTTTCATGAGTGGGCTGCCTCAAGACCTGTGGGAAAGGCTATTTACTGTGATCACATGATAAAGAATTTCGAAATAGTGCCCCCAGTAGACTGTTATGTACTAGTGAAAGAGGATTTGGAGCTAAATTTCCAACAAGAAAGTTTCAGTGAGGTTTTCCAAAGGAATTGTAACCCAGAATCCTGGGCAAAACGATTACAGTGAGAGTCAGCATGAGGCAGAGAATTGGGCTGGGGAAATCACCCAAGGGGAAAAGAAGGGACCTTAATTTGTGGTGCTGAAGCAAGTTTGATTTATGATAGTGATAGGAAAAATATTGAATCAGAATATGTCTTCTGCATGTGCATCCAAGGTGGACAATTCTTTGCATCTTCTTCTTTGCTTACTGCTCATCAAACAAGCCACACACAAAAGTCCTAGCGAATGCTAGATGGTAGTTCCCTATATAATGCATTTTCCTTTGGCTTTCTTATTGTTATTTCCACTAAGATAAATGCCGGCCACCTGGAACTTCCACTGTTGGAAGCAGAATCAGCATGGCCTTGAAGAATCATGGTGGCAGTCCAACATGGCACACCCTGCACCATTGACCCTCCAAGAGCTAGTCTTCATTCTTTACTGTAGCATTCACCCTCAAGCTAATCTTAAAATTTCTCAAATAGCATAATAATGTAGGAGAATGACTACCCATTCAGACTATATTCATTTGGAAGAGGGCAGGAAGAAGGAGGAGGAGGGGGAGGATGGGAAGAAGAAGAAGAAGAAGAAGAAGAAGAAGAAGAAGAAGAAGAAGAAGAAGAAGAAGAAGAAGAAGAAGAAGAAGAAGAAGAAGAAGAAGCAACTTGCCTAAACTGAAAACATTGTAAAAAAAAATTATACAGAAAGCAAAAGGTATTGTAGCAAATTTGTACTTTAATCCTAATCCTGTTAAACAATGTAATTATGTCAATGAGACTGATGGCTAAGATTATGTGTGCTAAATCCATTTTATACACAGTGGTTCTCAATTATGGGTGCTAAACTGATAAAGAGGCTAAAATAATACAGATACACAAGGCTGGCCCTCATTCTGAGCTGGTAAATATTAATTTTGGCAACGGGGTATGAAAATCCAGGCATACTATGTTGGCTTCAATCACATTTCTATCTGCATGATGCTAAACAAATCTAAGGTGTGTAGTCAAAGAACATAACGGCAAAGTGACAAGTATTTAGAAGCAGTTTTACCTGGGATCATTTCACAGCTATTCTGGCTCCAGTTCAAAATATGCCATTCATGAACATCTCAACAAGCTGCTAAAATAGGCTCCCAGGTAGCAGAAAGAGAGACAAAGGCACAGGCAGCCTACACACCGTCCATTTAAAGTACCGGTACATTTAATGTGCATTATTTGGAGGAGGGGAATATGCTTTAAATGTGTGGTGTGTACACATCCCGGGATGTGCTATGTTATTATTCATCATATATTATTACAACACATATTATTACAACACATTTGCCTCCTTCCTTTCCTCCAAAGACCTTAGAGCAGTGTATACAGGGGTTATCTCATTTTATATTCAGAACAGCCCTTGCTATGTACACATTGCTGGCTTAAAATGCAGCTAGGTTGTCATTTTTCTAAATTCACATCAAAGCTAGTTCTGGAGGAAATGTATCAAAATGCAGTATTTGATAAGAAACAACAGGATAGATATGGATGGTGTCTAACATCCAGGGTACACCGATTCCCAAACCAGCAGTGGGGGTGCAGTGGATGCAGAATATTTCCCTGTTTCTACTCTCCTATCATCTACTTTCAAAGTCTCTTCCTTGTTTTATAATCCGTTGGTTCAGAAAAGATTAGCAAACCAATTGGATGTGTTCTATAGTATAGAATATAGGAGTATTCCCCGTTCTGTCTCCTTTTGCAGTAAATCTACATTGTTGTTTTGCTTTGTTTTTTAATGTTTGATGTTTTTTATTGTTTTTTTATATATGTTGTAAGCTGCCCAGAGTGGCTGGGGAAACCCAGCCAGATGAGCGGGGTATAAATTTTTAAAAATACCATTATTATTAAACACAATTGTATACACAGGGCCTGAGAGGTAAGATAGGTTGAGAAGTTAGGGACTGGCCCAAGGTCAATGGGCATCAGCCTTCAGGAAATCCAATCCCTCCCATAGTGGCAGCCAAGAAGCAGATAAAAAAGAATTCTTACCAAGTCTTATATTCAAGATTCACAGTGAGAGACATAGCAATGCTGCCTCTCTTAGATAATGGTGTTGCTCTGAGTAAAGTCCCACCCCCCTCCATCTCTCCTATCAAACATCACCCCTGTGCTGACTGATCTGTGTTTTCTGCCTCTGAGCTTTCTGGTCTACTACTTTCAATGCTCGCCGGGACCTGGGAGTGGGGGCGTCTGGCATGCTTTCCAAAGACACTGAGTCTGTCAGCTGTCTCTCCCCTGGTGCATCTTCTTCCTCCCAAAATATTTCCCAGCTTCTCCCCTCTGCAGCCTCTGAACTTTGCCCTTCTGCAAACCACTGTTCTAAATCTATACTGTCTCCCTCTTCTCTGGGAAGTGCAGGGAAGGCGGCCCCCACCATTCCTCCTCAGTCCAGTCCCTGACAATGGGTAATTGGGGATGGGATGATCAGCTATGATAAAAGCAAATTGGTCCCAAACTAATATCCAATCAAATCACAGTGTCCATCTTGCAGTCCCAACCAGTCCCTGGTGTCCTGTTACAGGAGATGGAAATTGTTAGCAAGAAGTACATTTGACTCTACTGCAGGAATGAGGAGGAGAAGAGTCAGGGTAAAGAGGCATTAAGGCTTAGGTAAGCGTAAAAGGGTATGTGGAATGCTATAATGAATGAGGATCAAGAGGCCCTATTAGAATAGTCTCTGGATAGTGTGTGTGTGCGTGTGTGTGTGTGTGTGGCACATACTAAGAAAAGAAAGTAGTGGTGTAAGGAGTGGCCAACAGGTCGATCGCTTACCTGTCGGCGAGGAAGCGTAATCGCGGGTAAGGGTTCCTTATGAACAGCAGTAAAAAGGGGAAGCTCTCCCCCTGTGCTCTCCAACTCTTATCTTTCTCCCACTCCCAAAATCTATAATGAAGCTCCTTCCTCTTGAGGATCTGTGTGTGAGTGTGTGTGAGTGTGTGTGTGTGTGTTGCGCAGAGGCCCTGCCGGCAAGCAGCTCCTGTCCCTTTGGAGCCACAAAGAGCTGCCTCCCCTTTCCCTGCATAGTCTCTCCACGGGGAGAGGATAGTGTGTGTGTGCCTCCCTCCCTCCCCCACCCCACTCCACTCCCCAGCCTTCCCTCTGTGCGGTAGCATTTATTACTACTCATGAGGAGGAGGCGGCGGCAGCAGCAGCGCAGCAAGATGAACATTTGGGGAAGATGTGAATACTAAGGTTTGAAAAGAAAGCAGATTTCTCCCTCATTCCTACCTCATATGAAAGCCCCCAGGCTCTCTGTGAACAAAAAGAAGAAAGTCCCACTTCTTTTGCTTTATTAAAATAATTGTGCAGGTCCAAACCATAGTGCTGATAGGACAACATGGAAAAATGCTTGAAGCCAGCACTGGTAGAAGACAGGATGGGTCACTGATCAGACCTGTTGATACTCATCTCGTCTTTCTGTGAGTCCTTTGAGGATTTCAATTTGAATCACACCGCAACTTCAAAGGGAATGGGATCCTATGACATGGAATCTCAGATGTCTAGAAGGCCTTTGCATTTAGTGAGGGCCCAGCCTGCACAAACACAACTGGCATTCATGTAGCTGAACATTATAGGCCATTATCTAGGTACTGGTCAGTCCCAAGAAAGCAAGGAGATCAGGAATATCAAGCTACTCTCAGGCTACCACACATGACTACTAGGAGGTAATGACTCTCTACATGCCAGTCTCAGCTTGTGGGCTGTGATCAGCTTAATGGGTCTCAAGTTCTGCAGCCCCCTTAATAGTTTGTTCCTTTGTAACATTTATCATTGTTCCCCCAAAGGGACCACTTAATGTAAAATTGAAATTTATGCATATAAACTCAAATTTCACAATTCAGTACATGGATCTACTGCTGAGCAGAGACGATTTCATCTTTTTCCCCCTCCCTTGTGTGGAATTTATTATCATAATGGGACATAATGGTTTGAATTCTCTTTTTAAAAAAATGAGGCTAAGGTCATGCATGTCTTGCACTAGAAAGGAAGGTAGTGGATTACAACAATCCTTAGATCGAGCAAAATGACATTTCAACATCCTCATCCAACTCCTGAGAAAGCTCTCTCTTACATAAACTCTACTTCCACGACACCAATAGACTCTATATTATCCAGCATGTTGATCTGCTGCAGTGCTGGGTAGAGATTATTTAATCCTTTTTTCCCTCCCTAGTTTGAGCACTGTGCTTCTACAAACCAATAAGCTGAATGCCAAGCAGCCAATAAGCTGGCTGGACACAAAGATACCTGCTTTCTATTTTTACCTGCAGCAGGACTAGGGATTCAGCACGTCTTGGTTCTTTCTTTGTCACTTCTGCAAATGTATATAGCTTTTTGAGAAATGTGTTGTGCTTTGCCCTCAGGTCGGTATAAAACAGATGTCTTGATCCGGTGGAGCCATTGTACCATCAAATAAGTGTGCAGGGACTGTGAAAGGGACGCTTTGCTGCTGCTACACCATCATTTGTTCTGTTTCGCACAGCATTGTGAGCCAACCATGTATGTTGCATCAGCACAGCAACATGGAAACTACTCTTCCAGCAACAACTGCTGCCACCAAATGATACTCAGAATTGCTATGCAGCAAAGGAGACATAGAGAGGGAGATTGGCAAATTTTGGACAGTTGTAAGACTCTTCCATGCATTATTTCCACATGTTTATGCTGAATGTTTGACGTGTTTTTAACGAATTCTTAATGAATTGGTAATGTATTCAAGTTGGTCAATCTTCTGTGAACTGCTTTAAGCACACTGTATTGTTGGGAAATGCAATGGATAAACACACACACTCAAACATCCATATGCCTATACACACAAAGAATTGTAGAACTGCAGAGTTGGAAGTGACCACAAAGGTCATCTAGTCCAAACCCCTGCAACACAAGAATATTTTGCCCAACATGGGGCTTGAACCCCTGACCCTGATGCAACGGAGGTACAGTGAACCACAGGGAGACCAGGAAAGTAGTGTCAAGGAACATGATGATGATGAGCAACTTTCAGTGCCCAAGGTGCTAAACACACATTATATCAATAATACAATAACAACGTAAGGTCGGTCAGTCTCATTATCCCTATGTTATTAAAGTGGTGATTGAGGCTGAGAAAGTAGCTTGGAAGTTGCTGACTGAAAAACAATTTGAACCAGGTGCTTAGCATCACAAAGCTGAAGGAAGAGGAGGCAAAGAGAAGGTAAAAAAGAATACACTGAAGGTGTTCATCACAGCTATTCAGATTCATGAAATTGCATAAAAGAGAAAATTAAAAATCCCCTAGAGGGGGGAGCCTGTCTGTTGTTCCATCACTTATGCCGTACGTGCTGAACTCTCAGAGGCAATACATTAAAAGTCTCACATTCCTTTCTGAAAAAAGGAAAATAATGATTTCCATGCTCCCTAAATGTGCCTGATTTTCAGGGACTTCTTTCTTTTTGCATCCAAAATGTTGCCTCTTCTATTGTCAGGCTGTTGTTTTTCTCCTTGGGAGCAAGTAAACAAAATGAAGAGCTGCAGAATATTGCATTCTAGAGTCATATAAAATAGGATGAAGCTCTCAGGCTTATCACTGCAGTTCAAAGAATGTAGAGGATTTCCATTAATATCATCCCCAGCAGACTTTAGAGGCATGTGAAGCTGACTGATTTCAAAGTACCTGCCTGCCAGTGGTTTATTACAAATATAGAAGATCACATCCAGTTATAGGTTTTGTATAAATGTGAGTAACAATATAGGTAACTTTTCTTCGTGTACAGGAAGGAAAGAAGGAAGAAGGAAGGAAGGAAGGAAGGAAGGAAGGAAGGAAGGAAGGAAGGAAGGGAAACATCTTCCTGTTAAAGAAAATAGTTCGTGATATAGATAGATAGATAGATAGATAGATAGATAGATAGATAGATAGATAGATAGATAGATAGATAGAGAGAGAGAGAGAGAGAGAGAGAGATAGATAGATAGATAGATAGATAGATAGATAGATAGATGATAGATAGATATAGATAGATGAGAGAGAGTTATTTGAAAATTATCAAAGTCTATCTAACAATAACACAAAAAGTTTCCATTCAATTTTATGCTAACACGTGCTCATTCCTTACAGCAATGTAAGCTGTGGCCTCACCAGGCCTTTCTATTTGACCCATGGCAGTGGCAGACTTTTGGCTCTCAAATTTCAGTGACGCCCTGTGTAACACTAAAATCCCCCCCCCACACACACACACCACATCTCACTCTTTGTTCTACACCACTCTTGGGCCACTCTGTGCAGTGGCACCCAGTGAGGTTGTACCAGTTGCACTACCGTAAAACCACCTCTGCCCTTGGCATTATCCTCAGGCCACAGCCACTCTGCAGCCACGCTAATTCTTTCCAAGCCACATCCTTCACTGGCCTTGCCTCAGATGCTCCTTGTGAGTTTTTATTTTATTTTTTTATTTTTTGCCTGGCTAAAATGTATCATTGATCTCTGATCATGACCTTTGCTTGCCTGGGTGGAGCATAGAGAGAGGAGTGTGAATGTGTGGAAACTAGCCTACCCTGCAAAGGTAACATTTGCACCCATTGCTCACTTTTGCTTCTCACCATGCCTGCCATTGGTATGTGGCTTCTGAAAGGTTGCACATTAGCACATATAGCCCTCAGAGTGAAAAAGGTAGACACCGTTGTCTTATGTGGAGAACTCAGGTAGATGGTTCATCTGATGGGTAATCCTTCCAGAAGGAAGTTTGCATATCAGGTGCCCTAAGTGCAGGCAACCCCCCTCTTTATAAATTTTTAAAAGGCAATACAGGTCACAATAAAAATAACTACCTCCCCCTCAATCAGCTTCCAATTGTGCATAATCCACTCACTGATTGCGGGGAGTTGTTGTTGTTGGTTTTTATCCGTGTCAGGACAAAATCTGAATGCTGCTTATTCCCAGTCGTGGCAACAGGCTGTGAAGCTACTTTCAATAAGTATTACTAAAACAAGTATCACTAGTGTTATTGGTTAGGATGCGGGAAATGCATATTATACCTAGATATGTCAGAGAATGTCAACAGAAGTCAGAGGGGAAATTGCTGGTGGAAATTCACTTATTTGTCCCATGTCTGAAACAATATGTAATTGATGGCTTCCTCCCCCCCCCCAATTTGCTTTGCATTTGCTTTGCACTAAAGCTGAGCAGCTGTGTTATACCAATGGGCCATCTAAACTAGCACTGACAGCAGCTTTCCAATGCTTTAGATGAATTCTTACATAATGCACATAGGCAGCAGGTCTCTATTCCTTTATACCCATCTCTGCATTTTCGCCTCCTCTGCACCAAGTACATCCCTGCTGTGGTCACGTCTTACATTCTGCCACTTCCCACAAGGTGCCGCGATGTGGGAGGCTCTGCTGTATTGATTAATTACTCTCTGAATGGTACCTGGCAATATTGCACCTGATGGATGGTGTTGCGTTGTGTAATATCAAAGGACGTAAGCCTGCGAGACTCAGGGTCAGAGCATCATTCAAGGTGTGCGAGTCTTCTCCCTGAGCAGAATATCAATTAGGCATCGTCTCAAGGCTGGATCATCATCTGTCTCAAGTAATTTAGTCCTGATAAAATCCGATTTACACATTGCATTAGTGAGGTTGCAAGAAGGTCAACAGTTAGGGGCATGTATTCATTTATTTATTTTCTATTGCAGTTCATCACTGGGATGAAAGCAGTCCTTCCCAATCACAAAACAACCATCATGCAAACCAAGTAATTTCTAGGGCTAATAATCAGTATGCTACTTCAATGGCTGTTCCTAGCTCTCAAATTATTCCTGACCCTTTATCGAGGGAATTAAGCAATCACCTTTGCACTCCAATAGAGACATAGTTGCTAATGGCTGCTGATGAACCAGTACTTAAGCTAGAGATATGCCCACATGTCACTTGCCTGTCCATCATCCTCTCAAAGCTACTACTGAATCAAACAAATGATTTCTAATCACACGGATGTCAAGATATTCAAGATATTTTCCTAGATCTCATTTGTTCAGCTTACATAGAGTCATAGAATTGTAGAGTTGGAAGGGGCCCTGAGGATCATCTAGTCCAATCCCCTGCAATGCAGGAATATGCTGCTGTCCCATACGAGGATTGAACCTACAACCTTGGCATTATCAGCACCACGCTCTAACCAACTGAGCTATGCATACCATGAATATGGATATGAATTCATCTAGATAACCTAGATTCAAGCGAGTGGGTTCAAATTATTGACTGTAGCTGTAGCTGGAGTCCAATGACCAATTTTATTCACAGCGAAGCAACTTTTAAAAAGCTACAACACCCATTGCATGCTGAAACCACCAAGATAACAGATGGCTTAACAGTAAGTCAATCATCTGTCAGCTTCCAAGTTGTATTAAAATGTGTCCCTCCAATGATAGAAGGAGTTTGATCCAGTGGCACCTTCCGTGAGCAGAAAGTGTATAAGGACACTTTTTTTGCAAATTTCCCCTTTCTCCTCCTTGCACCACCTCCAATGCTGTTGGTTCAAATTGTTCCCCAATTCTCTGGAGCAGATTTGGAGGGTACAGTGGGCTTCAAAGGGAAGAACTGAAAGAAACACCTCCCCCTACCCTTTCTATGAACAAGAGTCCATTGGAATAAAGAGCTTTCCATCAGCAGGTGGACAGAACTAGATACCAGCTCCATTATTATTATTTACAAAAAGTTAAACAATACTGCTTGCTTAACTGCTTAGTGACTTTGGACCCAATGATATATTTGATTCTTTCAGTTAACTAGCTCTTTGTGAGTCTTACTGTATGGTGATAACAAAGGTTATCAGATAGTAAAATGACACATTATCCATACCCAGCTCAAGAGTGATAACTTCAGTGCAAAGTATTTGTGAATTCAAGAATGAACCCTTTGTTTTTGCACCATCTGGCTGATTAAGTTTGCATCAGTCCTCAAAGCCATCTAAATGAAATCGAAACCGACAACACAATTTCATTAAAGTCTGAGTTGCTCATGTGAACAATTCAAAGTCCAAAGTGCTCAAAGGGTGCTCGTGTAAACGTGGGCACTCGTCAAAGGAAACAAATCCTCATGTTTTACCTACAAATTAGAAAAACGCTTTTGCTTTCAGCTCAGTTTACAACCCATTTAAAAATGGCAAATCTCTTAATTGGTAAAGATCATACCTGGAGCCCAAAGGCAGAAAAATGCACTGAGCTCATTCTATTTTTGTGGCTTTAAACCTGTTGGTTCAACTTCTGCAGTCAATCTAGGTGACTGGTCCAATTCTTCATACTTCCCACCACCTTTCGTGCCTTATATATAAAGTGTGTCTGCTAAGGGTTGCTACAGTCTTACAGTGAAATATGCTAGGACTTAACTCCAAGCAGAGAGAGAGAGAGAGAGAGAGACTGGCCCAAGTTCACCCAGTAACCTAAGTTATTTCTGAGTACAGTACTGATTTGAACCTGAATCTCTGTTATTTGTTCTTCTTACAAACTGCTATACCACACCAGCTTCCATTTAACCTGATTATGAATTGGAGTTTACAAATTTCAGGCCTCCCCTTTCCCTTCCCAATCATCATTTCACCCTTGATCCAGCCATTCCCTGCAGCTGACAGATGAATGTATCTATACCGGCACAAGACTTCATACTCTTCAAATGTTCATGAAATAGAAAATGTCTGATTTGGTTACTGGGGGGTGGTAGTGGTCTGTGAGATGGCAGGATTCATTTCTTTGCCATGAGAATTTAGATAGCCATAACAAAAAAGATTTGAAGTGTTGAACAGGCTCAACTAAACAACTAGTTAAAGAAAAACTGCAGCAGGAGATGCTGAATATGACAATAGAATTCTGTTTCCAGGTGAGCAGTGTAGTTCAGAGCACATCATTATCTTCCTATGGATATGCCCCTCCAAGGAAAATGACTATAGAGCTAGGAGTAGCCAACATGGTATTCTTCAGATGTTGTTGGATTACAGCTCCCATCTTCCCCAACCACTGGCACTGCTGGTTGGGGCTGATGGAGCTGGAGTCCATAGCAACTTGATGGCATCTGCTATAGCACTAGTAAAGTCAATTCAATGCCATCAAAAAAATATTTGCATGTATATTTCAGATGCAGCCACATTCCAGCAATTGCAGCTACATTGCTGCACCAACAGCAGCATTCAATATGTTTTGCTGGAAAGCACCGGCTTCGTTACCTATGTTGATAACAATTTTATTTCCTTAGCAAGCTTGGGTTTTTTTTAAGCCTTTTTTCTCCCAGATCTTTTAGCTTTTGTTTCATTATAATGCAATGCATGTCCCTTATAAAATGATCTCTGAAATGTACAGCTTAAGTGTGTTTCGTGTATAATCATATGTGCCCCATTAAGCTCAGCAAAATATGTTCTGTAAGTATATGCTATTAAGAGACTGACTTGCTCATTCTGTTTCTCTGTTGAAAAATGAAGTGTTCTTCAATAAGCCATGAGTGATTCTGCTAATGCTGCAGTCATTAATTCCTCAACGATCTACTTCTGCCCCTGGATCTGAAGTCAAACTTTGATAATGGCGCCCAGGTGTCTTGGGCCTTATGGATGCAGGGGACTTGAAATCAAATAAATTAATCAATGTCAGCATACTGATGCAAGACCATGGTTGACTAAACAGAAGAAATTAATTATGGTTGAAGATAAATATTGTTGAAAGGTAAATAGGGGGAGAAAGAGTGTCGACCATTGGGCCATTAAGCTCAGAATTTCTGACACTGACTGACAGCAGTTCTCAAGGATTACAGCAGTTCTCAAGGAATCCAGACAGCAATCTCTCCCAGGCCTACCAGGAGATGCAAGGGATTAAACATGGGAATTTCTGCAGCCAAAACCGATACTTTACCACTGAGCTTTTGGCCTTTCCCCAAATAATAGGTAGAATTGCAAAGAGGGTAATAGCAGCTATAACTAGAATGTCAAGATTGTTTGGTGCATATTCTGTAGAAAGTTTATATCAACAGTAAATATCATAAAACAGCAACACTCAAAGAGTGATCAAAGAGAAATACAAAATGACATAATGAACAAAAAGAATTTAAAAGGGCTATGATCCTTCCAGACAAAAATGGCCAAAAGGTTTTGTTAGTGTCCTATTGGGATGGTAAAATTCTAATGTACTTTGGAATAATTAGATATCAGTTTTAATACTATGACACAGCTGGAACAATGTATTTCGTCATCACCATTGTCCTTATGAGTGACAGCGTTTGTTGTTCTTGGTGCAACAAACTGACATGGCAACCTTTCTAGAAATCATTTAATGCTCCTGGAGAAAGGGTTGGGCCAGCCCTTGATGTGACATACAAAAATATTTCTTTACCAAGATTGGATTCACATATACATGATTTGATTTCTCGGTATGTGATCACTGTATACTTTGGTCTAGTTTGCATATGCAGCAGCAGAATGAGGTGGAGTGGACTGCAACACTGACTACAGGTGAGAGATGTCATATTTTAAGTATCCCTAATGTTGCAAGTCCCCTTCGTGGATCACTGCCTTGTCGTGGCAAAGGGGCTTGAATAACTCCAAGAAGCTATGAGCTATGCTGTGCAGGGCCACCTAAGATGGACAGGTCATAGCCGAGAGTTTAGACTAAATGTGATCCACCTGGAGAAGGAACTGGCAAACCACTCCAGTATTTTGCCAAGAAAACTCCATGGACATAAAAAAGGAGAAGCTTTGAGAAGAAAGTGAGAGTTTCCAAGGCATGCTCTGGTTCATGGGGTCACAGAGAGTCAAGCATGACTAAGACAACTAAACAACAACAAATGTTGCAAGCAATTTTAATAAAATTCTGCAAGGAAAAGACTAGCAAACAAGAGAGGAAGGTTCTAGACCAGCCTGCTTCTTGCTATGTTAGTTTCTGAATTACATAGGAGTGAATGGAACCAAGGAGCGGAGGGGGAAGATTGGATAGGGACTAAATCTGCTCCTGTATTGTTGGTGATGCTAATGACCAGGCGAGGATGAATATGTCGGTTTCAGTTTCACTCCATTTCTCATTTTTCTAACTTAAGCTAAACTCACCACATGTTCATATCAGTTTGCAGTTTTTAAAGAAAAAGACCAGCAGCATTTTGGTGTGCATTTATTTTAAATTTAATTTTAAGAAAACCAAACCTTTTTTATATGTGCAATTGCTTCTTATATGTCTTGTGCTGTGACATCACTTTGAGATGTTTCATAGGAAGTGATTCACACTTAGAAATAACAATAGGAAAATTTACGTATGCAGTTTTGCCTAATATTCACATTTTTGCAAGCAATTTTTCCTGAATATAATGTCTTTTGCACGCCATTATCATAAATATATGCATTTTAGGCACACACATTTAGAGGGAATACTTCTTCTTCAGACTTGGTGAATCACTCCAGGAAGCATGATGCTTAAGCTGTTTTAAGAAGCCCTGCATATAATTTCACATAACGATGTGACATAATTTGCTTAACTGAAGCAATCCAAAGTGATTCATTCTGCAACGATGCATTATTCAGACTGAAGGAAGGAAGGAGGAAGGAAAAGCTTGTCATAGACATGTGACTTGAGAAACAATGTTTGAGAATAGATAATTGGGCAGGGGGTGTTCCTGTAATGGGGAAAATGCATGCAATTAAATGGTCATATTTCAATTATTTGTTGGAATTATCTGGGGGAAATGAATTTGAAAAGATGTCTGTACCTTGTCTTGTCCATACTAAGGACAAAACACTTCCATTACTCTTGCTGACCTGGATCAGTAGAGTAAAGGGAACAATGTTGCCACTGGTGATGATAGTAGCACCATGGTTGGCAGCCATTTTTACAGGAAACATTGGGGAGAAACACTTGGATGAGCCACAGCTGAATTGCAAATAAAGGCACACCCTGGCCCATCTAACCACCCAGATGTCTTGCCATTTTTAATCCGAGCCAGAGAAAAGTTTGACAGCTTGTAAAGCTCTCCTTTGAGTCTTCAGGCCAGGTGTCTGGTCTTTTAAGAGACTGTAATCCTCCAAAATGTGAAGAGCATAGAGGTGGCGTGGTGATAAGGCTGAAAAGGCTTCTGCTTACTTCCAGGCCTTGTCAAGCAAGTTGCTCATTAGGAGCTCTCCATGGTGCTATGACAACCTACTGACCTTGTCCTCTTGCCCTGTGGGCTTTTTCCCAGGATCAGAACAGGATGATTGCATAGCCATGGCTGACAGGCTACAAGGTGCTATGATGTCACCAAGTTTGCTCCGTGATCTCTGATTGTCTAGGATCGTGCAGTGAAGAAGCTTTTTTGCAAAAACGAAATGTTTCAGAGGCTGAAGAAAGGCATCAAAATGTACCCAAAAAAAATTCATTCTCCAAAACAGAAAATTTCACAGTAAAAAATGGGACAACTGTACAGGTGATTAAAAGGAACCAGAGGAAGGAAACGATGAACACATGGTTATTGTGGCAAATTTCCCACTGGATTTAGATACATAATAAGCCAATTCCCACAGCCACTTTCTTCCTTCCATGAGGTAATAATGTCACTCTCACCCTATTATCAGGCAGTCATTTTATACATGAAGAAGGCAGGGAAGCCATTTCAAGTTTCAATGTGTGTGTGTGTATCAAAAGGGTCAAAGGCCTGCTCCAATGTGGTTCTCCCAACCAATAATTTCAAGTTCAGGCCAAGAACCCATTCTGGATCCTTGAGCCAATGGCACTATATAGTCCAACTCAGCATCTTGGTCACTGCTGGACTCCAAGGTTATGACAGTAATGATGTCACTCAGGCCAAGGCAAGCCTTCCCACTCTTCTCATTCTGAGTAGTTAGAAGAAGTGCATCTCCATTGCTGAAGCAGTCAGACCAACACTCTCCATCTTGTTGGAAGTTTCATTACATGCCGGGCTGAACAGGAATACCTTCGCACAACCTACCTCTATCCATGCATAGTCAGGATAGAATGTGATGGGGATATGTATCTGCCCTGACAAGAGAGCAAAGGGCAACCAGAATGGGAGGGGGGATCTTTGTCCCAGTTGTATGTCCCCCGCCCGCCCCCGCCCCCCAAAATCACCATTTGGCAGGGGCTCAAATGTTCAGAAAAATGCACCCATTGTGTGCATTTCAGCTTAACACTAATCATAAATATTCCAGAAATCCTTGAAGCATTTCACAACATAGGCAATTACATCTCCATTTTCCTATCGTTTTCTTTGGCTGTTTTGTTTTTGAGCAAAGCATTCTCGGAGTGCATTGTACAGCCCCCAAGCAAACCAGCACTGGATTTAGAAAGTGTCATTGCTTTGCCTAAGGTCTGATCATTTAGGAGCAGTTAAATAATTAAAAGGTAGCAGCAGCAGTTTGTTATGGCTTTTGTCAATGCCTGGGAATTTGTTTCCATGTCACAAACATTAATCAGAAGCAACCTACCTTCCAATTGTCCCTTGAAGCCTAAATATTACTTCTAAAGTTCAAACACTGCCTAGAGGAAAAGGCAAAGGCAGCACACAATTAATGCAAAGTTTTTGCTCCAGAGTTCAATATTTTTGGGTCTAATTTTCATAACACCTTTTGCTCTGTTTTCCCTCTGGAACGAAGGTGACTTCTCAAGTTACGTTGAAATGTTGACAGATATTTTCAACATTCTCCTCCTCATACAGGTAAGCAAAATAGGTGCAACTAACTTCTACTCAGAGTAAAGCAATTGAAATTGGACCTAAGTGAGCCATGTCTACTCATTGCAGTGGGTTTACTCCAGTGGTACCTGGTGCCCGTTGAGGCTGATGGGGTGGGAGGTATGGAGCTCAACAGTGGGGGGAGCCAGAGCCAATGACAAGCAGAACCAGTTTACCCTAGTTTTGCCATCATCCTCATCCACACTTAGTTCCACAAGAGAAACACTGAGACTAAGGAGGAGAAAGAAGCTGACAGGCTGTGCCACTTCCTGGACCAGTTGCAACTGAGAAAAGCTGAGGGCAGACTGAGGTTGGTGGAGCAGTAGCCCTTTTGTCCTAATGGAACTACAACCACTGGTCTACTCAGAGTATACAACCATATAATTTTTAGTCCTTTTCTGATATGAATTTAGAGCTAAATAATTTCACATGGGTGTGGGAAACAGCATGACAGTGGCAAGCACCTTCCCTGAATTATGAGCATCAGTTAGACCATGCCCTGGGTTTACATTCACATCTCAAAGGTTCATGTGGTACACATGCATGCATGCATGTATACATGCATAGGTTCCTAGCTAAATGTTTGCAAAATACTCCTCTCCTTACCAGTCTGGGCTAGGTGACATAGCCCATGCAAGCAGAGTGAGGGTAGAAACTAGAAAGTGATAGGGGGAATTTGGCAGGTCAAGCCACATCAGAAGCCAAATTTGGCTGGGGTCGGTGCAGCCAAACTACTATGAGAGCATCCCAAATTGGTGGATATCCAGCACCCACTTAAAAACTTACATGATAACAATGGAAACATAAACTTGGAAGGGGAACCTTAGAGTGTGTGCCTCAACGCTACAACATGAGTGGGATCCTCTACGCATGTAACATCTCTGCTCAGATATCTATACTGGTTAACCATTTGCTACCGGGTCAAATTCAAAGCGTCACTATTACTTTAGGAAGCTGTTAACAGTTTACTTGCAGGATCACCTCGCCCCCAATATGCCCATCTGACTGCTTTTCTCTGCATTGTTACAGGTACCCCATATTATTCATTCTGCATTTGTATGAAATTGACCTTTTGGTGTGGCAGCAGCAATAATTTGGAACTCCCTGCCGATTGACATCAGGCAGGCGCCATGACTGTTTTTTCAGTCCCTGCTTAAAGCAATTGTGTTTAGGCAATCCAATCCAGAAATGTAGAAGCTGCAGGCATTTTATACCTCCTTGGCTGTTGTTGGTTTTAATAATCTTCTGTTTACTTTTAAATATTTGCTTTTAACTGTTTTTATCAATAATTTCAGCATCCTACCTTATATTTTTGTGAGCTGTGTTTTACAATCAAGTGATAGAGCAGGCAATTCAGTGCAGACAACAACACTGAGCTGTATGGACCAATGATCTGCTTTAGTATGAGGCAGATTCTTGGGCTGTTAGACATGTTTGCCTGCAAGTATTGATAAAGGTTTTTCTTTCGAGCGCCATTTCATATTTATTTTCCTTAAAGCTGCTGACTAAAAGCAAAGCAAAACATAATACCAAGCTGATTTGAACAACCTGTTATTCCAACGCTGGGAGGTTCTGTTAATTGAAATAGTAAATACTGACTTCAGCATATATCACCTGGAGCACCTAAACACCCAAGTGAAACTCAGCATTTTTGGATCATGTGGAGAACAGAGCAGTGGGGGGGGGAGAGAAAAACTTTCCTCCAACATTGCTGTATATGCATTTTTAGATTTTGGGTAGTTTACTGCAGCTTTGCAATTTGATGGTATGCAAAGTCTCCATGGGATAATGTACAACTATTATCACTATCTATTTAGGACGTTACCTGAACAAAGTGCTTTCCAAATTCTTATCATATTGGCCACATTGCCATATTCATTTTTTCCATTACTGTAACTAGAATTCTTCTTTTAAATGAAGGCCCCGGTTAATTATTTGATGCTCCTGTCAAACCAAAGGTGGAAACAGCCTCACGATGAGGGCAGAAGTAATATACAAATGGGAATTAGTATTTGCCTTCAGGTTTCTTTTGCATAAACCTGTCAATCTAAATGGTGCAGATTGTTCCCACGCACAGTTCCACTACAATGTGAAGTTAAAGGAATGGTGGCATGTGAAAGGTCCTTCTCTGCAACAGTGCCCTGCACCTGGCATCTCCCACCAGGAGCACATCTGGCACTGACACTCCTGACTTTTGGTTGGTTGGTGAAGAACACACCACTTTGCACAGGAGTTTAAGGGGTGTGGGAGAAATTCTATGAGGATCATAGAACTGGAGGGTTGGATGGTACCCTGAGGGTCATCTAGTCCAACCCCCTACAGTGTTGAGATTCCTGCAGTGGACTAGATGGCCCTTGGGGTAATGAGCCACTCAGGCTGAATCTATTTATCACCTGCTGCTAGTGGATCAAGATGGTTTGAACATATTACACCGATCCTGGTCCGACCGCACTGGCTGCCAGTTAGTTTCCGAGCCCAATTCAAAGCACTGGTTTTGTCCTATAAAGCCTTAAACGGCTCAGGACTGCAATACCTCAAGGACCGCCTCTTTCCATATGAACCTACCCAGACCCTGAGACCATCTTCTGATACCCTTCTTCATGTGCCTCCTTCTCGAGAGGTCCGGAGGGTGGCAACAGGAGAACGGGCTTTCTCTGCAGTGACTCCCCATCTATGGAATGCTCTCCCCAGGGAAGTTCACCTGGCGCCTATTGTGAAGATGATGTACAGGTGGTATTTAACCCCAGTGAAACTAGCCAAAATATATCATGGACAGAGTAATAAATGCTGGAAATGTAAACAAACAGAAGGAACCTTCTTCATATGTGGTGGACGTGCCCTAAGGTGAAAGACTTCTGGGAAAAGATATATAATGAAATTTAAAAAGTGTTGAAAAACACATTTAAGAAGAAACCAGAAGCCTTTTTACTGGGCATCCTAGGCCAGGACATTGCGCCACAACAGAGCTAGGTGATAGCTAAGAACTGGAAGACAGAAGAATTACCAACGATAGAAGAATGGCAGATGAAAATGATGGACTATATGGAGCTTGCAGAAATGACCGGGACTCCGTCCCATTGTAAGATTGAAAGTTAGATATAATCTAAAAGATGATAAGGATTAAGATAAGATATAAATTTAATTAATTAGACTAAGATTTTGGAAGTTACAAAAAAGGTATTCATAAGGGACGCAGGAGGAGGAGACAGGAGGAAGTCCCACTAAGATGTGAGGAAGTATCATTATTTTTAAGAAAGTAGTAATTGTTGTTTTTGTTATGTTTTTATGTTTGTTGTTATTGTAGTTATGATTTTTGTTATGTTAAATTTTTTAATAAACATTATTTTTTTAAAAAAAGTTCACCTGGCGCCTTCATTATACACCTTTAGGCGCCAGGCAAAAATGTTTCTTTTTAACCAGGCCTTTGGTTGATCTGATTTACATCCTATGCCCTTTTAAAATGTGGTTTGGGGAGGGGGGGCTATTGGTTTGTTTGTTTTTGTATTGTGTGGTTTTATATCTTGATTTCATTCTGTGAACTGCCCTGAGACCCCCTGGTATAGGGCAATATATAAATTCAATACATCAACATCATCTTTTGCATTTTAAGGATCAGCTTCTACCTTCTAGCTCACATAACTCAACTCTCAACTTTGCCTTATTTTTCTTTCTAACTACCATCACGCTCCCTTTGTGAGACCCTGGAGAGCCAATCTTCCAATCAGAGGAGAGCATACTGGAAGAGATGGGCCAGTCATCTGACCCGGTGTAATGCAGCTTCCCGCATTGCTAGAGCTGATAGAGTGGCTAAGAATGTGCGAGCTCTGAGCCAGGAAGCCATCAGTTTAAATATCAACACAGATATGAATGCGCTAGGAAACCTGAGACACTAAACCCATCAAACTCTCAAAATATGACTGAGTATTATTATTATATATTAATAGAAATATGATTCATCAAGAGCACGACACACAGGTAGCTGTGTTTCCATGAGCCCAGCAATGGGACATTATTAGCACAGAGACTCAGAAGGGTGGGAGCTGCTATGACTTTCCTGGAAATGAAGAATCCAAAGAGTTTACTTGCACAAGGGAAATGTGTCACGAACCCCAAGCAAAAAAAAAAGTTTACTTCCATGAGGGAGAAATTATATTTGCAGACTGAGTCAGTCTACCTGTCTTCCTCTGGAATCCCAGTCGCCTCGTTCCTATTTATATCGAAAGGGAAACCCCAGTGTCCTCGGCATGTCAGGGACAGGCAGGTGTCTGAAGGGTGGGCAGAGGAGCAAGAGGATGATCTGGGGGAAGGGGCCCATGACCTGTGGGGTTCTGTGCCACCCATGAGGCAGGGGGAGGAGAAAGAGGCTGGGCAGCCAGAGATGGGAGAAGAAGAGGCTGGGAAAAGATGTAGGGAGGCGTAAAGATGGAAGAGATGGTTCTAGAGAGTATTGGGCCTGTAGAACAGGCATAGACAAACTCCAGCCCTCCAGATGTTTTGGACTACAATTCCCATCATCTCTGACCACTGCTCCTGTTAGCTAGGGATGATGAGAATTGTAGTCCCAAACATCTGGAGGGCCGGAGTTTGCCTGTGCCTGCTGTAGAATCTACTTTGTCCTCTCCCCCACTGTTTCCAAGGTCGAGGAGGGGCTTTAAATGACAGGAGCAGCTAGATATGCTGCGCAGGAGAAGTTGTTGGTTGCTTGCATGCACCATGTCAGGAGAGGGGGTTAAGTGTGCTGGAGGGGGCATGGTGCACTGTTGCTCCAACTACTGGACCGGAGCCCAGGCCTGAAGAAGGAGATGCTTGGGAGCATTTAGCAGGAGTGGAGCATGTGATCGTTGCACCATAGGAGCTGCTGTAACCGAGTGCCTTGTCAATACAGAAGTAAACTTCCAGCCCTGTGTTCTTCTCTGCTGAGGCTGGGTGTGCTCAAGAGCACCTCTCACCAGCTGAAGCTGCAGCACTGCCTGCAACCCCTCCTAAGCAGCTGCAACACAGTGATCCATTCATCCACTTGGCCACTGAGGGGGAAACAGGGTGCTGAACTAGACAGTTCCCCCAGAGATTGGTGTGGGGACCTGTGCTTTTTAACTTGTTCATGAATGATCTGGAGTTAGGGGTGAGCAGTGAGGTGGCCAAGTTTGCTGATGACACCAAACTGTTCAGGGTGGTAAAAACAGAAAGAGGTTGCCAGGTGGTCCAGAGGCATCTCTCCAAACCGGGTGAATGAGCGTTAAAATGGCAAGTGTGGTTCAATGTAGCAAGCAAATTTAAGGGAAGGAGAGTGGAAAGTTCTGTTGTGCAAGTGCAAAACCTTGCACTTACAGAACAAGTTATTTGGATGCCGTCCCTTGTTTGAATATTTATTCATTTATTTCTTTAATGTATTTTACCTTGTTCTTCAGCCAAGGGACAGCATCAGAGCTAAATAAAGTATTATTTATTATGCTAATATATACAGCAAGTCTCTATATCAGTAAATGGCGGAAACCAGCAATTTACCAACACATTGGCGTGAAATGCTGGCCTTCTTTCTCACTTTCCTTTGCACTGTAATGTAAAGAAACAGAAATAGCATAAGGGAATAACCTCTTGGCCCCTTGCTCTTTACAAATTTCAGTAAGATCAGAATACTTCACCATTATATGTGCCGCTAAATTAAGGCCATCTGTATCCAGGACATCTTGTCACAGGTCAGAGAGTGTAGGCTCTGCTGTGACAAAGTTCAAGATGTCTTTAAGTGCTGGGTTCCAAATTAAGAAACCTGCAGCACTACAAGATGAACGCATATGCTAAAGCACCAGCATCACCATCACCGAGGAGGTTCATGAATTCTTCAGCACCATAAAACTGGCTGATCTTTTAGGTTATGCTTCCACTATTAAATGGCATTGACATTGCTTGTAAGTATAGTGTGGCTGGTTTTCCCCAATGCCCCTTGAAACCACACACCCCCCAAAAAAAGAAACAGGTAGAACAGCATCCTGATGAAGTTCCTCTAATACACACATGGAGGTTTCACATATACAGGCTCATTCATTTCAATTCATAGGCGCAAAGAATAGATCAAACAGGCAGAGGAGATCCATGAACTTATTAGTTCTGCCATGCTAATAGGAAATCACTGAATTGGGACCACTGGTTTTGTTTGTTTGTTTGCAGCATTGTTTTTGAGCAAACTGATTTGCAACTGTACCTTAGATCAGTGTTTCCCAAACATGGGTCACCAGCGGTTTTTGGACTACAATTCCCATCATCCATGATCACTGGTCATGCTAGCTAGGGATGATGGGTAGTCCAAAAACAGCTGGGGACCCAAGTTTGGGAAACACTACCTCCGATTGTCCATTAAAAGGATCCTCTTAATTAAAATACATTCCTTTGCTGCAGCATAACTGCCATATCCCTGCCACCACAACACAGATACTGACACAG
Organism: Lacerta viridis; assembly: GCA_900245905.1. Lineage (NCBI taxonomy): Eukaryota > Metazoa > Chordata > Lepidosauria > Squamata > Lacertidae > Lacerta > Lacerta viridis. The sequence continues at coordinate 116,887 of OFHU01004481.1, read as the reverse complement.
TGCAGTATATGTGATCCTCACTTACCATAAACTAAAAACAAAATAAAAAATTCTTTCCAGTAGCACCTTAGAGACCAACTAAGTTTGTTCTTGGTATGAGCTTTCGTGTGCATGCACACTTCTTCAGATAAACTAGTGAAACTGTTGATTTCAACTCTCCTTCATCAGTTCATATGCCAGTATAAACTGGTGTCTGGAACATAGGGTGAATGAAAAATAAACCCAGTAATCAGAGGATTTTTAGTCTGAAAAACTAATGCGCAGAGTTAAATTGATCATATGGCAGACGGTTCACATTTTGCATGTAGCTCTTCTGTCTGTTTCTTTAAATGCAATCTCCAATAGTTTATTTTAATATAGACAGGTGGCATGGTTGCAAAAGCTCAATATATGTAGTCTTTTTTTCATCTTAAAAAGATTATGTTTCAATAGTTACTCAGTTATCTCAGAAAGAAATTCAAAACAAAGTGAATGAAAAGGGGGGGATACAAAGCAAATGTGAATATTTTCCATCTTGGCATGAACAATTTAGGAACCCTTCACCAATTTCCAGATGTTTTATACTGTAATTCCCATGAATGGTTGTATCATTTCTTTGAGAGCCAGTAGGGCTTAATGTGTTGGACTAGGACCTAAGAGATCAGGGTTAGAATCATAGAATCATAGAGCTGGAAGAGACCACAAGGGCCATCCAGTCCAACCCCCTGCCAAGCAGGAAACACCATCAAAGCATTCCTGACAGATGGCTGTCAAGCCTCCGCTTAAAGACCTCCAAAGAAGGAGACTCCACCACACTCCTTGGCAGCAAATTCCACTGTCGAACAGCTCTTACTGTCAGGAAGTTCTTCCTAATGTTTAGGTGGAATCCCAACTCAGCCATGAAGCTCACTTGGTGATCCTAGGCCACCCACTACTTCTCAGCCTAACCTACCTCATAGGGTTGCTGTGGGGATTAATTGAGGAATGCCACATTGAGCTCCTGGGAAGGGGGTAGGTAGGCTATAAATGCAAAATGGAAAAAAAAATGAAATGGAAAAAATCTGGAGGACACCAGATTGGTGAAAGTTGAACTATGCAGATAACCCTGGAAAACTGTAGATAGCATTTAAAAACATTTCACAAACACTGCAGAGATTTTTAAAATCTTGTGTGTTCTGAGCAATAATTCATTGCTTTAAATACAACCAAGAAAGCAATGATACATGGGGATAAGAGCAAAGAGCATACAAGCATTCAGACTTGTAAATGTGTATCAGCCTTTAAACAATACTGCTGCTTTCTCATTCAGCTGTAAACTCTGACCCCAGACCAGGCAAAAGGTGGCTTGCTTGGAAAAGTAAAATGTGCCTTTCTTTTCACTGAAGAGTATTATCTTTCAGTAGATGTTCGGTTTCATCATAAAGATTCAGATAAACGATGTTATTTTTTAAAAGGAATATAAGCCAAGCAAATGTGAATATTCCCCCATACAAGTCTATACATGTAAATTAACTCTATGAATTAACGCTACTAAATGAAGAGAGGGTCACAGTATGAATGTGCTGACAGAGAAATGACTATTTGAGGATTCTGGGAAAAATTATTAGGGAGGGGGACAATTGTAGATATACCATGGTGTGTAGATGTTTATCAGTGTAATTCTCTTATCATTGAAAAAAAAGAATATTAGAAAATGTGTACAAACAAATCCCCTAAGGTCATACGCTCAAAACAAACATGCAGTGGAAGCACAAATAAATATATGTCATTGCATCAAATATTACTGCAAATCTAATATTTTAGGACAGCAACAAGATTGCCTTATATCAGGCATAGGCAAGCTCCAGCCCTCCAGATGTTTAACTCCCGTCATCCCTAGCTAACAGGACCAGTGGTCAGGGATGATGGGAATTGTAGTCCCAAAACATCTGGAGGGCCGGAGTTTGCCTATGCCTGCCTTATATGTATTGCTGTCCATTTTAAACCATTGGTTCATGTAGGACACATATAATAAAGCGTGTTCTCCCATTGAAGAGAGCACGGGTTGCAGAAGGGTTAAAGGAGCAGCTCCAAGTTGATGGGAGGGGGTTTTGGGCTGGCCACAGCTAGGATTGGTTAAGGCAAGTTGCTGGGGAGTTTAGCATGTTGCTAGTTGTTTGATTGACAGTTCTTGCCTTTATAACCTAAGTTTGTGAAACTTTGGTTTCACTTTTGCGGTGTGCAACGGATCTCCCGCCCGCCCTCCCTAATTTGGGAACGGCGCTTTGCTGCTTGACCTTGCTATGCCTGTCACGGGGTTGTCTGCTTTGGAGCGGGAGCCTGGTAGGAATTTATCCGGTGGCTGATTGGCTTTTGTCACTGGTTTTGCCTACTGCGTAGCAAATCGTCACAACTTGTAAGGTTGGCGGTTAGGCATTGGTTATAAATTTGCTTGCACTAGGGGTCAGGATAGGCTGTGCCTGCCCCTAGTATCGCTGCTTCAGAGGTATGGATAGGCTGTGCCTACCTCTGAATGCGCGGGGCAGGGGTAGGAAATTGGATGGGCCTACCCCTGCAAATAAGGGTATTCTGTTAAAAGAATCCAGGGACTCTTTCTGCTTTTGTCCATACCCACCTCAAGTGGTGGGAGGCTTGGGCCAAGCGGAGTCCTAGGGAGCATTTGGGGGAGAGGCCTGGGTCGTTGCCCGACTCCGCTTCTTCCTTAGGTGTTTACCCTTTTCTGACTTCGCCCTCAAAAGCGAATGTCAGCTGTCCCATGGCTGGGGGGACAGTAGTCGGTTCCAATGCCTAAGCAACCACTCACATTGGCTGTATTTAAATAAAGTTGTGGCCAAAATTATGCCAAAAACCCAAACCAAAAATAACGTGTCTTGACTGAATTACTGGGGGAGCTGGGACGGTAACCTCGACATGCAAATGTGCCAATGTGTGCCATCATGGCTAAATGCCAAGTTTTATAAAAACCACTCATTCACAACTGGTATGACAAGAAATAATTTAGAGGCAACCAATTTATTTTTACAGCAATTCCTGCATTACAGGGGGTTGGACTAGATGAACCCGGGGTCCCATCCAACTCCACAATTATATGATTCTATGAAACCAAAATGGACAAATTCACCCAACTTAAGACTGGGGGGGGGGCAGAGAGAAACTGAAATTGACAGATTTGCCATCCCTATCTATGCAAGACAATACCTGTCACATGTATATGAAGTCAGTCCCTTCCTTACTTTACTTCCAGCATATTAGAATATATTTTGGCCAAGTCCTGTGGTATCAAATACCAATAATACAAATTTTTATTTTTATTTTTTTAAAGAAATTTATTAAATTTTGATAATACAACAAACACAAAATACAACAAAACACTACAAAAATTACAAAGAAAAACAAAACAAAAATACAAATGCAAAAAGAAACAAAACTAAAAATCTCAACAAACACCCAAACACTTATTTAATAATACAAAATTTTAAACTAGTTTTAAGTTGGCAAAAGGCAAAAAAAAAGCAGGTCATTTTGTAAGTGTAACTTCAGCCATTTCTGACCTTTCCCCGTATTTTTCTTTTTAAAAAGCAAACAAACAATACTTCTTAGCCTCAGGGAGTGGGTGATCTTGAACAGCAACTGTTTAATGTTCCCACTTCAACATATTAATGTTTCAAAAGTGGAGGCAATTTAGTTTTTATTTAGTCTGCTCTTGAAATTCTTATTTGGTGTGGATTGGATTTTTATAATAATAATTTTTTAAAACCCTTCTCAGTTGATGGCATTCAAACCAGGATGAATCTTGAATTTCCAGTTTTCTGTCTTTACATAGGGTTGTTGTTGTTTTTTAATGAGCAAGAATCTTATACTTTTAGGCCATGGCCTCTAATGTATGTAGGAGATGGAACTATTTGCTGTGTGTAGGATGAGGAAACGTGTCCTTTCACAGGCTGTACAATGGAAACCGACCCCTTCTTTTGATCATTTCAGCAGAAGATCCCATGAAAAGCTTCTGGTACTGATACAAATTGAGTGACTCTGAAGGATGAATTCTTGTTTGTTTTTCTATATTGTGGTTTTATGCTGTGAACTGCCCTCAGACCTGCAGGTATGGGTGGTATACAAATAATAATAATAATTATTATTATTATTATTATTATTATTATTATTATTCAGTGTGTTTAGGATTGCAGACTTTTTTTCTAATGGTCATACGTTATTACATTCTTGATGCTTTTCAAAGAAATATAGCACAGAATTGATGGTTGAGGGTCTTCTTTGCAATGTACCTAAAAGGTTATGAGATTAATGCCTGATTGGCAGTAGTTCACTACCACTTTGACAGAGAATCATGTTACAGCTCCAGGCAGAGGCCCCAGCTGCTTTTACGTCAATGCCAATTATATCCTCCAAGGAGCGATCAAATGGAACAATTTACGGACATACCGCAGAAAAGCTACTCTTGTGTCAAGGATATACATGCTTCCTGTATGACAAGAATGTCTGTGCTCCTTTCAGTTCCCTGAAGACAAAAATTGGACACAGAGTTGAGCATTGGTGATTGACTTCAATGCCTACAGACAAAAAAGACCCTACCCAAAAATCTACCTTCAATAGGAAGAGGTAAAATATGGGTGTTGACATCAGTGGGCTCTTCGACCAGGATTTCCCTTTACGCCAATGGGAATCAATGCTGATATTATAATGTTATCTCTGCAAATGCATTGAGTTCAAACCTCCGTATGCTGCTGGCGGTGGATTTTGTTACAGTCAAAATGTTAGAATCGGAAGACTGCCATGAGAAATCACACCAAAGGTACTGAAGCTGAAAAAACCTGTGTTTTAAGTGCCTTGTATTGGCTACTGAGGAAGAGCTGAGGATACCTTCTTAAAAAGAAACTCATGCTGGCAACTAAGCAAGGCATACGGAATATCTTGTGATCAGACCAAGTGAACTACAGCCCAGTGTAACTCTTCCCAGTTTTTAGCTTTGGGTGGCATCTGAATGGTCTCCATAAACATAAACAGTTATTCAGTTGGCCCTCATAATGTTTTCCATAGGTTTTTAGTGTGATTGCTCAAAGCTTATTGTATATTTCTAATGACGACTGCATGACTACAAGAACAGACCTACTGGATGAGGCCAAAGGCCCATCTAGTTCAGCATCATAGGAGCCAATGCCTAGGGGCTGAGGTCCCTTTGGGGGGGCCCAATAAAATATTTGAAAGCTATCCAAGTTGGTGACTGCCACTGCATGTTGTGGGAGACGGCAAGCGCATAAAATCAGTCCAGAGTCTTTCAGTTTTAGCCAAGGCACAGCAAGATGTGTTGTTACTTTTAATGACTCAAAATAGGTAGCCGAATCCAAAGACTTCCATGGTATAGTGCAAAGTCAGCTACCAAGTGGGGAAAGGGAAGCAGAAAGAAGAATACATTACTGCAGCCATAAACACTATCAAAAATTGTTGTCAGCAGCAAGGCCTCTTGAAGCAATGTCAGCAGCATCAGAAAACATCTGCCAAACTCAGCAGGGAACTCATAGGCACCACAGTCCAGAACACATTGCCTTTGAAATCAGTCCTGTTGATTTTTAATGGAGCTTCTGTTCAACTAAGAGTCAGGCTATGTGGGCTGGTTGTGGCCTATAAAGCCCTACGCGGCTTCGGTCCATGCTATCTGAAAGACCATCTTCCCTAATACAAACCTGCTCAGGTTTTGAGATGTTCCAGGGATGCCCTTCTCTCGGTCCTACCACTCTCATAGGCACTCTTGGTGGGGACACAGAAAATGTCCTTCTCAGTGGCTGCTCCCAGACTTTGGAACTCCCTCCCTGGAGAAGCTAGACTGACTCCCTCCTTGTTGTCCTTCCACTGGCAGGTGAAGACCAGGCTTTTGGGAACTGATTGCTTTTAATGCTGTTTTTATTGTAATCATGTGCATTTTTTACACAGATTTTATATAGGTATATAGTTTCAATTGTATGAATGTTTCTATGTTTTTAAATGATTGGGGTTTTTTCTATGTTTTTAGCCATTCTTGTTTTTCTCTGTAAGCCACCTTGAGTCTGTAACGTTGACGAGCCCTTTAGTCTCCCACCAAGAGCCCGCACAACGTGTAAAAAGTTTCCCCTGACTGTGTCTCTCCCTAGGGTTCACCGACGACTAAAATGAATCCCCAAAATGATATTATGAGAGATGTCCTAGGGGTACCTCAGTTCTCCACGTTCTTAAAGTGAAACTCCTGCCACCTTGGGATTCTCCCGCCCTGGGTTCCCAAACTGCTGCAGCTTGCCCTTTCCTTTCTGGCAACTGCGTGGCACCTTTGGCTTCCCTGCCCAGTCCTCTGTGTGTTAGGAAAATAAGCCACCCGTCCCCTTTCTCTCAGGAAACCTCTAGTGCTTTTCCCCTCAACCACACCTCTTGAGGTACTGACGCACTGCCAGAGTCCACGAACGTTGAACAACAAAAATATGTTTATTGAGGTAACTTATATATATCTTGGAAGTTAAGGTAGAATGCGGTTACAATGTTCTTCAATTAGGTACATAAGCTTGGATACAACTTTAAACAGGATTAAATGTTTTCCTTTCCTAACCTAAGCCTAACCTCCAACCCGCTCTCCCTCTCACCCTCACTCCCTGACCCACAACCCACAACAACCGCCCCAACTGCCATTCTCCCCTTTTAAAAGGTGGAAAAGACCCGCCTCTGCGATTGTGCTGCCAGTCATCTAGAGTGGGTGTTAACTCTTCGAGTGCCGGGCACCTGCTCACACCCAGGCACAGGGTTGGTCCGTTACAGAGTCCCATCACAGAAAAGGGCAGGCTGCTGCTGATAATAATAATAATAATAATCATCATCATCATCATCATCATCATCGAAGATGTTACACTTGCTGTAGAAATGCCAATGAAACAACATTGTTGCAATAAGTTAGCTCTTTTTTCCATTGTAATGTGTAAGAAATGGGATCCTCTTCAACGAGGGTCCTGCTTACGCACGGGACTCTGGGACACCACCACCTGGCTAGGGGCGGAGCGTTGCCCGGACCTCACCAGGATGGCCTGTGATCGCACCAGGCTTATTAGCCAATCAGGTTTGGGTGGCACGATTGCAGAGCCTATTTAAGCGGTGCTGCGACGTGGCAGAGGTTCTTGCTTTGCACTGCCGAACACACACACACCCCTCACCCTTTCTTTGGTTTGAGCTTTAGCCTTGCTTTGGACTTCGATTAGTCATCTGTCTTGTGTCAGGGGTCTGGCAGGAATTTTTCCATTTGGCAGATTGGCAATGGCCTCTTGTTTTTCGTCTACCTCTCAGCAATCTTCACAACTTTGTAAGGTTTGGCTGTTAGGCATTGGCTCAGTGATGTGTGTGGGAGGGGAGGTGCGGCCATCACTAGCCCCTCCATAAAAAAGGGTATTCTGTTAAAGGAATCTGGGGGTCCTGGATCTTGTCTGAAGTCCACCTGAGCTGCTAGGGATATGCCAGGACCACAGGAACCCTGGGGTGAGCTTCAGTTGGTTTTCAGCAACGTAGCTCCATTGTTTGGTGTTTACCCTTCCAGACTTCCTGCTGGGTGGGCAGGAGTCAGTTATAGTTTGCCAATGCCTAAGCCAATACCGCTCACATCGTGTAATCAATAAAGTTGTGGCCTAAATTTTGCCCATCAACCTTTAAACTAAAATATGTGTCTGTGTGAATTTATTTATCGGGGGGGCGGGTATCCTGGGGTCCTCGAGGCGCAAAACGCCACACATGAGGCACCCTCATCCAGGCATTAGTTACTTCTGGGGGGAAAGAAAAGAATTGTGATCCAGGCCAGATTTTTCAATGAACATCCCTCCCTCATTCATCTCAAAGAACTAGTCTTTGGGAACAGCTGTAGATCTGCAGTTTAGCTTACAGATCTACAAACCTTTATGAGGACTGGTCTGACTATTGTGCTTAGAAGGTGTGCTGAGGCTATTCTGGTTGCCCTCCCCCTGCTTCTAACCTCTGCCAAATAGGATAAGAAGGCTTTTTAAAAAAAAATAGAACAGGAAGCTGTGGCACATCAGTTCCTGTTTAATTCTACACACAAGGGGCCATTGCACATACAACAAAATGGCTGTCCCCAACAGTACATAGAATTAGATAGGAAGTGGACTGTCGTAGCTACCTGCACCATTAAAAATATATTTGTATCTGATGTGGTGAAGATGCCATAGTTTGCACAGTTTACAGAGTAATTTGTGTTGGGGGTGTGGCTTATTTTGGAGGGGGTGTTATTTTTTTAATATGAGGATCTTTTAGAATTTTCCTGAAATTTCCATTAAAAATCTGAGCAGTAAACTGCGTAGGAGATAATTTGAGATATCCGCAGACCAAAACAGGGTGGAACAGACTAGTTATTCCATCTCTCTATTGTGTTATGCTGGTGGACGTGGAGAAAAGGGGTGAGGCTGTTGTGATACGTGATATGTTGGGGACTCAACAAGGCAATGCCTTTTAAACGGCATTCAAATGATGGTCATAAAGTGCAGCTAAACTTAGGATAACAGTGAGAGATTACCCGGTGTATGTACCCTTGAGGAAGGGCAAATTGCAAATATGGCAAATACATTTATGGATGTAAACCCTGTTTAATACGTCACATTGGGGGATATATTTGCCCTCTAACATGTAGTTTTTAGAAGCCATTTTTCTGATGAACACTTGGTACCATAATTGTGGCTTAAACTGTGGCTTGTAATAAATAGATAAACCTCTCCTAAGCCTGCTTTCACTTCTCAGTGGGAATTTAGCTTGGGAATTCAGGATCTCCTTTAGCTATGTCGTTATTCTCTATAAGAACTAAAGCACAGCTTTTCATTTGAATATGCGAGCCCCTGTGATGTCCTGTGATTGCATTTTCTATTTAACAGAAACAATATCTGTGTCTCCAGACATTACAGCACCAAGTGTCTTAGTAAGTGCAATAATGATTTCCAGTATGTTTGTTGTCTCTGAAAGGGGAATAATCTATATTTGGCAGATAAAAACGTTTAAAAAATATTGCAATCAATTAGACCTCTATTCAGCTAAGTAGGTCATTCTAGACTTAAAATAATCTCTATGAATTCAAAAAACAGGTAATGGCAACGGTGGGCAAGTAAAAAAGAAGAATTGGATGCATGTTTCACTGTGGATGGCAAAAATGTTCTCTCACATAATTGCTCTTTTGATGCAGGATGAAAAATGCTCAGAGGGCTGAATACCTTAAGCTGGTTGGGAGGTACTTATCTCAGCTGTTTACATTACATACAACGTGGCACCTGCAGGCTCCAGTGTGACCTCTGATATCTCTTATGACGCCCACAAAAGGTCTAAGTAAATATTCATTTTGTGTTATGTCATGTCCCATACATCCATTATGTGATATGCCATGCCCTCATGGGAACCCTTTTGTGACAGGGACCCACAACACCTCTCCAAATTCTAAATGTGCCCACTGGACCAAAGGGGTTGGCAACCCCTGTACTGAGAGTTGGTCACAGCCCTAGTTAAGGCAAGCCTATTCATGAGGTGAAAAGTAGACCTGAGTTTCACACACACACACACACACACACACACCCCACTACAACATAATTTAACATGTGAAATGGGTTCTCCTTAGAGAAGCATGCACTGACAATAAGCTAAATTAGCACAGTCTCTTCTTCCAGTGCTTTTGCAGGGAAGTCACACAATTATCCTCTGAAAGTTGGTCCTCCACATGGAGTACCTGCCTCACATTACTCTATGTGCATGGTGGGAGGGCAGAACATGCAGCCACTTAGCCAGCCTAAGAAACAAAGTACACTGGTACCTCGGTCTACAAACTTAATCCAAAGCCATTCTTAAACCAAGGCGTGCTTTCCCTTCTGAGGTTTCCTGCCACTGGTGCCCTTCCACCGTTCAGCTTCCATTCATAGTCTGAGGTAAAGTTTGCTAACCAGAACACCTACTTCTGGTTTTGCAGAGTTTGTATACTGAATATGTAGTTTGTTAACATGGCTGTTTGTAGACCGAGGTACCACTGTATCTGATCCAAAGCAAGGAGTCCCATATAGAAACATAAGGACAACCGCTGCCCAAAACATAGGAAACTGTAGGATACTTTGTGACACTACTGAATTTGACAAGCTAATGGTTTTACATGCATTAAGGTGATTTCTCATAGGTTGCTGATAATCTGAAGTCACTGTTTGTTCTTTATGGCAGCCTCACCCTGGATAAACACCATTTCTGAATTGTGGATGTTCTCCCTAGCTCTCATGATAAATGAGCTTGCAGTTATATATTTAAAACTAGAAGAACGCTGCTGCTGTTACTGCTGCTACTGTTTAACTTTTATTTAGTGCCAGCAGGGGCTAGGCACTGTACAACCCCTTCTGTTTAATTGCCAGCTTTCACGTTGCGTTTCCCCCTATTCGCACATCTCATTAACACCTGAAGTGCGGACGTGTGCATCTCCCCTGCAAAGAGAAGCATATGATGCACATCTCCCATGGGGAGAGAGATACAAGTTCCCATTTGGGCATTAATGACTTTCTCCCGCATTTCCACATATCACTAGTGTCCAGAGCTGGTCCTCAAGGTATTATCAATTCCATCTGTGAATTTATTTCCACCTGTCTCCTTTGAAACCCCCCAAACCCTGCAGCTTCACCATCCTTGCTTCACTTGTCCTTTGAGCATTCTGGCTCCAATTTATTGGCTCACGGTGATTCGCAGTTATTCAACACCACAATTCATAAAGAATAAGACTTAAAACTGATCTTGCCCTCCCAAGAGGAAGAAAAGTTGATATTTCGCCGGGCGTTTAATGGATTTTAACTGTATGTTTTAACTTTGCTGGCTTTGGGGTTCAATTTCATTGTTTTTGTACTGATTTCACTGGTCTTTAATGTTGTGTTTTTACTACATTAAAGGTCCTGATGGGAGGTGAAAAGCAAACAACGAGTGTTTATATAAACAAAAAATTAGACTACCATAATGCTGAAATCCATTTGTAGCGTAGATGTACCCCTAAACACATTCAGTGTTCTCAAAACAACCAGTGAAAGCCTTCGGGGAATCTTTGGCCTATCTCTCTTTGCTAGTTGAGAGTAAGTTTGTAGTCATTTTCACTTGATCTGGAAGATCCCTTAAAACATTAAGAGGACCAGTATGTTGAACAGAAAGAAGAGCGCTTTTTCCCAGAGCATGCCACTGTTAATAGGACAACGTGCAATTTTGACAAAGAGGGCATTTCTAAGATTTGCCTAAAGGGTGTTGTTCTGTGGCTCCAGGCAAGGCTTTTCAACACATCCTCCACATCTGACAGGTGTTGTTATGCGAGTATCCTTCTTCTTATTCCCAGAATGTCATCACATGATTAGAAAGCACATGTATTTAATTTGGATGACAGCTGCAGGGCCAATGTGAAAATTTGATAAAGAGGTAATTCAGGCAGGAAATTAAGAATCTGAAGTGGCATGGAGATCACAGTCTTATCTTGCAGCTAGATGTTGCCCATTGATTCACAGGGTTTAACAAAGAAAAGGGGGCATCAAGCAGAAAATGTCAAAGATAACAGCAAAATGTGAGGACAGGGAGGAATCAATGATTGCTCTGAGTTTGAGATTCCTGTCTGCCCAGAATTCTTCTTCATCTATAATTCCAATATAAAACTGATGCTTTCCTATAATGGTGCATTTGATGAAGAGGTGCTCTTGCCTGCATTCATGCCACAATAAAATGGTTAGTTTTAAAACTGTTACGGCAATTCTTCATGGTATAAAATGATAAGTTTTTACTTGCCTCTTTCCATTGTCATATCAAATGTTCCCTTTCCCTACTATCACTGGTTCAATGAGAGCTAGAAACTCAGGCCTTTAAAAAAATTATGACTGTAGCACTAGTGGATTGGATAGAGTGTGGATTTTCCCACTTTCTGTCTCTCACACCAAATAACCTTGTTTTTTTTTTTAAACAGAATTTATTAGCATTTTCATAAAATAACACAAACCCGACCCCACACCTACAAATACAAACAAATACAAATACACATAATGTCAGGATTCTTCTTCTTATTTATATACCTTACAAAAAAAAAAATTCTACTTCGAATCTTGACGCTTGACTTCCCCCGCCTTTTCACCTTCGGTTTTAAATCAATATACTATTTCCTTAACAACTTTACTCTATAAAAAATTTAGTTTTACTTAAAAATAACACAATTATCTTAATCTTACTATTATAACCTAAATCATAACCAAATATTCTTATAACTAAACTTATTTCTTCTATCCTTTATCGTGCTGCTTTTAACTTAAAATTCAATATCTCCTTTCTTACTTAAAGTAAACTTATAATTAACAGACTTCACACTCCGATTTCGGATACCATGACAGACCATTTGGATTATACATTTAATGCTTCAACCCACTCCCCCTCTGTCCATTGTCTTTTTCTGTCTTTCACCAGAACCGGATCTCCAATTATCTTCTTCCAGATGTCCACAAATCCAGGCAGCATTCCAACCAACCTTGCATCGAGCTTCAGGGTGTTCAGCATTTTCCTTCTGGGCTCCTCCGTTTCTTTGTGCCATATTTCTTCTTCTTGTAAAAATCTTAATTCCATGTCCCTTGACCCCGAGCTGCCACCTCGGAGTCTGGATATTGTAAATTTCCCGTTCCAGGGCTGCCACCCCCAGAAACCGGTTCCTTTTCCCGGAGTTGCCCAGCCACTTCAAAGCATCCTTCAAGCACCCCTCCCAGCTCTTTGCCAAGGTTTGATTCCATTTCATAAAACTTTTGAAAAGCCTCCTCTGTGGAAAGTAAATTCTTTTTATTTATAATTCCACTCAAAGCTTGTAGTTTCCAATTAAGCAGTTCCAGCCTCAAGACAGTGAGCCTTTCCTCATCCTTTAAACCAGAGTTCAATACCAGTGCAAACACAAAGTCCAGCATTTTAGAAGGGAGAGTGAGTGTCAAGTTTCAGTTCCTGTCTCTTCCTTCCTTTGTTTCAATTTTTTCCCACGGCAGTCCAAGTCGTCGCCATTTCTCCGAAGCCGAAGTATAAAGACCAAAACTTCAAAAGGAGATATTTTATCCCCAGTTAACCCCCGAAGGGAGATCTCAGCAGTCTCAGTTTTAAAATTCCCGATACTTTCTATCGATTATTGTAGCAGCAGTCACTTAAACAGTTAATTTCTTTCGTCTCCCGAAGGGAGGGAGGCGGGCTGCCTTTCTTCTTTCCCCCAGATCGTTCCAAGAATACAAAGAGTCATTCAAATACTCACAGCCACTGGGTTCTTATCAGCTCGTTAAAGACAGGTAGAACTTAGACGCTCATCAAAGGCTTTGTCGCCGCATTTACATCCCGGTTGGGGCATGTCCCCTATAGCCCGGCTCCGTCGTCCCTTCACCCCCACTCCCCCTTTACAGGGGGAGCGGGGGAAGGGTTCGGAGCCACAATGGGCACAGCCGGGGAGCCCAGGGTGCGGGACGCTCTTCCCGCACCCCAACCGGAGCCCCGCTATGCGGTAGCAGGGCTCCTAACCCCCGGGATGGACTGGGCGCTTCGCAGCCGAAGCAGCCCACGACCACCCTCAATGGCGTCGCCGCCGGAAGTCCTCAAATAACCTTGTGAATTTGCCCCCTAATGGATCCCAGCAGGGACTGGGGAATGGTTGTTGGCTCTGGGGCTAACCTTTGTCTTGGGTGGAGGGGAAGTTGTAGTCTCCGCCTGCCCCTCCAAACCCTGGGGTATCTCATTAAATGGATCCAGGGGGGGAGTGGTCATGTCCGTGTGCCCAGGGGGGCCGGGGCCGAAGGCACTCCCCCAAATGGCGGTCCCTGCAGGGGTCACCCTGTTTGATGTAAGACTTGGGAACCCCCGTCTGGATTGACCTACGCAGGGGCAGAGGAAGGGGTGGGTGGTGGGTGCGGGCCGCTCCGGGTATCACCACTGAGGGAGGTGACAAAATGCCGGGTGGCACTCACCACAGGGCCTGCAGCGTGCCCAAGGCACACATCTCTCCTGGGAGAGACGCGGTGGTTTGGGCGTGCGCAGGCTCCGCGCTGCCCAAACGGTCCACCCACTGCCTCCCCCCCCTAGCTATAGGGTGAGTGGGAGGAGGCAGGCAGACTCTAGAGGCCCTGCAGTGCACCCATCCCTATGGGCGGCTTGCCCTGCCCCTGGGCACGCCACCCCAGGCGCCCAAGCAGCTTCCTCCGCCGCTGGACATACACATCACTTTCAGTGGGTGGGCTGGAAGTATTTTGATTGCCCCATGCCCAAGCCAAACCTCTTTCATCTGTTTTCAATAAAGTTGTGGCCTGTTTTGATCCAAACCAGTCTTAGTGGCCTTTTATTTATCTGGGGTTGAGGACTGGGGAGCATGATGCCTGGACCTGCAATGCTTGTTCGCTTTGAGAAGGAGCAACAGGAGTTCTAGAAGGAAACAGGAACAATTTGCTGTGTTACCTGCTGGTCATACACACACAGCAGCATACAGTATTAAGGAAAAATAGAAACAGTGATATGGGCAGCATCAAAGCCACTGCTCTCCTTTCTTACAGTTCTTTAAATGGGAAAGGACTCTCTCAAGCAGATGATTGACAACTCTTCAAATGGAGGACTGCACTCTGTAAAGCAGGGCACATGGGCCCCCTAAGTGTGAGTAGGAAACCATGGGTAACGCATGTGGCGAGCTTTAGGTTTTTTTGGACTACAGCTCCCATACAGCCAACACAATTAATGATCAGGGATGAGTGGAGTTGTAGTCCACTGCATGTGAAGGGTGCTACATTGGCTTTCCCTTAGGGAGAATAATAGAAGCATTTTGTGACACAGATTGCTGTTGGAGTGAGGGAAGAGATAGAAAGAGTGGGCTGAGCTGACTTTTTGAAGCTGTATAAACTAACAGCGAAAGGGGTTAAAGAGCCACCCCCTCTGGAGATCTGATATGAGGCTGCAAATCTTGCTTTGTCGGTGTGTTTCAACTGCCTGCTTCTACTACCCATGCTCAACCTGTATATTTGTAAATAAACTCAAATATTGCAAAACACAGTAAGCCTCCAGGAATTCTTCCTATCAAGGAAATGTGCTTTTTATTTTTAAAGAATGATAATGAATTCATTAATCTTGACACTTTTTGGGAAATGTAATTTATCTTTTCTGAAAGGCTGTAGTCTCAAGTAAAACTGTTTTGAAACAAGACCTGACATGAAGTTCTGGTCGGTGCTCATGTTAATCAAAAACATAGCATGTGGGCTGCCTTCTTTTGCTTCCCTTCCCGTGACTTTTCTACTGTGAAATCCTGAATTAATGTCTTCATTAGGATGTGGGAATATTGCTCCGTTTGGCCCAGATTCTCTACAGCTTTTTTGTGGAGATATGTCATTTACTATTTGTCCAGGTTTGGTTGCATTAGTGCAGGAAGCTTACTGACGAGCCTAGTAAACAAATTAAACGGTTATTTTTCATTGCGGAAAGAACAATGCTTGCTAGGATTCAGAGTGACGTTAAGGAAGAAAAACTCTTGAGCTAGACCAACCGCCCTGCGCCTCCCCCCGCCCCCCAAAAAAGGATATGAGGAGAAGATCTGGATAAATGAATTCTTTTATTCGATGGAATCCCAGGAGAAAATAAGTAGACAGAAACAGAAGTGTGCAGAATACAAAATGTGGTGATGGCTGCCACTGTGGATGGCTTTAAAGGGGATTAGACCAATACATAGGGGATAAGGCTATCAATAGTGACTAGGCATGATGGCTTCATGCTACCCACCAGGAAGAGAGGCAGCCTGAAATCTAGTCACTGGGGAAAAGCAGCAGGAGAGGACTATTGTTCTCAAGTGGGCAGTAGCTTGTGGACTTGCTAGAAGCATGTGGTTGGTCACTGTGGGAAACGTTATGCCAGATGAGAGAGGAGTTTGGTCCCACTTCAGCAGTGCTATTCTTGTGTTCCAAAATGGTATGAGGAGGGGTCTTGTATATTTGTGGATTCTACCAAACCTTGAAATTGGATCAAACAAAAGTCGTGCCAAAAAAAATGTGAGGCAGGCACCTCTTGCCGCAGGAACTAGTTTGAAATGCTGGGCTTAATTGTGTGTTTGGGAACTTTTCCATGTGTAGCACAGGTTCCAAGCTGTTGGCATTTAGATAGCTCTTGCAGACCCTCCAAGTGTTCCTATTTTCCAGGGACATCCCTGATTTAGAGAAGCTGTCCCAGTTTCTGATTTGATCCCAGAATGTCCCACTTTTCCTTAGGATGTCCCTATTTTCATTGGAGAAATGTTGGAGGGTATGGAGTTATCCAACCCCTGAGCCGTCTGAAGGCAATCCTGTATAGGGAAGGTTTTTTAAAAAAATGTTTACTGTTATGTTATGTTTTTATATATGTTGGAAGCTGCCCAAAGTGGCTGGGGCAACCCAGTAAGATGTGTGAGGTTGTTGTTGTTCAGTCGTTCAGTCGTGTCCGACTCGTCATGACCCCATGGACCAGAGCACGCCAGGCACCCCTATCCTCCACTGCCTCCCGCAGTTTGGCCAAACTCATGCCAGTCGCTTCGAGAACACTGTCCAACCATCTCATCCTCTGTCGTCCCCTTCTCCTTGTGCCCTCCATCTTTCCCAACATCAGGGTCTTTTCCAGGGAGTCTTCTCTTCTCATGAGGTGGCCAAAGTACTGGAGCCTCAACTTCAGGATCTGTCCTTCCAGTGAGCACTCAGGGCTGATTTCTTTAAGGATGGATAAGTTTGATCTTTTTGCAGTCCATGGGACTCTCAAGAGTCTCCTCCAGCACCATAATTCAAAAGCATCAATTCTTCGGCGATCAGTCTTCTTTATGGTCCAGCTCTCACTTCCATACATTACTACTGGGAATAAGTTTTGATCTTTTTGCAGTCCATGGGACTCTCAAGAGTCTCCTCCAGCACCATAATTCAAAAGCATCAATTCTTCGGCGATCAGTCTTCTTTATGGTCCAGCTCTCACTTCCATACATTACTACTGGGAAAACCACAGCTTTAACAATACGGACCTTTGTCGGCAAGGTGATGTCTCTGCTTCTTTAAGATGCTGTCTAGGTTTGGGGTATAAATAGTAAAATTATCATTATGGAATGGGACGTCCCTATTTTCATTGAAGAAATTTTGGAGGGTATGCTATTGTGTGGGTCCAGTCCTGGCTGTCTAAATCCACCTTGGTTGTCAGATTGTTTTCTAGTTGTTGCACGCATCACTTCCTCCTGAAATGTGAGTTGAAGACACCGATACACAAGAGTTGGCAATATATCAAAACAAGCAGGGCTCCCATCTTATGCATTTAAGAATCGTGTAGAAAATGAGATTTATTTTTCAGCATTAGAAGTTCTGAACATTCACTTTTTTACAAAATGAATAAAAATGCTGGAACGTTGTCCTCTTTTGCATCTGGTCATCCTAATCTACACAATCAGACAAAGATACAGTCTTCACAGGCAGCCCAAAATCTGTGGAATCTCACTGCTGGTCATTTCTATAGCATGCTACAAAGGGCATAATCCAACTACAGCCTCAAACAAAATCTTCTTACATCATGGATCAAGTTTCAGAACCATCACTAGCTCTTTCTGGCATAGAGGGGTTTGAATATGCTAATTTAATCACCCACTAGGTGGCAGTGATGGCACATTTAGGCCCACTGTGTAAGACCTACGGGTCAAATTACCACAGCGTGGCCAGGGCATATTCAGCATGATCACTTATTAGCCCCTCAGTCAATATGTTTACTCCTAATTAAGTTTAACTGACTTCTGCAAGCTTTATTTTGGAGTAAGCTTCATGCGTCACTCTGGTGTGGGCTCCCACAACCCAACATAGAAGGAAGTTTAAGTACATCATAAGCATCATGCTTGGCAAAAGGTGACCACCAATATTACCTCCACACTTGCGTGTTTATTGCACCAGTATATTAATGCCCTGTATTTTAATGCAGCATACATGGAGTTATCCCAGAGCTGGCCGGCCCATAAAGTGTGGTGAGGTGGTTGCCTCAGGCGATAGGCTGTGGGCAGCTGGGAAGGGCAGCAGATCTGGGCTCCAAGAAGAATGCCTCTTGCTGCCTCCTGCCCTTGTCACCTTTCACCTCCACCACTTCTTCCTGCTCCTCTCCAGCCTCCTTTTTTTTCTCCCCCACTGCCTTCAGCACATCGGAGCTTCCCTGGGCCACCTCCAGCTGCCTCAGCCACAGAAAAGAAGACAGCTAGGTGTGGCTTCCATTTTTTGTTTTGCCTTAAGCAGCAAAACCTCCTGGGCCAGCCCTGGATTAGCTCATTACATCCTCACCACCCCAGGTTGTGAAGAACACAACCCTGTGCTCAGAGATAGCCACTTGCAGAAAACTACCCAATGAATTTCATGGGTGAGCTTTCTCCTCCTAAATCATACACTCTGAGCCACCCTGGTTCTCCTGAGTACAGTGGTACCTTGGTTCTCAAACGCCTTGGTACTCAAACAACTTGGAACACAAACACTGCAAACCCGAAAGTAAGTGTTCCGGTTTGCGAACTGTTTTCGGAAGCCAAACGTGCTCCATTTTGAGTGTTATGCTTCCGATTTGGGTGCCACACTTCCGTTTTGAGTGCCACACTTCAGTTTTGAGTGTTACACTGAGGTCCGTCTGTTTTTGCTATTTATTTTGTGTTTTTGTTTTTGTGGCTCTTTTTTTGTTTTTGTGACTGTGTGGAACCCAGCTCCGTTGATTGATTGATTGATTGATTGATTGATTGATTGATTGTGTGACTGCAGTACATTGTTTATTGCTTTCATTTTATGGATCAATGGTCTCATTAGATAGTAAAATTCATGTTAAATTGCTGTTTTAGGGGTTGTTTTTAAAAGTCTGGAACGGATTAATCCATTTTGCATTACTTTCTGTGGGAAAGTGTGCCTTGGTTTTGGAACACTTTGGTTTTGGAATGGGCTTCTGGAATGGATGAAGTTTGAGAACCAAGGTACCACTGTATAGAGTTCCAAATCTAGCCTAAGAACCTTTCATTCTGCTGCACTGCATGGAAATTTAACAAAGTCTCTCGCCAACTCCACCCTGCGCATCCACGCAAATGCCCTCAGTCACATTTTCAGTGAGGAATGGTTTTCAAATGCAGACACTATTCAATTTACCCAGAAATATACAGTATTCATTTAACAAGGTCTAAAACATGAAGTGATGAATCAATGATAAATCTCAAAGGCCTCGAAATGAATCCCAGGACAGTTGGTTTTTAATCTACTAAGAACTTAAAGCTGATATGAAGTTTGAAGAATTTGGCAATGATATTGCATTACTTTGCGTCAGGCTTTTGCACTTACACTACCTGAATAACAAACACAGTGTCTTGCTGTATATAATGAGAGTTACAAGCCTGCTACTGCAACACAGTAAGGCTAGCTTTTCTAGCTATTTCAAAACTATTGCAGTTTGTTTTCCTTCTGGAGCCATAAAAACAGAGAAGCCAAATTAAAATAAGACTGGAAAATTGCTGTGTGCAAATCACACGATTTTAATATAATGAAATGGTTAAAATGACAAATTTAGTGAGAATTAGGAAAAGTGACTCTATAGGCTACAGAATAATTTAATAACCAGGTGGGAACCAATGATTGCTGCCAGCCTTTGCATGGAGGTACAAGTTTTGCAAAGCTATCCACATTATCCTTGGCACTGTCTAAGCCTCTAATTATTGCTAATTGACTGTCTCCCTCTCCTAGAACAATAGTGGCTTGTGCTTTCTCATCTTTTAGAGTTTTAGTGGTCTGTATTAGGGAAGGGGGGATTCTTATCAATCACTATCCACAATCCTTCTTTCTTTGACAACATCTGCATCTTGAAGCTCCAACTTGTGTAATTACTTTCTGACAGCCATTCCAATGGCAGCCCAGTTATGAGACTTGCTTTCGTTCCACAGATACTTCACATGCTGCCTCTCAGGAATCTGCCAAGGAAAATTCACAGCTTCAACTCCAGCCTGCGTCTTTGCTGGTGTATGTCCAGACAGCTGCCAGTTTACTGACTTCTGGTCTGTGGTAGCTGATAGCTGGGTTCTGGTAGATGGAGAGCTGGGCCCTGTAACCTGTTGGGAGTCTGAAGTGAGATACCCCTGTAGCAGAAGTTGCTCTCAGTTCTAGTCACCACACAGAGGCAGCTTAAGGTCCAGAAAAGTTTGCTGCTGCAAAAGATAATGCCTCACTAATACAGTTTGCATATACAATACAAATATATACAAGTACAAAGTATCTCTGTTGCTCCAGCAATTCATGACCACCCTGCTGAGAGCCTCAGGGCCCACTCCTGCCTCTGAGAGCCAGTGTGGTGTAGTGGTTAAGAGCGGCAGACTCGTAATCTGGTG
Source organism: Lacerta viridis (assembly GCA_900245905.1). NCBI lineage: Eukaryota > Metazoa > Chordata > Lepidosauria > Squamata > Lacertidae > Lacerta > Lacerta viridis. Next base: position 96,534 of record OFHU01004481.1, on the reverse strand, counting down.
AACCGGGTTCGCGTCCCCACTCCTCCACATGCAGCTGCTGGGTGACCTTGGGCTAGTCACACTTCTCTGAAGTCTCTCAGCCCACTCACCTCACAGAGTGTTTGTTGTGGGGAGGAAGGGAAAGGAGATTGTTAGCCGCTTTGAGACTCCTTCGGGTAGTGATAAAGCGGGATATCAAATCCAAACTCTTCTTCTCTCCACTGGGTCCAAGGTGGGGCCTGACAGGCTTCATAAGGACTGCTGCTGCCCAGAAGAGAGCACTGTTTCTTCTTTTAAAGTGTGTGTGTGTGTGTGTGTGTGTGTTTTAAGTGTTTGAACTGTTCTTAGCTGGGTTGATTGACACCCTATACCAGTGGTGGCGAACCTATGGCACGAGTGCCAGAGTGGGCACGCAGAGCCCTCTCTGTTGGCACGCGCCATCACGCCAGCAGTGCCGTTGTTTGGGGTTTTCAAATTGGCCAGCAGCTTCCCCCCACCTCCTTATGAGTAAACTGCTCCCACCCGGCCGGCAGCAGCTTAGAGGCAGTTTATCTCCCCAAAGCAGCTATATTCCTGCCTCCCCGCCCCCGGCCATTGGTGGGATTTTTTTACAGCCAGCAGGCTGTAGTTCATGTGATTGGTGGCTTTGTCAAGGGTTTTCGTTGATTGGTTGCTGCCTGCGATCCTTGAGACTATGTGTTGTTTCTGCTCCTTGTGCCATAGGAAGCGTTTATAATTCGTGTGAGCTCTGTAGTCTTCTCTCCCCCCCCAAAAAAACAACTGTGATCCAAGCCCCCCCCCAAAAGCTCTGCTGCCCAGCAGAGCACAGGAGCACAGCTCTGCGCGCCCTTCCAGCGCTTCCGGGACGGAGCACAAGCTCCGATGGAGCACAAGCTGATGTGATGATCATCAGCTTGTGCTCCGATGGAGCACAAGCTGCTGATGGAGCACACCCGATGGAGCGCAAGCTGCCCAGCTGCGGCGCGCCATCCAGATGCGCGCGGGAGCGCGAGCCGGCCGCCCTCGCTCTATGTGTTGTTTCTGCTCCACGTTTATAATGCGTGTGAGTGTTTTTCTCCCCACCAAAAAAACTACTGTGATCCAAGCCCCTCAAAAAAGCTCTGGAAGTCTTGGCAACCCCCCCAAAAAAACTCTGGAAATGTCCCCCAAAACTCTATGTGTTGTTTCTGCTCCGCGTGCCATAGGAAGCGTTTATAAGGCGTGTGAGTGTTTTTCTCCCCCCCAAAAAAAACAACTGTGTTCCAAGCCCCCCCCTCAACAACTCAGGGCAGCCCCCCCACTCATTTTATTACAGTATATTAATTATTATCCCATATTAAATTGCCGTGTTGGCACTTTGCGATAAATTAGTAGATTTTGGGTTGCAGTTTGGGCACTCGGTCTCCAAAAGGTTCGCCACCACTGCCCTATACCCTTTTAAAATGTGTTGGGGGGGTTATTGGGTTGTTGTTTTTACAGTGGTACCTCTGGTTAAGTACTTAATTCATTCTGAGGTCCGTTCTTAACCTGAAACTGTTCTTAACCTGAAGCACCACTTTAGCTAATGGGGCCTCCCGCTGCCGCTGCGCCGCCAGAGCACACATTTCTGTTCTTATCCTGAAGCAAAGTTCTTAACCTGAAGCGTTATTTCTGGGTTAGCGGAGTCTGTAACCTGAAGTGTATGTAACCTGAAGCGTATGTAACCTGAGGTACCACTGTATTTTGATTATGTATTTTGTGGTTTTATATTCTGATTTTATCCTGTGAACCGCCCTGAGACCTGTGGGTATAGGGTGGTATATAAATTCTAACAACAACAACAACAACAACAACAAAACAATAACGGCTCTGACTCACGCTTTTGTCAGACTCATTCACTGACCCCAGACAGATATCACAAGATCCCAGACAGGATGAGCTGACATGCTTTAAACCACATATATTAGCTTACTATCATCAAAGCAGAATAACTTTAACAATATCTAATAAAATTACATCATGTTCCCCTGGAAGCCTAAAAGGGAAGCAAGTTCGGGAGGGGGGGTATTGTTTATGCTGTGAGCCCCTCCATTCTATGCTCAGGTTGCATATACAGTGGTACCTCGGGTTACAGACACTTCAGGTTACAGACGCTTCAGGTTACAGACTCCGCTAACCCAGAAATAGTACCTCGGGTTAAGAACTTTACCTCAGGATGAGAACAGAAATCGGGAGGCGCAGCGGCAGCGGGAGGCCCCATTAGCTAAAGTGGTACCTCAGGTTAAGAACGGACCCTCCAGAACAAATTAAGTTATTAACAGGTACCACTGTATATGTGAAAAACCATGTAACCTAAAGACACCACAGACTACACAGACCTTCATTCTGAGGAAACTGAACCCTGGCTAAGCACTTGGAGACTGGGGTGGTGCATAACAATAAAAAATGTTCGACTTGTGTGTCAAGTTTAAATATACTATATGTTTCTCTAGGGAGGAACCTCATTGATCTTAGGAAGGGTGGAGTAGAGGGGGGTCAACACAGTGCACCCATGTTGCTGTGAAGAAAGGGTAAATGAAAACTAAATGCACCGGCATCTGTCTGTCTTTCATAGTAAAGCAATACAGTACCGTGAAAAGCAGTGGGAGAGGTCTGAGCTACAGAAGAAAGGTGGGGGTGCAAATTATTTGATTCCTGAGAGTATGCGGCAGCCTTACACAATAGGCAGCCTAGTATCAATTAGGTTTCCAAGACAAAAGGCTCTGTGTGTATTCACCACTTGCTCAGAAATAAGGCTGTTGAAGCATATCACAGCTCTTTTGCCTGGAAGCAGAGATTAGGAGCCGCTGTGTGGGCTCTCCCTGCTGTGGGTGCACAAGCAGTAATAAGGGGGTGTGATTGTGTAGCGCAGGGGGCAGCGGTGGCACTGCAGCGAAAGCTGGGCAAGGCAAAGCCAGCAAAGATGATGAGAAAAGTCTTGAAAATACTGTACTTTAGCTTTTTCTTTTTTTTAACTACACAGGAAACAGTAGGCTTAAGGCCCCAAATTATATGGACTCAACAAAATGAGCTACAGGACCTCTCACTCTTGCAGCACCAGCCCCATCCACACAATAAATATAAAACTGTATTGTACCGCTTTAAATGGGCATAGCTTCCCCCTAAGAATCCTGGGTGCTGTAGTTGGTTAAGGAAGCCAAAAGTTGTTAGGAGACCCCTATTCCCCATGGTGAACGACAACCCCCTCGTTCCCAGAAGAGAAGTATTAATTGTTAAACCATTCTGGAACTCTGCCACCAGCGAACTCACATGGTCCAAATGTCGCTGCCACCCCAGCCCTGCCCCATACAGGTGTTTGGAGGGCAGCTCCACCCTACTGCACACACCACTATTGGGCACAAGATGTTGTACAGGATGTTTCAGGAGACATGGGGAAGGGAGGTTGGAGGAAGTACCGGTAGGTTTGGCCGATGTCAGTAGGCCACAAAAATCAGAACTAAACATGACTTTCAGACTAGGATGCCTACAGGTTGCACGGGCTGCACCCAATCCACGGGCTGCTGCGGCGAGGCTCCTTACGGGCTCCTTGCTGCGGGATCACATTCACCCAGTGCTTTACCAGCTGCACTGGCTCCCGGTGGAGTACAGGGTCAGGTTTAAGGTGCTGGTTTTGACCTTTAAAGCCCTATGCAGCCTAGGACCCTCGTACCTACGGGACCGCCTCTCCTGGTATGCCCCGCGGAGGACCTTAAGGTCCATAAATAACAACACTTTGGAGGTCCCGAGCCTCAAGGAGGTTAGATTGGTCTCAACTAGGGCCAGGGCCTTTTCAGCACTGGCCCCGACTTGGTGGAACGCTCTGTCACAAGAGACCAGGGCCCTGCGGATTTGACATCTTTCCGCAGGGCCTGCAAGATGGAGCTGTTCCACCTGGCCTTCGGCTTAGACTCACTCTGACCCCTTATATGGGATTTGGTATATAAATTTTCCCTTGGCTTTTTTGCTGGCCCATGTAGGACCAGCATGGATAGCTGGCTCGGGTGAATATCTGATGTTTCCTCCCTTTATGGTCTTGATTTATGGGCTACTACTAAAATGAGGCTGCATTTTAAGCCGTATTTTAATTAACTGGGTTTTTTTCTATTACATTTTATTGTAATTTATATTTGGTGTGTTAGCCGTGTGTGTGTGTGTGTGTGTGTGTGTGTGTGTGTATATATAAATATATATTATTATTATATATATATATATATATATATTAAAAAGAAGCAGGGCCATATTTTTTTATGGAGTGCACACACAATGGCCAGCTGATTTTGTGGAAATGCAGTAAGTTTTCTAATGACAACAAGAACTTCAAGTGCATTGTAACGGACATAGACATCCTGTCTGAATGTGCCTGGGCTGTACCTCTTGACACTCTAAAACACAAAACAGGCAGAGAAAAGCGTTCAGAGATTTAATGATTTCACCCCCCAGACATGATAGAAGGAAGTCTGGAATGCTCCAGACAGATAATGGTAAATAGTTTCTAAGCAAGTCTGTAAGCAGTCTGTTTAAACAACTTGGGGTTCATCACTTTGTCACCAATAATGATGTCAAAGCTGGTGTTGTGGTGCAATTTAATAGCATTACAGACAAGAATGTGGAGGCATTTTAAATCTAACAATGCCTTTAGCTATACTGACATGCTGACACAATTCTTAAAAAGTTATAGTCAAAGCTATACAGAAGTATCCTCACCAGGTCTGTCAATATTAACAGTTTCAAAGATCTAGTAGGGAGAGGGAGAGAATCCTGCTGATCAGAAAAGGACATATTTAACCAATATGCTTAAAAAAACAACAACCTGCCTTTCACAATGGACATCAAAGAAGGTTTTGATACTTTGTGCCTTTTACAAACATATTGTTGAACACTTCTTTGGACCCTTACTGCACTGTGTAGTATTTCATGAACGTCTATAATCCCTGGATCCAGCAAGAGTGTTAGAATTATCAAAGCTTGAGGTGTTAAGCTAGATGCCAGACCTCTCTAATTCCTGGATACAGCAAGTGTTAAAAGCTAAGCAAGCCTTCAAATTCCAGGAAATAGCCAGACTAGTGCCTGAGTGATGAGCCATTAAGAGAACAAAGAATCAAAGGGCTCCTATGAGATGGCAAATGGGTTTCCCTAAACTGATAAAGTCAGAGTTGAGAGTTGAGAGGTTAGACTGAGTTAGGAGTGATGTGACCTAGAAGCAAAGTAGCAAGCTGGAAAGCCAGAGAGGCAGATTACAATGCTTGATGTCTGTTTGAATCCAATACAGTGGCGATGGAAGAATCAAGATTCTCTTGGGGTGTTAATGCTGTGAACCCCTCCATTGTAGGCTCAGGTTGTAGATGTGTAAACAAACCATATAAGCATATAGACACCACAATATTTATTGGGCCTCATTTCCAAAAGGAAACATGAACCCTAGTTAAGCACCTGGAACCCCTGGAATCTCATAATGCTCGGAAATTGGGTTGGCAGGCAACAGTATAAACATGCTTTAAATGTATGACATGGATGTGACCAAAGATGGGGATGGGGTGAGCTCCCGTTGCTCGGTCCCAGCTCCTGCCAACCTAGCAGTTCGAAAGCACATCAAAGTGCAAGTAGATAAATAGGTACCGCTCCGGCGGGAAGGTAAACGGCGTTTCCTGTGCTGCTCTGGTTTCGCCAGAAGCGGCTTAGTCATGCTGGCCACATGACCCGGAAGCTGTACGCAGGCTCCCTCGGCCAGTAAAGCGAGATGAGCGCCACAACCCCAGAGTCCTCCCTGACTAGACCTAACGGTCAGGGGTCCCTTTACCTTTACCTAAGAAATACATGTTTTAAACCACCATGGTTTAAATCTAAATGACATTTATATCCAATTGGGCCTCCACAGACCATTATTGAGAGAAGCTTGTTTAATGAGGTGCCCTGCTGGCAGCCCTGACAGAATCCACATTGCTAGCCTTTTCTACTGTAGGAAATGACAATGTAGGAAATGACAATGCATGGCTGTACATGTGCTGCAAAACTGCAACTAAACATGGAACAAATCTTTCCAGCAATTAAGAAGTAGGCCTGGTGATTTATCCAATAGCTTCTATGATTAGTCAACTCAGTGTGACATTGTGAGATCACCTCATCAGCCAAAAGCAACAACTGCTACCTTTATAGAGGAGGAGGAGGAGGAGGAGGAGGAGGAGGAGGAGGAGGAGGAGTTTGGATTTGATATCCTGCTTTATCACTACCCTAAGGAGTCTCAAAGCGGCTAACATTCTCCTTTCCCTTCCTCCCCCACAACAAACACTCTGTGAGGTGAGTGGGGCTGAGAGACTTCAAAGAAGTGTGACTAGCCCAAGGTCACCCAGCAGCTGCATGTGGAGGAGCGGAGACGCGAACCCGGTTCCCCAGATTAGGAGTCTACCACTCTTAACCACTACACCACACTGGCTCTCAGACTGGCTTTTGTCATACTCTCGCCACACAATTCTTTGCAGGGCTATTTTGCACAGATACAACTGAACAATGCAAGTCAACTGAAAGCCAAGAAATAGACCTTCTGGAACATCTTTATGTTGACCTGCAATTTTTTTGCTCTAAAAAGATGCAGTTAACTGGTAAATATGTGGAAATGGTCTGCTTGATGATGGGCAATGCTCATACTTCTTAACACAATTTTCACACTATAGTTATAAACTTATTTTGCACCCTAGGCTCTTTTCAACCCCTTTTCAACCCCTAGGGTTTTATTCCCCACCCCCTCCCATCCCATCAACATGTTGCATTCAACCCTTTGGGAAACTGGTCTAGAAATAAATGATTGAATTGGGGGGGGAAATACAAACGTGACAGAGTCTGCCTTGTCACCACAAGGCTCTGGGCCATGCAATGACTTCCATAGCAACACATCCAAATGTGGCTTAAAGGTTTAAGCACATTTTAATTTTATAATTTTATGTCTGGAAAAACAGCAAGTATATAAGTTGAGCCAGGTTGGAGCACTAGCCACTGTGTAGAGTTTTGTTGAAGCATTTATTATTATTATTATTATTATTATTATTATTATTATTATTATTATTATTGATTTTCTTGATTTACAAAAGTGTGTGCAATGTCTCTCTCGTATTTTTTCCATGTAACATTTTTACAAATCAGTTTTGGTTGTTGAGACATTAGGGAGAGAAGGGGGAAAGAGGTGGGTGGGGGGGGGATGGGTGAGGTGGGGTGACGATGTTTCTATTTTCCTTAATATATGTAGGGTTTGGTGTCAGCGTTGTTTGTGTAGGTTCTCTGTTGTTCGCTTGTGCTTCTTTGGCGGTGAGAGAGGTCGGGATTGGCGTAGGGTGTGATTGTTCATTTGTGGTTGGCTGTGGTGATCTTTGGTTTCCTGTGTGAGTGGGGTGGGTGGGTGTTTTGATCAGGTTAGCCATATTGATTTGTATGCTGTTGGTAGATTTTTGTCATTGTTTTGTTGGGCTGTGTGTTGAAGCATTGTGAGAAATAACCCACAATTGTGTAGCACTGGTGGTAATCTAAAACGTCTCTATTGGCAAGGTTGCCCAGTGCAGAAGTGGAAGTTTTTAGTTCAGCTGCCATGGCCCTTGTTAAAACATCCCAACCTCCTTGTTTTATTTGGCTCATAGGGTATGATATGGAATGATCCCCTTGACCAAGTCCATCATATATTAGAACTAGCTATAGCTTCCCCCTTGTGTACACAAAGGCCCCTTTGTTCTCTCATGAACACACACTCTTGTTCTGCATCATTTTGTTTAACAGCAGCCTGGTGGGGTTCTTCTGTCTAGCAGGCAGACTGCCCGGTACTTCTCGGAAGATTGTCTCAGGATTTTGCAGATACTTTTGCAGAGGTCTGCTGTGAGGCAGGGGTAGAAGACAGTTTAGTTTTCGTTACTTTCCTCTGTCTCCATAAGTTAGGTATTTTTTTAAGCAGAGGGTTATGACATGCGGCTTCTGTTCAGTCACTCTTATGAGGAATCCCCGTCATTTCAGTGGCAAGGGGTTCTTCTCAATGGGGTGCTTCTGGTGCTTTCTTATTTAGGAAGGCGCCCTTTTAATTGTTGGCATTGATGGCTGTGGTCCAAACATATCTTATCAATATAGACCATAAAAAGGTAAAGGGACCCCTGACCAGGTCCAGTCGCAGACGACTCTGGGGTTGCGGCGCTCATCTCGCTTTATTGGCTGAGGGAGCCAGCGTACAGCTTTCCGGGTCATGTGGCCAGCATGACTAAGCTGCATCTGGCGAACCAGAACAGCACATGGAAACTCGTTTACCTTCCTGCCAGAGCAGTACCTATTTATCTACTTGCACTGGTATGCTTTCAAACTGCTAGGTTGGCAGGAGCAGGGACCGAGCAACGGGAGCTCACCCCATCACGGGGATTCGAACCGCCAACCTTCTGATCGACAAGCCCTAGGCTCTGTGGTTTAACCCACAGTGCCACCCGTGTCCCATAATATAGACCATACACACCTCATATATATTTCCACTGAAGTGGGGTGTCGACAAGTAAAGATGTGACTGCTAGGGAAGCAACTTGGAGACTTAAAATGTACTCCTGATTGTTCCCTGACAAGTGGGGCTTGTATTCAGCGTCTTTTAATTTGCCACCAAATCGAAAACCCCCCACACACTTCAAATTGTTCCTCCTGAGGAACCTCCCAAGCTGAAAGAAAAGCACAAAGACATTGCCAAAGCCCCCTCCTTTTGGAACGAGCTACATTCTGGAGTTTCCAGTCTGGAACTTCGAAGGGCAGCTGATCTAAGCAGGACTTGAGGTCACCATCAATCAGTTCAGCAGTGACTTCAAGCCCTGCTTGGATTGGCTGGGATCTTCATTTGTAGCGCACCTCGAGTTCAAACTGCATGGCAAAGTGGGGGGGGGAGGTCAGCTGATGTCATGGTGATGTCAGGTGGCTGACAGACTGGTGGTCCCACACACCTGTCAGAGTGGCCCACAAGGCATGGGGCAGCTGTTGATCTAGCCTACCATATTGAACAAGTTCCCACCCTTGATTGATTTTAAGATCCATGTTTTCGAAGCCTGGATGGAATTTTTTTGTTGAGACATAAGAAGATACTGAGACAAACCCTATTGTCTCTTTAGCTCAGTCTTGTTTGCATGAGATCTGTTTTTTTTAGCAATCATACTAAGGATGGAACCTACATTTATGCATACCACTTTTAATCACGGGCAAACCATGGAAATTAGAGAGGAATTTCCTGCAGATGGGAGAGTGATACACCTGTATAAAGCTCTCCATCCATTGTGTGACCTTGTCCAGTTGTTTCCTAACTGCCCAGTGACGTTGCTAATAGCACTCCTGGTACAATACGTAAACCAGCCTCAAGCCAGGGCTTTTTGGTGACATTTTAAAACAGGTACTTTTGAAAACAACAGTAAAACCCATGGCCTTCATTTTGCAAGGTTTCACCTACGTGTCTGGCTACATATTTGTTCTCTTTCATCAGGGTGTAACCTGATGCCACTTGTCTTAATACCCCACAAATCCTCCAAGGTGTCTGTTGCATCTGATTTTGTATAAAAGGGCAACAGAAGGCTTTCCTCTCTTTACAGCTAATTCCAGCAGGGCAAGTCTAAGACAGGTAACTTTTCAACAGATTCTTAATTAACACTGTTTCGGAAATGGTAAGGTGTCTGTAGAACTTTTTTGGGGGGAAAGCCATTAAAAAGGGAGTCTTCTCTGCCTTTTTAAATACATTTATTCTGTTGTTTGTTTGTTTGTTTGTTTGTTTTAAGAATGTAAAAGTTTCCAGAGCTTATTTGTAAGAGCAATTGAGATATCTTTCTATTCAGCAGAAATGCCTTTTTTCCATTATTTCATTATTTTCTCTCAAGTGTAACTGGATTAAGACTTCATTCCGCTGAACAAATCTCTTATCCTCTGACAATAACCTTAGTACTGTTTTGCTGACTTTACTCTATGAATGCATGCATACGTACCACTATCTTTTCTTTTTAAAAGCTTGCTTTTGTATCAGCATGGGAAGAATGGTAATATTGTCTGCTTCTAAAGATATGTTGAATTGTCTCAGTGTACTCCAGGACCCCTCTGCTTTGCACTACAGGATGAAGCCGATTAATTTCTTTGCCATGTTGCTTTTCTGGGAAACTGTTTGCTGCAATCACTGCCAACTGTCCAATGTCACCATAGCACTGGAGAAGGAAGAGTGTGGCTTCTGCATCAGCGTGAATGCAACATGGTGCTCTGGCTACTGCTTCACAAAGGTGAGGAACCAGCAGGTTAAGAAGTATATGCATTTGTATGATTTGTTCACATGAAGATAACATGTACATTTAAGGACTTCTTCTGCATCAGATTGCATTGAACGAGGTTGTTGACTTCTATATTCTCAGTGAACATAGCTTATGTTCAAGGCAATAAGCACTTTATTGTTTGCTCAAAGAAGAAATTCTGCACACAAAGAAATTTGTTCCAGTTTATATGGTTGCCTATTTTGTTATAGAGCGATGTCACCCACTTGATACAGAACTAGGACAATTACTCTTGTAACAAATGTTTCAGATTTGATAGGTCTTAAAATAGGAATTGATTTTAGTTTAACAAGCTGTCCAAAGATCACTGAAGTCAGGGAAGAACATAATCAGTCACCTTAATTTGGGTTTTGGTAGGATATTCCAAAATCAAAGAAAGTCGTGGTTAGGCACTGCTGAAAGGCCGTTGATGGCATATGGATTTAACATTCAGACTCTCTTTTTTATGTCACGATTAGGATCTAATTGATCAGAGCCTAGCAATGAGATATGTCCAGAACATCTGCACATTCAAGGCAGTTGTGTACGAGACTATCAAGATCCCAGGCTGTGATGGTCAAGCAGAATCATTTTATTCCTACCCAGTGGCAACAGGATGTCACTGCGGGACCTGCAACTCTGACATCACCGACTGCACCCGGAGAGGCTTGGACCCGAATTATTGTTCGTATGATCAATATGAGATCAGCGAGTGAGGCTTCCTAGATTCCTTGTCTTTCTCGTCTTGCAAAAACTGTAATGAATGTTGGGGAAAGGGGCAATGTGTGCAGATATTACAGTACGGTCGCATCTTATGAGCATTTAACTTGTGTTATTTCAATCTTGCATGGTTGAAGGTCAGCCACTTGAAAATACCCAAGTTAAATGCAAGGCAGAGAACTTAGAAGCTCTTTTCATGCCGGGTAACCCAAGCAGACCTGGTACGGAAAGAGCTTTAAAGCTCTATGCCTTGCTTGGGGGGGGGGCATTCATTGCTCTGGCTCCAGAATCCTAGGGATGCTCATATGGGGGTGGCTCCAAGGATTTGAGTATACACATTTTCATGCATATGCAGAACCTTTGGAACTGAACCCCTGCATAAGGTGTGATTGTACTATCCTGACAACTTTTTCTTTGTTTTTAAGTATGTGTGCAAAGAATACAACCTGTTGCATTCGTCTTCAGTGGCTTCATTGTGGCATCTTAAGCAAAGAGTGTTTTTGCCTGTGTCTTTCAAAGCACAGTTCCTTCACAGTCTGCTCCCGATACATCCTCCACTCTTTCCAATTCTCTCTTCTAGTACCAACTTCTCTTTCGGAAAAAAAAAAAAAAACATTCCAGTAGCACCTTAGAGACCAACTAAGTTTGTTATTGGTATGAGCTTTTTTATTTTTTTATTTTGTTTTGACTACGGCAGACCAACACGGCTACCTGACTGTAACTACAGCTTCTCTTTAGAATCCATTTAATAACTTAAATGAGTTATTTAAGAGTTTCTCTACTGACTAGCTTGTTCAGTATGACTCGATGCTTGTTCAGTATGACATGATCGCTTTCCTATTGAAGTTATATAACAGTGCAATCCTATGCATGTCTACTCATAAGTAATCCCCATTTAAGTTCAAAGATGCTTACTCCTAGGTAAGTGTGTATAGGATTGTGGTCTATAGAGAGAGCTGCAGCCCCGTCTATGGATCTATGTTGGTACATCAGTTCAATTTCACTTGGCATCAACTGTGAGAGAGTGCAGACTAAGGAGGTCCCATTGGACAGACCCCTAGCTTTAACTAGAAGAAAGTTCCCTCGCTTCAGGCATGCTGTTAGGGGGGATACTTTGTGCCTTTTGTGTCAGTTCCAGACCCTTTCTCTCTTTTTAAGTCTTAATTTACTTACAGGTCAACTGGATAACTGCAAGCCACACAGTGCTGTGGAACTCCACCCATCTACCACCTTAATTTGCCCAGTGGGGCAATATCCTGTTGGTTCCCCATAGCTCACAGTAAGCTCTGACAGTAAGAACTATAGTTATTCCCCCCTTCTAAAAGTTGCCTTGAATTGGCCTACAGTTGCATCCTATTTATAAAAATTAGCATGTGTATACAGTACTTTATGCAAATTGGTATAATGAGCCATGGCAGACTTTGGTCTTTCAAATTTCAGTGGTGCCCTGTGTGAGGCCAAAACTCAGTACCAACCCCACCCCGCCTCTCACCTTTTGTTCTGCTCATTTCACTTATGCCATAGTAGCGGCACCCTATGGCACTCCTCAGCTCAGCACCCAGTGCGGCAGAACCAGTTGTTCTGCCCTAAATCCACCTGTGCCATGGGCTGTCCCTTGAGTCTTTTAAGTATCTGTTAACACCAACACCCCTGCCTGGCTTCTCTGTGTTGTTAACATGGTGCTTCTGCTATAGTATGAAATGGTATAGATGCATGTGTGTACTTATTTAGGCAGAGTTTATTCTTGTATTGTTCTTTTATTGTTTACTGTTGAACTTATAACTTCTTGTACTGAAAATATAATTTCAGCACATTAATGTCTCCAATAAACTATAAAAATAAAAATGGAAAACTGTGGGCAAAGAGATGCATTTTCCGTCTGATTATTATTTTTCTTATACAATATGAGAATTTCTTATTTGATACATTCACTATGTCGGAGGCAGCCTACTGTGAATTCTGGGACCCTACTTTTCTACCCTTGATCTGTCACAGACACTGCATAAGCAAGGACTGTGAGTTTCAAGGCCCATTCATAGCAGTGATAGGACACCCTTCGATGTGCATTCTAAACTGTTTCCGTAAATTCATGTGTTTCCTAGAAATATATATATAAAAAGGTTTTATTTTGTTGCACTTACACAACTTGGTTCTTTTTAATGAACTTGTAAATGAGTAACAAGTCATCTGTTCATGTATTCGCAACACAAGTTTTTTTCATGCTTTACTCCCAAACAACCAATTTCCTTGATTGACTTTAAAGAAAGGGCTTGTTCACTCAGCACTTACCCCCTGCCTGCACTTTAGAACAGGGATCCCCAAACTTGGCCCTCCAGCTGTTTGGGGACTACAACTCCCATCATCCCTAGCTAACAGGACCAATGGTCAGGGATGATGGGAATGGTAGTCCCAAAACAGCTGGAGGGCCAAGTTTGGGGGTGCCTGCTTTAGAACAACATGTCCCACTCTGTTGCTAGATAAACTGGTAGGTCAGTTGCTTCAGCCTGGGTTTCTTCCAACTTAGTAGGGCTTTCCAGAGGAAGGACAAAACAGGAAAGAGGACAACCTAAAAGGTCGCTGCCTATGGGACAGAGGGACCTTGAGGAAATGATAATTTAGCTATTACCTTGAGTTTTAATAGGTTATAAGGTTTTATTGGTAACCATATTTGTTGTATTTTTGTTGGTGTTTGTCCTTTAGATGCTATGGCCAGTCGGCTACGCAAATAAAGTTTGAAATTGAATTTGAGGACAACCTAGCTTCTCTGTAGCCCAGAGGGATCAGAAATGGTGCAAAGGCAGGCAAACATCAGTGTGTACAAAAGAGCAGAAGATTTGCCAAGACAAGTACAGAAGAGTCAACACCATACTCAATAGGCATGTGGGAGACTAAGCAGCAGCAACAGCTCTGCCTCCTTCCCTCCAGGAGCCTCACTTGAACCAGCAGCTCATTGGACAGGAAAGAGAAAGGTTGTCCCTGCCACACCACTGTTCTGGTCAGATCTTGAATGAATGAGTCCATGTGGAGTGCCTGCCCAATTAAAGAGCTGTGCCGACACATTCTGTAAGCCAAGTATAGCAAGAAGACCTTAGGGCTTAGGGCAGGCATAGGCAATCTCGGCCCTCCAGATGTTTTGGGACTACAACTCCCATCATCCCTAGCTAACAGGGCCAGTGGTCAGGGATGATGGGAGTTGTGGTCCTAAAACAGCTGGAGGGCCGAGTTTGCCTATGCCTGGCATAGGGGAAGGCCTGCAGCTCAGTGGTAGAGCATCTGTTTAATTTGCAGAAGGTCCCAGGTTCAATCCCTAGCATCCCCAGGTACGTCTGGGAAAGAGCCCTGTCTGAAACCCTGGAGAAATGATGCTGCTCCGTGTAGACAGTGTTGAGCTAGATGGCCCAATGGCCCGACTCAGTATAAGGCACCTTCCTGGCTTGTTATGTTAAGTTGTAAATGCAACAGAGAAAGAAGGAGAAATACTACAGGTGTAAGGCACCTCCACATGCTCCTCTAAACACTTTTTATCTAGGGTTGAGTGCTGATGAATCTGATGCATGTTCACTCAAGAGATAATGCCAATGGGACTTACTCCCAGTTTCATTAAACACACACATTTGTCAGCTAGTTGGTTTCAATCAGGCCATGGGGCTCCTTTGCTTACAGTCCAGCTACAGTGGTGATGCTATGGGAATCTGAACTAGGCGTTGCCAGGATTCAATCGCAGTACTTTAATTCAATGCCAGGAGGACGTGAACCAACTGTAGAGAAAACAGTACCTTTCAGCATGTACAAGGTTCATTCACTTTACCACTGAGTATGCAGAAATGCCCCCATTCATCTCAGCGCTCCTCAAACACAGAGTTGTCAGGGGATCCATGACCTGAACATCTATTACACTGCAAAAAAGGGTGGGGGTTTCTTTTGGGGGGGGGTGCTGCTTGAGTGAGTAAGCACTCCTGCTTGAATTCTTGCCATGAAACAGTTTCCCACCTTGATGGTGCTTGCACCCTAATTTTCTCCATGACTTGCTACTTGTGTTACCAGATCTCTGTATTTTACACAAGTATTCATGGAATTATTATTTTGGGGGTCTTCATTAGAGACAAATGCATGCCACAGACATTATTGAGATGGATAAAATTACCCTAGCAAATGCCTATGTCTGAAGAATTTAGCTATAACTCATAAATGTCAATATGATCTATCTCACTTAGGGGAATTAGCAGTGATCATGCAGGCTGATATCATTAGAATATTTATTTGCGAAAAAATAGCTGACAGAAAGTAAAAAATGGCTCTGTGGCTTGAAGTGCCAGCATGGAAAAGAATGAGAGTGTATCTAACTAGACTTTCCTGTTATGCTAGGATCTCTGATTACACGTTGAGACTTCCCCACCCCTCTCCTTCCTCATGCACCGATTTGCGGGAATACACAGGAGGAGAGGAGGGAAGTCTCATCGTTCACTCAGAAATCCTTGGGCTAATGGGACTGTGACTTAACACTGCTTTAGATAAAACCCAGATGTTACAGAGGCTACCAAGCCCATGATTTGTGCACCATACATTTCAACAGTTCCCAGCTGAGATATGCTGTACACAGCACTTTGAGGTGGGCCTTAAAGCCAGCAGACCTGTAGGGACACTTAATAAATTATATGAGAGGTTAAGATAATCTGTCTCCTGTTGATGGTCTGAAAGGGATGACACTAAATCAACCCCAGAGCCAAACTTTTTATTTTCCTTTGGGTTCCTTAGGGCCTTTCTATATAGTTAACAATGGCAG
This sequence comes from Lacerta viridis, assembly GCA_900245905.1. Taxonomy (NCBI): domain Eukaryota; kingdom Metazoa; phylum Chordata; class Lepidosauria; order Squamata; family Lacertidae; genus Lacerta; species Lacerta viridis. Next base: position 80,757 of record OFHU01004481.1, on the reverse strand, counting down.
ACAGTCCTTGTTAGGAAATCACTGTCCTCTGAAAAGTACTCTGAATTTTCCTGGGCAAAACAACAAACAGAGATCAGGGGTACAGGGATGAGAGGCAAGGGGGGGATCCTAACTAAGTTGGTGAAAAGGGAGGTATGCTTCTGCCACAATTAATGGGGTCATATAATCTTAAAGAAGAAGCATGGAGCAGCCTTCTGGGCATATCCCCAAAGTTGAACAAACCTGAGGGTGCAAACGCAGTCTGGTTGTATGGGAGGCAATGATCTATGGGTGTTGACCAAACTTGCCAAGGTGATTTTGTTAATGTCCAGGAGGGGCATAGGAGACTTTACATAACGAAGGGGAAAACAGGTACTGAACTATCACATGTCAATATCACTCACAGAATTGTGGCAGAATCATTCACTAAACACATCATGTTTCAGGAGTGATCCTGTGCTGCTGGTGACAGCTGAGATTGGATTTCTCAAGAAGGGGGCTTCCTTTAATTAAGCTGGAACCTGTTTTCTGGATGCAATCCATTGCTCTCAAGGGGCAAACCTTGCATTAAATATAGCACTATTTGCTGTGGGATTCACTTGGTTAGGCAGACCTGCTCATGTTTTCATTATCTTACTAGAATCAGAGTTGGCTTATACTTGCTTGCACTTCCGGCTCAGAACAAAGCCAATTTACACACCCATAGACTCAGAACACAGAAAGTTCTAACTAAGCCAAGCTTCACAGTAACACCTGTCCCTGTCCCAATGGAGGGAATTGAGATAGCAGGCAGGAGACAGCACCACTGAAGTTGGAAGAGGCCCACTGAGCCTCTTCCCCTTTTCCAGAACAAGTGATACTCTGCTGGTAAGGAGAAGAGGACATTATTGGGCTATATCACAGAAGAGGAATTAATACTTTATGGCATGGCTAGAGTTTCTAGTTCCTGAGTGCAACACTATTACAAAATCTAACAATATCAACCAGGGGCTCATCCTGCAGAGAGATATACACCATCATCTGCCAGCAAGACCCTTCTGCTAGCTTCCTCATCCTTGATCTCTATCTGAGTGCACACACAGTAGCTGGTGGGTGTGCTAACTAACAAAGGACACACATGTTCTTTCCAATAGATTGGCTGCTATTAGGATTATCTAGTTCAATCTGTGAATATGTGGGTGTTCTATCGTCTTCATTTTCATTTATTGTCCTAGCAACTTGGCCTTGATCTTAGAGCTGGCTCCTCCAGTTATGATTCATGCTCTGCAGACACCTGGATAAGAACCCGATGTAACCGTCATAACAAGCCTTGTTAAATCATTGGCTTAGCCCTAGACTTATTGAATATAGAAAATGTGCAATAAATGGCCTTCATTTGATTCTCGTTCCCACTTTGCAATGATCTCACATTGCAATAAAAGAAAATGATATTCTTATTCTTATGGCTTGTTAGTTGCTTGCTGCCCAAAGGTCTGCAAGTAATTTACAACACATTTAAAAACATAAAGATAGATTACATTATATCATTAAAAAATCATACAGAACACCTCCCATTTATTAAAATATATATAGAAATATATATACACCAAACAGTCACAAGGAGCTTATAGGCAGCTGAAATATACTCAGAGTCAAATGTGAATTTCATGCTCTTTATTCAGCTCATAGTAGCAAGGAATGAGTCTTTCCCCAAAACGTCTGCTATATATACATTATTTACACAATGGGCCCCACGTGATTGGCTAATTCCGGGCTACTCCTGTAGGCCAATCAGGTTGCGGATTCACTTCCTCCAGGAGCCTGATTGGCTGCTCTTGCAGGCCAATCAGGTCGCTGATTCACTTCCACCTGGAGCTGGATTGGGTGGCTCCTGCGGACCAATCAGACTGCTGCATTCTGGATCCTATTGTTCTAGGATTCAGCTCAGTACATAACAGCAGCCATTGGGCAGCATACAAATATACTAACACCAACAACCCAATCCCAGTCTATTAAAAGCCTGAGTGAAAAGCTAAATCTTTACATGGTGCTGAAAATATGTCAGTGAAGAAACCAGACGGCTCTTGCTACGGAGAGCATTCCAGAAATAGGGAGCAACATCTTGAAAGGCCCTCTTTCTTGCCACCACCCTCTGAGCCTCCCTCCTTTAGGGGAGACCCGGAGAAGGGCCTCAGAAGAAGATCTAAGTGTCCAGGTAGACAGGTGTTCTAGAAGATATTGGGGTGCAGAACCATAAATAGCTTGATAAGTCAAAACCATCACTTTGAATTGGGCTCAGAAGCATACAGGCAGCCAGTGTAGTTGTAACAGATCAGGTAGCAAATGGGGTGAGGGACCTCATTCTGTGAGACTCTAGAGAGCAGCTGCCAGTCAGAGTAGAGAAGACAGTATTGGAGATGATGAAGGAAATAATCAGACCTGAGATAAAGGAGAGGCTCCTCTTTTCTTAAGTGATTTCTCTCTTCAGCCACGATGTCTGATGAAATAAAAATAGTGAGTGAAGTTCCATCTGTGGGTATACAATTAATTTCTACACATATAATCTCCTGCTTTGGATTTGGTCCTCAGAACACAGTGTCTTTGATTAGAACAGCCTAGAAAATGTGTGAAAACTCCTCGTTTCTCAGCTGCTGAAACGAAGTCCCTGGAAGAAATCATTTTCCCCATTTCACCACTTTCCTTGCCACATTCTTGCTCTTTGGTGAAAGAGAGAATGGGGGCACCTCAGTCTTTAAAGCTTCCTGAACATAAATCTCAAGTGTCCTTGGATGTCACAAGTCCCATCATTTATGTTTTAAAGATGTTCCTCATTCCCTTTGAAAAACGTTTGCTTCTCAGCCTGTGATGATGTTCTTTTGGATTTCTGTGCCGTGCTGTCTGATGCATCCAGATACTATTATGGTACTCATTAAACCAACAGTTAAGATGGTCTTGCTCAGCTGCTTTATCCACTTAAATGCCCCAGAATCGTAATTCTTCAAAAGTTCTACCTTCTGCTCAAAACTTCCAGAAATATCCGTTGTAATATCCACCAGGTATTATTACTTCGCATCCCCTGAATTCAATAGAATAAATACTGAAGAAATAGTAATCCAATGAGTTTTTCATCGTGTTAATCCTGCCATTTAATAGTTTGACCAATATGAACATAATGTCAGAACATAAGGCAAGCCTGCTGGATCAGGACAATGGCTAATGATGACATTAGGACAGGCTAGATGCAAAGGAATGGCAGGAGGCAGCAGCTGGTGAACCCCCAAAGGAACCCCCAGGTGAAGAAGTCTCAGAGCCAGGGGATTGGTGGTGGGATGATGGTGAGTGGTCAGAGGGAGAAGGGGGAGCAGACTGGGAGGAGGAGGTGTCAGAAGCTGAAGAGATAACAGGGTTTAGTAAGCAGAAGGAGGCTGAGGCAGAGAGCAGTCTAGATCCAGAGGCGGAAGAGAAGGCTGGAGAGGAAGGGAGTCAGGAAACAGAGATGAGGCAGACTGCTGAAGAAGCCAGGGAGTCTCCCCCTCCTGCTGCAACCAGCTCCCCTCCCGCCTGTTCTCCCAGAAAACACAGAGAAATGAAGAAGGTGGAGAAAAGAAAGACAAGATGAAGGAACCTCAGGTTGCTGGGGGAGGACCTGGGGGAGGAGCAGTGGGAAGGCAGGGACCTTCAGTACTCACAACTGCCTCATTGGGAAGAGTTGCTGTGATCACCTTTGGTTGCTTCTGGGTGGGCAGCTGCCCCCCACAGCCCCTTGCTGGGTACGCCCATGGCTCCTGGGTTGAAAACAAACCCACTCAGACTGATCCCCATCCAGTCTTTGGCCACAGGTGGAAAGGACCAAGCTCAATGGTTGTATTATGGAATCATTGCATTGTAAAGACGGAAGGGACCCTGAGGATCATCTAGTTCAACGGCCTGAAATACAGGAATCACAACTAATTCATCCCTGACTAATGGCCACCCAACCTTTATTCAAAAACCTGCAACGAAGGAGTCCGTTCCACTGTCAAACAGCTCTTACTAGCAGAAAGTTCTCCTTAAGGTTTTGTGCAACCTCCTTTCTTGTCGTTTGAATCCATTCATGGTCCTACCCTCTGGAGCAGCAGAAAACAAGCTTGCTCTCCATCTTCCATGTGACAGCCCTTTGGATATTTGAAGACGGCTATCATGCCACCCTCTCTGCCTCTTCTTTTCCAGGCTAAACATATCCAACATCCTTAACTGTCCCTCATAAGGCTTGGTTTCCAGACCCTTTTATCCTTTGCTCAGCGGGAAGAAGGTCCCTGGCCAGTGATGGGGAAAGAGAAAAGCCCATGACTGAGACCTGGGAAAGTCATTGCCAGTCAGAGTGGACAATACTGTGCTGGAACTTGTCAAACCATCACAAGAGGTGTTGAAATTTTGGGAGGCTGGATAGTTACAATGGAATGGTCTTGGGGTGGGGGTGCATCTTGTGGTTGATTATGTGGGGCAGGTCACTCGGACACTTACCTGGGCCCCCCAATATTTTATCCAAGTTAGCACCCCTGCACACTTCTCCAGTAGTATTGAATTATATTTAAATTGGGGGATTTGAATAGATTTAAAATTATAAGCTGTGGTGTTTTGTTTTTAAATCTGTTTTGATGCACATACTAGAAGAGAAGCCTTTCTAAAGTTGGGGGGGCAAGTTCAGTTTTGGATCCTAGTGTATTTCTTGAAGTCCTGTCCTATCTTTTGGATTTGGTAGAGGGAGGTGCCTGGCATCTCAACAGAAGCAGCTGGATTTTCCTTCCTCTGGGACACCTCAGGGCCAAACCACAGGTTAAAGAGAATGCAAAAATTCAGGATTATTTTTATATTTAAAAAAGCAAATAGCTGGAGGTGTGTGGTAATTAATAGGACCAGGGCACACATAGAGGGAGGATTTAACCCTTTTCTTCCCTGCTGTGGTCCTGGGCTGGGGGGGGTATATACTGAATGTGGCATTTGCTTTTGGGATGGGATGTGGGGTTTCTTCTTAATGCTCATTAGTAGGGCACACTTGCTCACAGGTGATAAGAGTGCACAGGACAATGCCATCATTAATTGTTTAGTCGTGTCCAACTCTTCATGGCCCCCATGGACCAGAGCACGCCAGGCTTCCTGCCTTGTGTAGTACCTCCATTTATAAGCACTTGTGTGAACCCTCTCAAAAGCAAATCCATTAAGAGTCAAAAGTCTGGAGGCCAACATGAATGAAGGAGAGGGGCATAGTGAGCAAATTATTCTATCTTATATTTGCTAGCAAATATATCTTCTGGTTTATATTTTCCCCCTTTGGGATGATTTACAAATTAGATTTCAGATATTTTGGGGAGTATGCAGAAAGAAGGTATGAAAGTGCAGAACTGAGCAAGTTCATACTTAATTCTTTTCCCCTTCAAATGTATCACTAAGTATGCACTAAGGTTTTTGTTGTTGAAATATATATATATATCCTTTGAAGTCAAAATTTAAAAGCAAACTAGGAATAGTTTGAAATTCTAAACAGTAACAGTCATAATTCTGATAATCCTGTGCCAAACTAATATTTTTTTCTCGTTCCAAAAAGTGTGGTCTTTAACATCATTCTTGAAAGAGCATTACTTTGTTGCATGGCAATAACAGTCCATAAGATCCAGTTCTTTGGGGATTATTATGTCTAGAACCTCCCACTGAACTGTACATTATGTCGCCCATTCAGGGTCAAAGGAAGACGTAATGAACGGAAATCCTCTTCCCTGTTACAGCTGCCCTGTGGTATCTACATACATAATCAAGCACACAGAGCCTTGGCTTTTAAATAAATGTCAGCATTAGATTATCAGACAAGGTGAGACAGAGTTTTCCTGGAATATGTTCTGTTCTCCCTACGTAGGAAGAGCCTGCCCAGGTGTACTTTTGCCCTTTGCTCTTTTTCTAGAAAAAGAGGTGCTGGAACTCACCGTGAACACCTCCTTTGTTCTGTTATAATGGCAACGGCAATGGCGCCTAGTGCCGGAACCACGTTCCAGTGAGTTCCAGCTGAAAAAACGCCCTGCCATTACCGCAACCAATACAGTTGTACCTCGAGTTAAGAACTTAATTCGTTCTGGAGGTCTGTTCTTAACCTGAAACTGTTCTTAATCTGAAGCACCACTTTAGCTAATGGGGCCTCCCGCTGCTGCTGCACCACCACACGATTTCTGTTCTCATCCTGAAGCAAAGTTCTTAACCCGAGGTACTATTTCTGGGTTAGCAGAGTCTGTAACCTGAAGCGTCTGTAACCTGAAGCGTCTGTAACCCGAGGTACCACTGTATTGTCCTTCTGTTTGGGATTTTCCTAACACATCATCAACTGAATTTTTGGACAAAGCCATTGCCTTCCTCTTGTTTCATCCAATATCCTGTTGCATGGACAAAGCCTGCTATTAAGAACTTGCAAGGTGATTTAAGTCAGTGTTTGCCTCCCAATGTTTTGTAACGGTGTCATTCTGGCAGTGTGATAAAAGAGAGAGAGAGAGAGAGAGAGAGAGAGAGAGAGAGTTTTACAATATTATTCCAATAATACAAAAATAGCCCAATTATAACAATTCGTATCCAATCAAATAGCAGATTATGCATTTTAGTTAAAGTGACCCCCCCCCATGTACTGGATTTGATGGCTTCTTTAAAAAAAATTCTGCGTTCCAAAATCTTATTATTTTCAGTTACATTCCAGTTAAAAGTATAATCCTTTATAGGGCAGCTGCAATCTTGATGATTTCTATTTGTGTTGTTACATTAGGTAATTCTAACTGTTATTCTTTTCTGTGTGTGGCAATTATTTTGTCCATGATGTTTCTTGCTGTCCATGTATGATGTTGTGTCTTTCTTTCCTCTGATTGTTGCTGTTATTAAAAGAATGAGTTTCCCCCCACCATTCTTTGTTTATCTCCTTCTGTCTCTCTCTGCAATGTTGAGGGAGGCGTACATTCCTGGCACACCGGAAACGGAAGCCCTGTAAAACTGTTTCCGTGTAACCCGCCCTCAGACCTGCTGCTGAAAGGCAGGTAGTAAATTTTGTGGGGGTGGGGTGGGAATCCTTAGGTAGATTTTCATGGCTATCAAAAATCCAGGAGCAGGCTGGCATGTCTTATTCTTACATCAATCTACACATGGGAGCGGCACCAATCCCTGACAGAAACAAGAAGACACTACACAAGGGTGCTGTGGAAAGAAAGTTTTATTTTCAAGAATTGCCTAAGGGGTTTCAAGCTTCACAGCTCCTTTCCAAGGGGCATTTTCTATTTTCAGCTCTTTTGAGGAAACTAGGCTCTCTTTCCTCACTTACATACTAGCTGTGTTCACTCCATCTTTCCCAGCTTTATAAACCAGTATCCTGGCTTCTTATCCTAGTTTGTTAACTGATATTGAGCCAGAGTTCCAGGTTCAGCTTTAAAACGGAACATTGGTTTAATGCAAGCCAGCAATTAAGTGCCTGAGCCAGGAAATGTGCAGTGACATTGTGAGGATGAAAATGTAAAGCGATGGCAGTGTGTCACGTGACAGTGTCCTTTAGTGCTCACTTCGGGAAACAAGAGTTGCAACTTGCAACCTGGGCAACAACACAGTGTTGTGACTCAGCCTGCATACACCTTACCCATTACTCTCCATTCAGTGCGCTCCCGCTGATAGTTTTTGAAGGTGCATGCCCACCACGTTAGCCACAAACCATATTGATCTTGTAGTTCCATGAGAAAGCCTGCTGTTCGCTGTGTCGTTTCTCAAAGCAGTTCCAAATCCGACTAGTAAACATTAGCCACATTCCCTCTGCAGATGAGCCTGGTGTGTACAATTTGAAACAAAATCAAAAATTCTTTCCAGTAGCACCTTAGAGACCAACTGAGTTTGTTCTTGGTATGAGCTTTCGTGTGCATGCACACTTCTTCAGATGTGCATGCACACGAAAGCTCATACCAAGAACAAACTCAGTTGGTCTCTAAGGTGCTACTGGAAAGAATTTTTATTTTGTTTTGACTATGGCAGACCAACACGGCTACCCACCTGTAACTGTACAATTTGAAAGAGCCATTGTGCATGCCCAGATGATAGCTTCATTAATAGGAGTGTTGTGGGAGTTGCAGGAGCAGATTGGACTATGACCTGAGACACTGAGGTTTGAATTCCCTCTCAGCCATGAAACTCAATGGGTGACCTTGGGCCAGTCAACATCTCTCTTTGCCTAACCTACCTCACAGGGTTGTTGTGAGGATGAAATGGGGTGAGGGGAAGAACCATGTACACCACCTTGAGCTCCTTGGAAGATAAAAGTGGTATATAAATGTATCAAATAAGTAAAATAGTGCATGTTGGGTAAATACAACCCCAGCCCCTCTCTGATGTATATGTTGTTGTTTAGTCGTTTAGTCGTGTCCGACTCTTCGTGACCCCATGGACCAGAGCACGCCAGGCACTCCTGTTTTCCACTGCTTCCCGCAGTTTTGGTCAGACTCATGTTGGTAGCTTCGAGAACACTGTCCAACCATCTCAACCTCTGTCATCCCCTTCTCCTTGTGCCCTCCATCTTTCCCAACATTATACTGATGTCTATAATGAGGTGCAAATGTGACTTGAAATGCAACAGGGGGGGACGGGACGACACAACATCACTGGTTTGAGAAGCGTGCATCAGCTTGGTTGCTCATTCCTGGCAAACCATGGTTTGTTTAATTCTGGCTTGCCATTACATGCAAACCAGACTAGTTTTGGTGAACAGTGAAATCTTCCAAAATGAGCTTCCGGCGAAGGTCGCCATCGCGGGCGGTCGTGGGTTGCCTCGGCTGCGAGGCCACCCAGTCTGCCCGGGGGTTGGAGCCCCGCCACCGCTACGCGGGGCTCCGGTGAGGCCGGGAAGAGCGTCCCGTGCCTCGGGCTCCCCGGCGGGCCCGCTAGGCTACGCACCCTTCCCTCGCCCCCCCTGTAAAGGGGGAGTGGGGGTGAAGGGAATGTGGAGCCGGGCCATTAGGGGAAATGCCCCAACCGGGTAGAGAAGCGGCGAGACTGGCCGTGGTGAGCGAAACGTTCTCCTGAGAGATGAAAGAAAAAGAAGCTGGAGGTCGTAAGTAACTGAATGGATTTATTGCTGAGTTTAAAGACTTAACGACTTAACGACCCTGAAGGCTTTAGATAACGGAGCCCGCCTGTCTCCCTTCGGAGGCGAGGAAAATAACAGAATGTAAAACTGTTGCTATCGGATGGATATATTGTTAAGACTTTTTGAGGAGTGAGACTTTTTAGATCTCCCGTGGGGGAGGAAGAGGATGGAAAATATCCCAGTTGAAAGTTTTGGTCTTTGCGTTCCGGTTTCAGAGAAAAATGGCTGCGAAGGCTCTGAAGCGAAGTGGAAAATTACTGTTACATGATGAACAATGCTGAAATAGAAACTGAAATCTGATACCTATGCCCGTCCTCACCATGTTGGGCTTTGTTTTTAAAACTGTTCTGGACTCTGCATTAACTGATGAAGAAAGGATTATTATATTGAAATTGAAACTGATCAACTGGAAATTGAAGGTTTTGAGTGGGGATTTGAAGGAAAATTTATTTCCCACAGAGGAGACCTTCCAGACACTTGATATTATGGAACAAAATTTGGGCAAAGAGCTGATGGAGTCGTTTGAAAAAATGAGCGAGTTGACATGGCGATCCCTGGGACAAGAAGCATTCCTCGGTGGTGGCAGTCCGAGGATGGCAAGGAATATTATATCCAGCCCTCGAGGTGTGAGCTCGGGAGCGATGGGCAAGAAATCAAGATATCTACAAATAGAAGAATGCAGTATCGAATGGGAGAAGCCAAGAGATGAACAGTGTATCCTGATGCTCGATGCAAGGATGGTTGGGGAAGGTGTCTGGTTTTGGGTCTGGTTCTGTGGATGTATAAGAAAAGAGGACAATCTGAGGAGCGGTGGTGAAGGATGGAGCAAGACATGGGACAGAGGGGGGATAGGGTGAACTATATTAAGTATAAAATATAAATGCTTTGTTATGGTAATCTGAAATCGGAGGGTTAAGACATTAAGTTTTATTTTAATTTTTATAAGAAATGGGATATTTTGAAAAAAAATTTTTGATATTAGCAGCAGTTTAAGGGAAGAAGAAGTTTAGATTTAATATAAGATTAATTTTTTTAAGATCCAAAGAACTGTTAGTAAGATTGTTGTTTAAGGTTTGAATTTATTAAGTGAATAAAATTATTAGAGAAAGGAAGTTATTAAAGTAGAATATGGATATAAAACCGAAGGAGAGAGGGTGGGGGAAGTCAATTGTCAAGACTTGGAACTAGGACATTTTCTTAAGTGTATAAATAAGAAGAATTGTATTTGTGTTTGTATTTGATTTATATATGTAGGTGTGGGTGTGGGTATATGTTTGTTATGAAAATACCAATAAATTCTTATTAAAAAAAAAAAAAAAGAAATCTTCCAAAATGAAATCTTCCCAGCAATTGAGTGCCAGCACCAACAATCATGGGAGTGAATGAGTAGAATGCTTTGCAATAGCGTGCTGAAGGAAGACTGTAGTCAAAAACAGCTCTGAGGCTGCTGAAATGGGGTATGACATAATGAGGACACTAGCAATGCCCTGGATGTCACAAATGATACTATAAAAAGCAGTGTGGGCCCAAGGTGAGAGGTCTGGTCAAGAAGAAGAGAAGCTGCAAGATAGCAAATATATCTGTGCACATGAGAACTCAGTCTGGCCTACAAAGCCATGTACAGCAGGTTTGTCAGCTCTGGTACAACATAGGACTGCACCCTCATGCCACCCAGTGTGGAATTTGGTTCAAAATGTGCAGTTCCCTTCCAGTGGAATGGAGTTACAAAACAACTGTCAGAACTCTAAAATTCCTGCCGTTTTTAGTCAATTCCGCAGTAGGTTCATCCATCTAGAAAGAGCTCTAGTGTTTAACAGAGCCAAACTACTGTGTTTGGAGATTTCATTGTAATTTTCTAATCAACATATTTTGCAAAACATAAAACTCTGTTTTGGGGGCTCCAAATGTAGCACTTTAGCATAACTGGTAGTTTTATCCTCAGCCCCATGACATAAGTATTCTGTATTCTCACAACATCCTTATTCCTGAAATACTAACTCTTTTTGCCCTGAACTGCTTTCTGCAATCTTCATACTAGTGAAGGCTCAGAAGGATCTGTGGTCTGATCAACCAAGAAAAGCATTTATTGACACATTACTTCCAACAAACAGAAGTGGACAGAGAAGCTTGACACCATGTTCTGATGATGCCATAAAGACATTTATACATCCATTCTGTTGAAGTTATTGTGCAATTTTATGAGACCATGGTGGTGTGTGCCTGAATGCAAAATGAGGAAGAGATTCTGACAGTGCATCTTAATATTACAAAGTCCATGGTGTTGTGTGACTGCGAGAGAAGTGCACATTCATTATTTGTTTTTATTTAAGAATTGATAAACTGTGTAATGAAATATTTCAAGTGGCGAAGAGTATATGAAAACATGTAAGAGAGTACCAGTCATAAAACAAAATTAAGAGCGTAATAAAATCCTTCATTGTAAATTGCATGGACCACAAACTAAAAACAGCTCATTAAAATAGCTGTGCTGATAACTCCAGAACTGAAATACAGGTGGATTTCCCATGGGAATCTGCTGCTTAGGGCTAGGAAAGAGATTTGATAATAAAAACCTTCTTGAGGGTTTCACACATCTCTAGTCATAGATGCTGCTGGGATTTCTCAGTTCCTCGGTCAATTAAATCTGTTAAGACTAGTTCAGAAGAAAGTACCTAGTGTACAAGATGAGATTTTGTTCATTTCTATACCAGCCAAGAACAGTTAGGGTGGAATAGGGTTCTCTCCCTCTCATCTTCAAGTAAATAATCCAGGAACTAGAGAAGACCGGGGGGGGGGGGACGACAACAAACTTTTACCTCGGTTTTCAAACATAATCTGTTCCGGAAGACCATTCGAGGGTTCTGAAATGTTTGAAAACCAAAAACTTGATAGCCGACAGCTAGGCCTCAGGATGTTGCACTCAGCGGTAGCCACGTGGCATGTTCAACTTCCAAGGAGTGTTCAAAAACCAAAGCGTTTACATCCGGGTTTACGGCGTTCGAAAACCAAAATGTTCATCAACGGAGATGTTCAAAAACTGAGGTACCACTCTATTTCATTTTGCCAGCAAACAAATATGCATTTTTATTGCTGGCTCAGTAGAGAACACAACTGAAACTTAAAAGCAGAGCAAAGGAAAAGCCAATGGGTAGAGCCTCGATAGCTTGAATATTTGACTCCTCAAGGGTCCACAAAGGACGAAGTTTAGGGCCACTTAGGTAATTAAAGGGTGAATGTGATCGTGAAAAATCCACCTTGAGTCAGGGGAACTCTTTAGTGAGCGAACTTGAGTCCTACTGCCTTTTTCATAAGAACTCGAGCACCTTGTGCCATAATTTTGAAACTACCATTGTTTCTGTTCTTAAAACAAGCTGTCATTCTTTAAATGGTGGTTGTCATTTTCATGTCACAAATTAAAAAGCCAATTTGATAAATAAAATAAAACAACCCACTATATGGGGGTGAAATTTGTAACCCACTATATGGGGGTGAAATTTGCTCTGCTAGTACACCCACTGGCAGCCCCCCCCCTTACAAGGCTAAGTCACATTCAAACAAACCAGAGAAGACTCAAACAATCTGGTGCATTCAAAACAATCTCTAAGACATTAATCAATGCAGTAAACATAGATATCTTTTCCTCTGATGGTTACTATTTAAATTTCCCATCTAATGAGAAACAGCAGACATCTCTGTGCAGTGAAAGCATTCAGAGATAGCTTTGTGTATGAAAAAAAAATTGTTCTAATGAATTTGCTTTGCATAGGTCACTGATGCAGATCTTCATGAAAAGCACAGAACTGCATTAATCTTTCTTATCTCGCTTTGTAAACACGAGGAGGAGGAGGTTTTATTCATATCAGCAACTAGCTAACTGAGCTGCATTTGGAGAGGAGAGGAATTACTCATGATTTTCCAGTGTCCTGTGCTCCTAGCCAAATGTAGAATCCATGCTGTCATGTTCAAGTCTGGAGACAATGTGCGATAATGAAAATATAGCATCTGGACAAATTTGCAGCATAGCCAGTCCTTGAAGAAACACTTTGGAGTGTGGAAGTTGTCGTGGCTTGCATTTTTGAGTACAGGTGTAGAGATCTTTTCTATTCTAATTGATTCAAGAAGGTTCTGGAAACTTCTCCGTTTGATACAGGCTGGGAAGTTTCTAACCGACAAGTAAGTTTCCTTTGTGCTGAGAGCAAGTGTTGTTTTTGTTTAGGCTGGTTCATACAGGTCCTGTTAGCTCTTTCTGTCAAGGTCGTGCTGACTATAAGAACAGGCCACAAGGAGCCTGTCTCTCTTTTCTTCTTGGTTCTCTTTCTGTCTCTCTTTTTTTCTTGGTTCTCTCTACTTTGTTCCTGTGTGGTGATCTGTACATATTATGCTTAAGTGCTCAGTTTTAATCTCATTATAAGTTCAAGTTAAGTTTGCGGCAACTGAATTCATGACTCTTACGCTCATTTGCCTTCAGTAAATAATTACTGGCTGAAGCCAATTGCCTCAGGTCTATTTGCTAGAACCCTGCATTGTGTTTACTCTGCTGTCACTTTGTTGTGACTTGCACTGGATCATTACTGAGCAAAATGATAACAGAAGTAATGTCCAAACCAAAGGAACACAAGCGAACAACAGAGAACCTGCACCAACAACGCTGACACCAAACCCTACATATATTAAGTAAAATAGAAATATCGTCACTTTACCCCACCCATCTCCCCATCCCGCCCACCTCTCTCCCCCTTTTTTCCCCAATGTCTCAACAAACGAAACTGATGTGTAAAAATGTTACATGGGGGGAAAATATGAGGGAGACATTGTACATACCTTTGTAAATCAAGAAAATCTTTAATAAAAAATACTTTGAAAAAAGAAGTAGTAGTAATGTCCATGTGTGGGGAACCTTAGTATGCAAGTAATAATGACAATGGTTAGCTCAGTTGGTTAAAGCGTGGTGCTGATGATATCAAGGTCACAGGTTCAATATGGGACAACTGCATATTCTTGCACTAGTTGATCCTCAAGGTCCATTCCAACTTTACAATTCTCTGATTCTATGAAGTAACATGGATTGCATTACTAATTTAGGCTGAAATCCTCCATACCCTTATCAGAATGTCTCATTGAACTTAATGAGGCTTTCTTCTGAGAAGACATGCATAGGACTCATGCAGCATTTTGGGAAGAGATATAGGAATGCCAATGAAGAGAGTTACAACTAAACAAGAAGAGTTCCACATAAGTCAGGAGCCACGTGGCAGAGAACAAAACAGACCAGAAACAGACACTTCAGCACTCCAGCCAGATCTAAATAAATTCCCAGGTCCAAGTGGGAACCCCATAAACTCCAATATCACAGCCAACTTTCAGACTCTTTCCTCTTCCTTAAAGGAGTGTGCATGTGTGTCTTGACTAAGATAGTTCACCAGACTAGTTTTCTGCATCAACTGACTATCTGTCACCCTCTCATTTTTAGGCAGCTGCTGCTCTTTTGGCCTTTGGAGGTTGGAGACTGCCAACAGCCAGGGCATGGTAGCCAAGGCACAATCAGTAGCAATGATGAGTTGTATCCAATGTAGAGCTAAGTTAAAGTCACTGAGTAGTATACTTGTTCTACTGAAGAAATGCTCTGCACCAGCAGAACAGTTTCACAAGACAATGTATATTATAAGCGGTTGCATTGTGTAAATTTGTTGCACAATAGATGGTACTGCAGTACAATGAGTTTTCTCTAGTGCAGCTGTTGCATTGGATTCCTCTGTTGCACAACATTCAAACACACGTCTACTAGCACAAGAGCCCTTGTGCTTGCAGACAGCAAACATTGTATGCAGGCCAGTGAGATTATGTGCAGATGTGTAGCAAAGCTTACTATATGTGTTGCAATTTGCAGTATGCAGACCACCGGAACCCCTAGTTAAGTAAAACAATCCTTGGACAAGAATGTGTTCTCACTTTCCTAAAATACTGTTTTGCATTGTTGGTTAAAATATTCCACCTCTAATGATTAAACCTTTGTATTCTTTCACAGGCAACCACCATGCCGTGCTGATCAAAGGTGGATTAGTTTGCCTGGAATTGGGAGCCTGTGGATTTTGGCCTTCTGTTTTCAGAATAAAAGGAGTTCCATATTCCAGAGTCTGAGCTTTGCTTCTATCTAGGTCCTCTCAGATGACGTCTGAGCCATTAAATATTAAATATTCACTAATGCTTTCAAGGCTGGGATGGGTGTCAGATCTAGAATTTGGGAGGGGAAATCTTTTTAATGTCGCTAATTTCTATCGCACCTTTTCATGTTATTTGTAGCACCTCAAGCTAGGATATTAATAGCACCTAGAAAGCAATGTTTCCATTTGTAAAGCAGAGCAAGAGAGAGAGGATAAGCATGTCTGTTCTCAGCCGCACCCATCCCGCCTTGTAGACACCATTATGGTGAAAGGAGACATAAAGAGGTCAAATGATTCATGCTCAAGGCTGCATGGTGAATCCCAGGATTACAGCTCAGAAACATGTGGCTTTTTAGCCTGATTTGTAGACAGCGTAAAGAGAACTGCTTGACCCCTTATTCTCTTTGACACCAAATCATGATACATTTATGAGTGCTGGGCCTCAATACTGAGTGAAGTGAGGCCACTTGTAAGTGAATAGTATTACCCTTTGGCTTTTGTCGGTTAACTTGCCTCGTGCACAAATGGGGGCCCCTTCCCATAAATCCTTTTCACTGTGCTTTTATGATGACTGGTGCTCGTGGTGCTATTGGGGTGCTCACTCACAATCCTGCTTTCAATACTGTGGCATCAGCAAACATTTTGGGGCAGTTATACCACTTCATTTTCATATCCCATCACTTCCCATAACTCAAATATTCTGGTTTACCCCACCCCCCACCCCGGCACGCTTTTGTTGCTCTATAACTGCTCCGGACAGTGGTAATGTGGCAACATTGGGGAAACATCACAGAACAAACTAAAGCAGAAAAAATCCACCACTAACTCACTATTATTCTGTCAACAACATGTTGCAGAATATATCAGCAATAAAGCACCAGTCTGGGGGGGGGGAGCATCTTTGGTGACATTGGGGGCTGGGGAGGGAAATAGGCTGATTATAGGAAAGACTCAGGTGACACCAGTTCTGGTTTCTGATCCCTGTAACCGAGTCAGATTGAATGCTTCACCCTCCTTTCCCCATTCCCAGGGCCTTCCTAATGAACAAAGAAACAAAGACTTCTTTAGGTGGTATTCACCTGAACTAGATTTACTCAAAGTAAGCCCATTGGAATTAATGAACCTGACGTAATGTCCATTAATTTCAGTGTGCCTACTCTGAGTGGGCCAGTGCATTTGCATTGCATAAGACTGCCCTCCTCCCCATCTTGCCCCCCTCCCTCTCCTTCCCAGAGCCATCACCCCACCATGCCATCCACTACTACTGAGTAAAATAACAAAATAAAGTAGAATACTAATAACATGGTCCCACACAGTTATTGTTTGCAAAGGGTAGTGTAGTTCTGCTAGATTTTGAACAAAGATCCTGAGGGAACCACTGAGTGTGTGTTTTTACCACACTAATTAGGAGAAAGACAGTGTGAGGTGAGAACGTGTCTGTTTTGCTCCCAAATTACTACTACTGTAGCTGACTGCATCTATCAGATAAATAATAGCAGAAGGAGATGCTGCACAGATGTGATAAATAGGTGCTGATCACCTTCGCAAGCAAAAGGGGGAGGAGAGACGTATTATAAAAGTAAGGGGGGGACAAAATACAGTGATGAAAGAATCTCATAAAACGACTAAAGGTGGTGAAATCATTGTTAATAATAGACTAGAAGGCGTAAAATGAAGTGAGGTCAAAATGCAGAAATGCCACAAGCATTAGCTGGTGTCAACACAGAAAAGAGTCAGAGCACTGCAAGCTTTAAAACTGCAGTTAATGCTTTGCAGTGGCAGCCCATATTTGCAGAACAGGGGTAGGCAACCTAAGGCCCATGGAAGTGGCCCATGGGGGTCGTTTAACCGGCCCCTGAGCTGCCCCCGAACTGAGCCACCCACTCGGCGAGTCCCCACGTGCTACGCTAAACTGGTGCAGCGTGGCACAGGGACTCGCTTCCATAGTGCCAGAAATAGCATCTGTGCCTGCGAAGATGCCGGAAATCGTGGGCACACACGCTGCTGGAGTGAACCAGCCCAGGCGAGGTAAACCTTACCGACCACTGTTGTAGAACTTCCTGCCATGGACCCCCTGCATATGCCCAACCTGTGAAGTGCCACACACAGCTGCAACCTTAGGTAGTGCTGCCACCCCCACTACTCTATGGTCATGGGGTTGCAGGGATAGCCTCAGATTTTCAGATATCCTAGGAACTAGGAAACTGCCAGCAGACTATTTGAGGTCACTGCTGGACATAAGACTCATCTCCTGTTAGTCCAGATCTTGGAGCATGTAGATGGAGCCAATCATGTGTGCAAGAAACATTCACAGAGATGGGTGCTTGGAGCAATTGTTGCATTGTCTAGAGAGAGGAAGAGATATAAATTCAAAGGCTCTCATATTCCTTTTACTAAAGAGAAAATGCTGCCATAGATTATGACAGTGGGATGCTTGAAACATGCCTATCCAGTTTCAGAGCAATGGAGTCTTTGGTCTATGGGAAGGTGATGGAGAAAATATGGGGGGGGGGGGTTATGCAGTTCATCATGACATCTCTCTTGAGCCCCCAACTTTATGCATTTTTAAACATTCCTTAAACACTTTTTTGTTTCAATCTGCTTTTAAGTAATGATGTTGGTCTGAATTTCTAAATTGTCACAACTTGCTTTTTTGTTTGTTTATTATTCTGATTATTCATTATTAAATTTGCTATTCGCTTTATCTTACCCAGGTCAACTCAAAGCAACTTACAAACAAGCAAACAAACAAAAAACCCACATGGATACATTGAAACCAAGGGGGTGAAAGAAATACATTAGAAACATACCATCCACTTATAAAAGGCCACAGATAAAAGTCAAAGGCCTGGTTATAGAGGAAAGTTTTTGTCTGGCACCTAAAGATATCAAATGATAGTGGCAGGTGAGCTTTCCTGAGAAGAGCATTCCACAAATGAGGAGTTGTCCCAAAAAAGGCTTATTCTCGTGTTGCCACCCTCCAAACCTTAGACGATGATTGCAGGGTTCAATTCAGAGCTTCTGTGGTCCTGAGCAATTTTATGCTTTATAGGTCAAAAACAGCACTTGAATTGGGACCAGAAACTGATTGGCAGCCCATGCAGTCGGGCTACAATTTATGTTATATGTTCAACCCATCTTGCCTCAATGAGCAACCTGTTCGCTGAATTCTGCACCTGCTGAAGCTTCTGAACAGTCTTCAAAGGCAGCCCCACATATAATGCATTGCAGTAATCTAACCTAGAGCCTACCAGAGCATAGACTCCCATTCAGTCCATTACTGAGGGAAGACAATGATCTAGCACATCCCCTGCCACACCTGCAGATGTAAAGAAGAAGCAGAGGTGTATGTCATGAGCATATTGTTGACAGTGTACTCTAAAACTCTGGGTGATCCCACTCAGTGGTTTCGTGTAGATGTTAAACAGCATGGGGGATAAAATTGAACCCTCGTGGCTCCTTGTTCTCCTGATAGAAACATGTTCTGATAAACTGGCCCTATATGTCTGAGATGGTGGCCTTCTTCATAGTTTTCATCTGCATTGTTTTCTCCCTGAGCACCCCACCATTCTCACCTTTGGCGATATGGGTGCCTTTTACTGCCTCAATGTCAGCTGAGATTTGCTCTTCCACCGCTGATCCCAATTCCACCTCAGCCTTCAACATGATTCAAAGGATCTCTTTGCTCTACTGCCAGTATCTTTCTTGAGGCAAGGACTGTTTGAAGTTGGCGCGAGGAGGGGGTCGCATACTGCAAAGGTCTGAAATAGGGCATCTTAGCTGATTTGTCTGAGTTTTTAATTCTGTGTGTGCTTTGTGTTTTTAATTACTTCACGTTGCTTCTGCGAGCTTCCTTCGGATGGCATTGCTGCCTTGAAAGATGGCATCAAAATATCAAAATCAAATAGATGATGCACAACACTTTGGTTAAATTGCTGTTGCATTATGCTAAATCAGACTGTTTGTCCATCTAATGCAGAACTATCTACACTGATTGGCAGCCACTCTCCAGGCCTCCAATTGGTGTGTTTCTCATCTCCTGCTACCAGAGATACCAGGGATTGGAGCTGGATACATGAAAACTGATATTTCTGGACCTTGTGGCCACTGAACTGCATTGCCCAGTTCTTCCTGTGGTTGATGCTTAGGCATGTGTGAACCATCCATAAATTTGCAGCCTTCCCTTCAAGAACCACTAACTTGCCCACATCCTTCACACATTTACCCTTGTCGCAAATGGAAATCTTTTTTCTTCACTGATCAGGGTTTCGGCTGCTGCTTCGTGTTTCCATTTCAAGCAGTTTGAAAAACTTCACAGATGATGTGGCAAGTGCACACACAAATTGCCCTGTTGCTACACTGTGTTCTTTGCTCTTGGGCTGAGAGAAACGTGCTTTGCAGCAGGGACGTGTGTGCCAGCTTTGGCAATCTGTACAACTCCTGCCTGCCTGCCTGCTCTTCTCCATTCTAATTTTTTAGACTTCCATTTAAAAAAGAAAGAAAAGAAAAAACACAAAACAGTGTAAAATATTTTCTCCCTTAATGTGTGCATCAGATTCCATTGAGGTCCAGTGCCGAGGGCCTTCTGGAGGTTCCCTCACTACAAGAAGCCAAGTTACAGGGAACCAGGCAGAGGGCCTTCTTGGTAGTGTCACCCGCCCTGTGGAACGCCCTCCCACCAGATGTCAAAGAGAAAAACAACTACCAGACTTTTAGAAGACATCTGAAGGCAGCCCTGTTTAGGGAGGCTTTTAATGTTTAATAGATTATTGCATTTTAATGTTCTGTTGGAAGCCGCCCAGAGTGGCTGGGGAAACCCAGCCAGATGGGCAGGGTATAAATAAATTATTATTATTATTATTATTATTATTATTATTATTATTATTATTATCCATACCAGCCTTTTCTCCCTTTTGTGAATTACTGTGGCATAGGAACCAGAGGAATTCACTGATTCCTTTTCCTTGAAATTGCATTTTGCCTTTGTACAGAGTGTTTCTTAATTTGGCAATGATATTAACATTCGCTGCTTGAACTAATTTCTATTAAGCTACCAGCTCATTTTAATAGCACAGTGGGACAATATGTTGCAGGAAAATGAAGCCCCTACAGAAAGGGAGACGGATTCTAATGAACTCAAACCAGAAAAAGTTGTTGAACTTCCCCTCTACTACTAAGATACTCTGCCATCAGAAATTTACAAGTTAAGACGAGAGCCACAATCCAAGTTGCTTCTTTAGGCATGACTAAGGATGTGCATTTGTTGCACTATGAGTAGGAAACTGAACCAAATGTTTCAGTGAATGCTGCTGATAGCCATTTGGTTTTTCCTTGAAATGTTCTGGATGAGGAATTAAACAAATCAGCACAAATGCTCAGTACACTAGACCTAGCCTAACCACCACATGAACTTTGTGTAAGCAAATCAGGATTAATGCCGAATAAACAAGCTGTCTGTAGGATCCCTTAGAGGAGTAAAGGTGGGGAAACACAGAAAAACACTCCATAACAATATAACAGAGTGGTACTTTAACATAGCTTTTATGGAACAGCATGCATCTGGAATGACAGCAGATTTGCTTTTATATTTAAAGGAGAAGAATTCAGGCTTCCACCATTGCATATAACCTTTTATGATTTATTGTACTTCTACCTTTTGGACACTAATGGAACAGAATTATACGCAATGTGCTAGTTTTCCACACCTTGGAAAACAAGTTCCTATCAAGAGATCCCAAGTTGAATTTTTGCATTCTGCTTTCCTTTGTCCCACTGAAAGCTAAAATGACAGTATCTGTGATCAATCAAAGCTCAGAATGACAATTCACATTTCTAAGGAGGCTTTTAAAAGTGGTGTGCGCAATTTCAATCTAAGAAGACTTGACTGATTTAGTGTAAATTAGCTCATTCCTGCGTTATAAGTAGCAGTTGGGCTTTGATATACACACACCGGCTAATTATCCTTGAAAATTAACCATGTCACAAAATCTTACACATTGCAGAAATAGCTCCCACTATAGATTAAAATAAACAAAGGAAAAGCATACATTGGGGTGCTACATAAGTAAACAGCAATAACAGAATCCTCAGAACAGCTACCAAAGGGTGTGTGTGTACACTCATTGATTGGTATTTTGAAAATGACAGCACAGGGGTGATTGCTTCATTCTGGAGAAAACAGGAGATCTTTCTTACGGGTTTCAGTCCCCTTTGTGGATAACCCGGCTCTCAAAACACACTTCAGCAATGCTGATCAAACCAATACTCTCTTCCAGCAAGAGCTTCCATGCAATACTCACGGCAACTCATCCTTCCCCTCCTCTTTTACAATTCTGATTCATTGAGTGGCCATTTTCCTTGGTGATGGTGGGGAGTTTGAGAGTTCCAGAATATCCACTTGTCCAATGGGGTTCATCAGGACCAGCCACAACACTACTGAACTCCCTCCCTCAGGAAGCTCAGTTGGCTTATTCTTTTGGGGCCTTTAAGCAAATTATGAAGCCATTTTTGTTCCACCAGGCATTTGGGTTGATCTTGGTTCACTTCCCTGCTGCTATGGATGCTATTGGCTTTGCTCCAGTTATGTCTTTATTTATTTATTTTTAGCTGTCTCTTATTAGCTGAATGCCATTGTTATGGGTCTATGTTATTTTTAAATATGCTGTAAGCCACCATGGGGGCCTTTGTAGCCAAAAGGTGGGCTAAAAGAGCTAAGCATAGAAGACTTTGGCAGAGCTTCCTCCACCATCCATCCCCATAGCTATGTCCCTTTGTTTCAGAAACCTTTAAAAACGTTGTGTCCAAAAATGCATATAACAGAAGAAACACACACACAGAAATTTTTTGTGCAGACTTTTACAACAAAACAAATCTCAAACGTGGGGCAAACTGAACTTAAGTCTGGAAAGGTGGGAAAAAAACTAAGAGAAAACAAAGTCAACAGATTCATTCATTACTTGTTAGTGAAACATGAATGAAGACGAAACATACACACAAAATGCATATGAATTCCCAACAACATCAAACATTTGACTATTTAATTGCTCATCTTCCAACAGACTTTTACAACAAAACAAATCAAAGGATAAATCATAAAGACATCACAAGACAGAGAAACCAGTGAACACTTCAATCTCCCAGACCTGATCTCAAAGGGCAAACAAAGGAATTTGAAATAACTGGAAAGAGAAGTTAAGTGGAGAAACCTGGAAAGGATTCTTATCTCATTATACATAACAAAGCTATCTTTAGCCATCTCACCACTTGCCTTTCCCTGAAAAAAACTAAGAGAAAACAAAGTCAACAGCAATACCCCTCCCCACTCCCTCACTATATTCATTCATTACTTGTTAGTGAAACTGGAAAGAATGAATGAAGACGTAACTATTACAAAATTTTAGTCAGGATTGCAGCATTGTCCCTGTTTCAGGGCTGTGGCACTGGTACTGATCCTGATCTTCACTAGTGAACCATTTGGACAGATAATGGTAAGTAGAGACTGACCATGTGGCATGTGGATATGAAGTGTGCTGAACTAGGTAAAAAGGCAAAAGTAAAGGATCCCTGGACGGTTAAGTCCAGCCAAATGTGGCTATAGGGTTGCAAAGCTCATCTTCGCTTTCAAACCGCTTCTGGGCTGAGGGAGCCAGTGCCATTTACTTTTGTCCACAGACAGCTTTCCGGGTCATGTGACTAGCATGACTAAACCGCTTCTGGTGCAATGGAACACCGTGACAGAAACCAGAGCACACCTAATAGAAACGTCAACCATTTACTTTCCTGCCAGCAGCAGTACCTATTTATCTACTTGCACTGGCATGCTTTCAAACTGCTAGGTTGCCAGGAGGTGGGACAGAGCAACGGGAGCTCAGAGATGTGCTGAATTAGTGCATCCTAACACTTAAAAAGCACTTCATCTTGACCCACCTGTCAGGCGACATAAATTATTTCATGAAAGCTGACCTAAAAATGAATAGACACAAGTGTACCTATGTCATGGTCATGCACAGTGTTTTGTACTAGTTTTTTAAAATTTAAAAAGCCCCTTGTTTTATCCGACTACTCTACTGATGCCTAAATAATGTAAAAATCGATGAGGACATGGTACTATTATCTTCAAGTCTATAAAAGACTAAGAGATTTAATCATGCTACTTTTTGAGTACTTTTTGAGTAAAACCTATTATAATTTTGTAAGATGAATTCGTATCATTATTTCCACATGGTAGGGCCCAATGGTGAAGGCTTCCCTAAGGCCATCTGGTACTGTATATTCGTTGTAAGAATTGAATCAGGGGTCTTCTGGCTCATAGCTCCCACTCTTCACTTCTACATGGCACGAGCTCATATACCATTGGGATTTCAATCGTATCACCTTTCTCCAAACATTGCTACATCTAAACAAGCTCTTCAAAAGCCATAAGGTCTCATGAACTATTCCTTATAAATCATTTATTTCACTAGGTAAAAAATCTTCACTGTCCAAATAAACATCAAGGCATTTCTCTGCCTCAGGCTGGTGGATTTTCAAAGACCAGTTCCTGCACATAAGAGGCTGCTGGAAATAAAAGTTCTGCACATCCTGGACAAGAGTTGCACAACCAAAAATAAAATATGAAAATTGCAATTAAGAATCACAACAATATTGCCTTCTGTTTACAATGTGCCTGGCAAAACTACAGCATGTCTGAATGATGTCCAACCTAAATATCTCCAGCGAGGGAGAACCTATCAACTCCCAGTACAGTGCCACTAAGCCATCTTTTTTATTTTACATTCAGGAGTATCTCTCTTCTTAACAATATCAGGGTGGTCACATGGGCTTCCATATCAAAATGGATTTCTGCCTTCAAAACTTTCAGGACAGTCACATGGCATAAGCAGTGATCTGTGTGTGTTCCATAGCTTTCAGCAAACATCTCAAAACTTTCCAGACTAGAATTATTGTGGTATTGTTGTTTTGTGATGTGCTATGACATCACTAGGGACGCGGTTGGCGCTGTGGTCTAAGCCACAGAGCCCAGGGCTTACCGATCAGAAGGTTGGTGGTTTGAATGCCCGCAACGGGATGAGCGCCTGTTGCTCGGTCCCTGCTCCTAGCAGTTGAAAAGCATGTCAAAGTGCAAGTAGATAAATAGGTACTGCTCCGGCGGGAAGGTAAACGGCATTTCCGTGCGCTGCTCTGGTTCGCCAGAAGCGGCTTAGTCATGCTGGCCACATGACCCAGAAGCTGTATGCTGGCTCCCTCAGCCAGTAAAGCGAGATGAGCACCACAACCCCAGAGTCATCCGCGACTGGACCTAACAGTCAGGGCTCCCTTTTATGGCATCACTATGTGCCAAACTGAAGTCGCTCCTTTGTGACGTAGCCACTACCACATATTTTGTTTGTTGATGATGTTTTTGTGGAACTGAGTGAAGGTTCGGAACATAAATCACAGCCCAAAGTTTCACCGTGCAGCTAACTTATGCTTAAATTAAAAGGGGGGAGAGATAAAATGGCCACATGCCCGCAATCTTTTGTTTCTTGGCTCTGGCTTTGCTTGTGTCAAGAGGGTCAAGGAGAAGCTCTGCAGCTGGCTGAGCCTGTTAGAGCTTTGTTTTGCTCAGAGACAGGTGTCCTCATGGAAATGGAGAAAGCCCAAACTGATGGTACACACTTACCGAGGCTCTTTCGGGGGGGGAACTAGGCTGATGTCGGAATACACTTCGTGGATCTGTTAAAGATCCGCGGTTATTTGTTTATTTTAATGGTTATTAGGAACTACTTTTCGTATCCTTACACTTAAAAGCAAAAGTGAAAGTAAGAATGAAGAGGCTTCTTGCCTCTGAGATCACTCCGCCTTTAACTTGTAGTTCCAGTGGTTTTTCAAAGTTGTCAATGAACGTTTGTTCTGCTTCCCGCCTTTTTGGAGGGCAGCAACAGTGGTTTTATTGGCTAAAATATTAATCGTGATGTCATACCTGTTCCTAATAAAAGGCTGAGGCTCCCTGCTTGGGCACGTTCTTTTAGGTTAGTAGACACGTTTAGTTCTTTTACGTTCTTCCTTAGATCAGTTCAGTTTAAGGGTTTTTGGGAGCGGGCTGGATGGGCTGGATGGGTTTTTCTTTTAGTTAAGGTTTAGTTTGCGGAAGATCCTTCGGTGAGTTTTTAGTTAGGCTTCTAGGTTTATCTTAGGGCTAGGCTTGCGGAAGATTTATCGGTATAGTTTTATTTAGTTTAGCACTCGCGGAAGATTTGGCGCGCAGGGACTGAGAGCTTAG
Source organism: Lacerta viridis (assembly GCA_900245905.1). Classification (NCBI taxonomy): domain Eukaryota; kingdom Metazoa; phylum Chordata; class Lepidosauria; order Squamata; family Lacertidae; genus Lacerta; species Lacerta viridis. The sequence goes on along the minus strand of OFHU01004481.1, from coordinate 55,250 downwards.
GGAAACTTAGCTTAGGGCCAGAGAACGAGCCTACGCAGGTTTTGCCAAAGCCACTAAAAAGAGATTCGGTGTCTGTCGTTATTTGGGGAAAAGGGTAAAGGTTTAAGAAATTTTTATTTCGTGCTTATGCAACATCCTTGGTTTGATTTCCTTTATTATTAAGCAATAGCGCAGGAGGTTACAAGTAGTCCTAATTCATTTTCGAGGCATCCATTCGTTTTCGAGGCATCTATTTAGTTTTGAGGCAACCACTTACTCACGCACCTTCGGAGTCATTTTCCGTCTTACTCAACAACCTTCAGACAGTGAGACTTGGCTGGCGCCCGTGCCCATACGCACGTGGAACGCTAGCCGCTTTTCCCCTGCAAACTGGTACCTCGTGCGTGGGTAATTCACGCTCACGCACGGGGAGCTCCAGCACCGAACCCCGGCAGGCTGATGTGTGTTGATGGAGATACAGAAGCAACTGAATAAAAGGGACCTTCCCTCCCTTTCTCCTTTCTTCCCTCCAGGGTACAGGGAGGGAGAGAGAAGAAACAGGATTTCCTCATGCAGGCAAAGGAGAGTAACTTTGCGGCTTCTGAGCAAGAGCAGCAGCTGCAGGGACTGAGAAAAGAGCAAGGTGGCATGGCGGCATGGCATCACAGTGAGGCTAACTTCTGCTGTTGTGAAAAGCAGGGAGGGTGGGCAGCAGGGACAGAAACAATGGCCTGGGGTGAGTCAAAGCAGGCCAGTGCAGACTCAATAGTGCAGGACTATTGACAAACAATTATGGAGTGGTGGGGGGAGAGAGAGAGATGATTCCATTACAAATCCACACTGAAAGTGTAAAACGCTTATTGCCATGTACACTCGCAATAAGTCACATGTTTGGAGGCACCCACAGTCTGTTCTGCTGTTGAACCATCAGGAAGTTTCTCCTAATATTGAGCCGAAATCTGTTTCCCTGAAATGTCCACCTGATGGTCCTAGTCCTGCCTCTGGAGCAACAGAGAAGAAGACTGCTCCATTTTCTGCATGTGAGCCTACAAGATATTTGAAGATTGCTATAACGTCTCTTCTAGTATTTTCTCCAAACTACAACTCACTGAGCTCTTTTAACTATTCCTCATTATTTTTATATGTGTTGGAAGCCGCCCAGAGTGGCTGGGGCAACCCAGCCAAATGGGCGGGGTATAAATAAAAAATTGTTGTTGTTGTTGTTGTTGTTACTCTCCTCTGAATCCAGTGCAGCCCTTCTCAAATTGTGTCACTCTCCCTCTCTTGCTTCTGCTGCTGCAACCCAACATCATTGGTGTGCCTTTTCACATCTGAAATCCAGGACCATTTATTAGACTTCTGTCTAAAGCCAAATGCACACAGCTCTAGCCTGGAAGAGACACATGCTGGCTGCAGTCGATAAATCACTTTAAGTAGGAGAGTTTTGAAGGAAGCCCATCAACTTCAGAGGAAATTCAATACGGCTGCTTTGAAAATCAGGATTTGTCTACCTGAGCCCTCAGCTGCAAGAACCCACTGCTTTGGAAACCACGTGATTGACTAAAAAGGTACCCTACTGACTATAGATTGTTTAGCATTAAACTGGTGTATAGTTTAAAGTTTGGATTTGGATTACCGGTAGATAGCCCTCAGATCAAATCCCTGATCTGCCTTGAAGCTCATTGGGTGGCCTTGGGCAAGTCAGTATATCAGCCTAACAAGATGGTTGTGAAGATGAGATAAAATGGGATAACCTTTATATATATCCCTTTGAGCTCCTTGGAGAATGAGAGGGATAGAATTGTGACAAAGAAGCAATATTATTGAAGCTCTCCTCTTTCCCATCTGGCACTGGATTAAATCAGAAGAAGCAATCTATTTACATAGATGTGCTCAGAGTACACAGTTATTTTTCAGCAAGGTAATATTTCTCTCCTGACCCAAACACACTCATGCTCAGAAACTAATACTTTAATGGCTTATATCTTCTTATTTTTTTTTTTAAAGGAACTATCTTCTGCAGAACTTCAGAAAGAGAATTATGACTTGCTGGTGTTGTCATATTTATAATGCCAAAATATTTCAATTGTGTCAAATTATGTGAAGCTGTAAAATTCAAATATAAAAAGACCTCTCCGGTGATGATGAATTTTAAAAGCCAATTAAAGGCATGCTGTGTCCAGGCAACCAAGTACAGACATTTATCCAGTAGACAAATTAGTTAATTTCATGTAAATCCTATAAAAGCTGGAACATTTGAAAGTGAGGCATATTAAACATCTGCAGCTTCAGATTTCAGGCCTAATTGGTCATTACTAACCTGGGCTGGTTGGCTGTGAAAATATACCAAGCCAGTTACAGAAATCCTAGAGCAAGGGCGGAGAACCACTGGCCTGTGGGCCAAATGCAGTGCAAGAGGCCTCCCCATGCAGGTGCCCTTCCTCTCCCTTCACCACCGCACAGCAATTAGTTTTGAAACTAGCCTCCCCCTGGTTCAAATGGAAGGCTGTTCTCAAGACTAATTGCCATGCACTTGAGGAGGGATTGTAGTCAAGAGGGTGGAGGTTAGCTCTTGAGTGGGAAATGGAAAACTTGGTGGGAAGGTGAATGGAATGGCGTTCTTGTGAGGAAGAGAACATAAGAAGAGCCAGAATCCTGTTCTCACAGTAGCCAGTCAGATGCCAATAACTCCAGTGTGGTGTAGTGGTTAAGAGTGCTAGACTCGTAATCTGGGGAACCGGGTTCGTGTCTCCTGCTCCTCCACATGCAGCTGCTGGGTGACCTTGGGCTAGTCACACTTCTCTGAAGTCTCTCAGCCCCACTCACCTCACAGAGTGTTTGTTGTGGGGGAGGAAGGGAAAGGAGAATGTTAGCCGCTTTGAGACTCCTTCGGGTAGTGAAAAGCGGGACATCAAATCCAAACTCTTCTTCTTCTTCTTCCAAGCACGACCCAAGCACAACAGCCCTCCCCCCGCTTGCAGTTTCCAGCAACTGGTACTCAGAAACAGACCATGCACTTTGACCCCACCACCAGCAAAACTCAATACTGCATGGAACTAGAGCAAAGTTTCACTCAGGCACCAGCTGAAGACCTATATTGGCTCCCAGTACGTTTCCGAGCACAATTCAAAGTGTTGGTGCTGACCTTTAAAGCCCTAAATGGCCTCGGCCCAGTAAACCTGAAGGAGCATCTCCACCCCCATTGTTCTGCCAAGACACTGAGGTCCAGCTCCAAGGGCCTTCTGGCGGTTCCCTCTGTGAGAAGTGAGGTTACAGGGAACTAGGAAGAGCGCCTCTCGGTTGTGGCGCCCACCCTGTGGAACGCCCTCCCATCGGATGTCAAAGAAATAAACAACTATCTGACTTTTAGAAGACATCTGAAGGCAGCCCTGTTTAGGGAAGTTTTTAATGTTTGATGTTTTATCGCTTTTTTATTATTAATATTCTGTTGGGAGCCGCCCAGAGTGGCTGGGGAAACCCAGCCAGATGGGCGGGGTATAAATTATATTATTATTATTATTATTATTATTATTATTATTATTATACATTTAAAGTGAATGGAAGTGAAAAGATGCAAAATGAGGGCAGGGAGGGGGTGGGGCTGAGTGGTCCCAGGATGTTGAGCTGATCTCACAGCCACCACATGATGGCCTGGCTGCCAGAGCAATCAGGCAAGACTGGGCTGAATCATGCTGCTCCCCTTTCTGCCATAGTCACCTAGAGCAGCAGGGCTGCTGATGCAGTAGTGACTCCACTGCCCCACAATGCATTGGGAGTTAGAACTGAGCCTTAAGTAAAACTGCTGAGATAGCAAATAGCAATAAAACCCCAGTTGAGTAAAAAGGACCTCTGCGCTACCACATACTGTATAACTTCAAGTTCAGAAGCACTCTGAGACTGCATAATACCTAGTCCTTCAAGTGAGAGCAGCCCTACACAGAATAGGTTGCATACTTCTATCCAAATTAGTACTTTCCCAAACTATCTTGCCTGAATTAAGCTTCAGCTTGCCCCGTTCCCCCATCTGATGAAGAAACTGCCTCCAGGTGTTTATTCAGGGTTTCAATTGCCTTCCTGGGAGTTGGGGGCTGGTTGGATGCAGAGAAATGAGGGGAGGCACCAGCTGGGGAATCCGCAAGGGAAGAAGGCTCTGAACCCAGGGATTGGTGGTGGGATGACAATGAGTGGTCAAAGGGAGAAGACTGGGAGGGGGAGTTGTCAGAAACTGATGAGGTAACAGGACTTAATGAGCGGGAGGAGTTTGTGGCAGAGAGCAATCGAGAATCAGTGGCAGAATGGGGAGGGGCAAGAGGCAGGGATGATTCTGGCTGTTGATGAGGCCCATGTGTCTCTCCCTCCTGCTGCGACAAGCTCCTCTCCCCCCTGGTCTCCCAGAACCAGGAGAGGCATGAAGCAGGAAGAGCAAAGACAGACATGCAGGCACAGTCTTGGGAAAAACCCGGGAGATAAATGGCCTTAGGAAACTGTGGGAAGGTGGGGACCTTCAGTCTCCACAACTGCCTCATAGGAGCAGGATCTACCAAAAAAGAGTTATTCATTAGGCCTGGCATTCCTGTGCAGATCCTGGTTTTTTTCCTAATAAACAGTTCACTTACTCTATGTGATTTACTGCTGGCTCACTCCTGACACTGGGATTAGATGGTGAGACAGAAAAGGTATAGTTTTGTGTCGTTCACATATTGCTGACACGTCAGCCCAAACCTCCAAATGAACTTCTCCCAGTGATTCATGTAGAATCAAAAAGCCTGGGGAAGAAGACAGAACCTCCCCGCAGCACCACCTTCCAGGTCCATCCCGCAACATCACTCTCCCCACCTGTGACTCCCAGTGACTGGTCTCCAGAGGCATCGTGCCTCTGGCAGGGGAGGGAGAACATAGCCAGTTAGAACATAGCTAGCAGCCTCCAATTTGCCTTGCTCAGTAATAGTCAATCTGAAGCTGCGTGGTGTTTCCCAAAACCAAAAGGTCCAAACCTGAGTCTTTCAATAATGCTTTCACCAGTATTTCCTTCAGGGATTCAGAAATTATGTCATCTCTTATTGAAGCATCAACCGCTCAGGTGCCCATATTGTGTACCCGTCACTGGCAGATACCTGGAACTCAGGAAGGCAAAAGAGCTCAAGGGCAGGTGGTGGGTCCTAATCCTCAAAGCAACAGTTGAATAACATGGCCTTTGCTGCCCCCTGAAGGCTTCCCTCACTCTTTCATCTTTCTCCCCTCCAGCACTTCTCTTTCTCAAACAGAGAAATACCATACATGTATTGTCTTGCTCAGAAAGGCCTACTTTATTCTCACCAATAAACTAAGCTTTTTTTGTTTGTTTGTTACAAATGCAAACTGAGAGTTTTGCCCATTGGATTCCTCTCTCCCTCCTCCCCCCACCACTCCACCAGCATCCTCAGTGTGGATACAATCAGTCTCCAAACAGGAGATTGAGAGAGCTGATCGTATCTGTGTGAGGAGAAGTCAGAGGCTGCAGCTTGCTTCCTCCGTATCACAGTGTGATTGTGTATAGTGCTCAAACAGTTAATCCGCTTCTGTCAGTCAAACCAGAAGATATGACTCAAAGGCACATGGGGGCAGATAGATTGAGTGGGAAGGTGACATTTTTATCTAGTCACTTTTCTGACAGTAACAACACTTTGGGATTATTTTGATGTTAATTATTTCATCTTGAGAACATTCTTCCCCTACAGAGGATACTAAAAGTTGCTTTTCAGACTTTTCACCCCTTCCTATTGTAGAGTAAAATGAGTAAACATTTATGACTGTTTCACGGGAAGGCATAGCTAATGGCCCCTGGGTTCAGTCTTCAATGCTCCACTAGGCCAAATCTCTTTACGTGGAAAGGGGAAAGGAGACATCAGTGAGGAGAAAAAAAGTTTGAAACCTCTTGTTTGCAACACTTGAAGCCAGCAAGAGAATAGAGTGGCCTGTAGAAATAATAACTCCTCAGAATCCTTTCTCTAGGGCAGTGGTTTTCAACCACTGTGCCGTGGCACCCCGGGGTGCCTTGAATGCCATCGGAAGTGCTGTGGGCAACACTGTCCTCTGTCCCTCTTTCCTTCCCTCTCTCCTCTGATGCCCTCTTGCATGCCTGCCTCCCAAAGGCTTGCACAGCTGTTTGTTGCAGCAGCCCTGGCTATAAGCTCCCCAGGCAAATGGTGCCTCTGGGGCTGGCCAGGGGATGCTTCCCAGGCTCCTGTGTGAGCAGGCACCTTTCTTTGGGGCAGGAGGGGGAGCTCAGAGACCAGGGGCGGCAGTTGTGACTGCTCAGGGGACTCCCAAGCAGAGGTGAAAGGAGAGGAGCTTGAAGGAACACCCCACAAGGGAAGGTGTTTGGAAAAGGGTGAGAGTCTGCCAGCTCTGCAGGCAAGGCATGATGTAACTGGGCTCCTGAGCCCCACAGGGGCACCGCAGAAAGAATGTAGTTGGTCAAGGGAGCCATGGACTCAAAAAGGTTGAAAACCTCTACTCTAGGGCCAGACTTGACCTTCTGTTCATTAAATAACATGCAGCAACATATCTTGTTTTTCCTTCAATTAACAGAGGCATGAGGGAACCCAAGATTCCACCCCAGAAAGATATAGTGAAGACAGGATCCAGTACTTAGAAATCCAAATACTCTCGTAGGCAGCATATAAATAAATAACTCTTGCTGTCATAGCAGATCATTTTTAGCCAATGTTAATGACAGCTTATATTTGTATCTGAAACATTCTACTGCTGTTTATGCATGTCAAAATTAACAGCAAATGATCATGCTAATTCCCAATTGAGGAAGCACAGAGACAGCTGGTTGCAACTGCACAGTATGCATGTTGTTAAGGCTCAGGAAGTAGAAATTTAATTGGTAGGATTGGGACATCTCTTCCCACCATCCAGCTGGATCATGCACTGCCTTCAATGCTCAGTCCGAAAATGGTGAGGCAAGAGCAAAGGAAGTCTCATTAGTTTGTTATGTGCAATTCAGTTGCAGTGTATTTGGAGAGCCAACTGAGTACAATCATTGGACACACAAAAACAACAAGAGATTGTCTCTAGCTAGAACTAACTACACTTTGCATTGGCAGCGGGGCTCCTTGTTCAGCAACGAGATCTGCATTTTGAGGAACTGGGTTTGTGCAACATATCTTTATGAAGACATGGCACTACATGGGAAATGTGTGTTTCTAGCACAGAATCTCTCTATATCAGGGGTCAGCAAACTTTTTCAGCGGGGGGCTGGTCCACTGTCCCTCAGACCTTGTGGGGGGCAGGACTAGATTTTTTTTGGGGGGTGAACAAATTCCTATGCCCCACAAATAACGCAGAGATGCATTTTAAATAAAAGCACACATTCTACTCATGTAAAAACTTGCTGATTCCCAGACCGTCTGCGGGCTGGATTTAGAAGGCGATTGGGCTGGATCCAGCCCCCGGGCCTTAGTTTGCCTACCCATGCTCTATATCAGCTCTGATATAGTTGGACTACCTGAAGCCTATCTCTATATGGCTAATTCCCAAGGTAACTCACAGGCAAATGGTTGTTGTTACTGCAACTTCTTTTGTTTGTAGCACTCTCCATATGCAGTTGCATTGGGTACAAGATCTCCAGGAAGGCAAGAGATTGTCCATTGGTCTTTCCACTGGCTAACCCTTTCTTGAATTCTTCCCTTCTTCACACAATGCAGTAAAGCTGGGTGCGCACCTCCACTGTGTGATATCGGAGATGGAGAGGAAACTCATTTACATAAATAAAAGAGATAGATGATGCAAGTTATCCATACTACTTATTCTCCACCATTAAAGACTAGCCCCCCCCCCAAGTTGCTCAGACACTGCTGCTATTGAATCCCTAAAGTTATGAGGCAATACCCGAACGTATTTTTCTCTGTGCACAAGAAGTTCAGTCTTAAGCTACCGAAGAAGCTGTTAACTCATGGTTTGGCACCCTCCCTGCTTAATAATAATAATAATAATAATAATAATAATAATAATAATAATAATTTATACCCGCCCATCTGGCTGGGTTTCCCCAGCCACTCTGGGCGGCTCCCAACAGAATATTAAAAACACGATAAAACATCAAACATTAAAAACTTCCCTAAACAGGGCTGCCTTCAGATGTCTTCTAAAAGTCAGATAGTTGTTTATTTCCTTGACATCTGATGGGAGGGTGTTCCACAGGGGGCGCCCTACCAAGAAGGCCCTCTGCCTGGTTCCCTGTAACCTCACTTCTCGCAGTGAGGGAACCGCCAGAAGGCCCTCGGAGCTGGACCTCAGTGTCCAGGCTGAACAATGGGGGTGGAGACACTCCTGCAGGTATCCTTCAGGTAATCAAGGACTTCTTTGTGAGGCAGCATTGCTAGCTCCACAACAATGGAAGGTCTGTCTGAGACTTAATGAGATCTTGAGGGAGCTCTAAGAGTGGGTGAAACAGCAGCCTGTTTAAAAGCGACAGCTGGATGCCTGACCAGGCATTTCCTCCCTGATCTTCCCCTCTGAGCCTCCCACAGTTCAGTGCCTTTCACAGAGGGTCTTGAGGGCTGCTGGTTTACAGGGATGGAATTCAACTTTTGATACCATAAAATACAATCTGAGAACAGCTCAGTTGGTAGAGGATGAGACTGAGGGACTCTTGGTCATGGGTTCGTGCCCCACATTGGGCAAAAGATTACTGCCTGGCAAAGGATTGGACTAGATGACTCTCATGGTCTCTTCCAACTCTACAATACTTTGAGTTTATGAAACAAAAGGAGCAATCAAAATACAATTAAAAATCAATGTGAATGTTTAATATGATCGATATGCCAACTCCCACCTGCAGCCACAAATCCACAGACATGTTGTGGACCTCCTAAATAAAGCTTGTGGACCACAGTTTGGGAACACATGCCTTAAAGTTTACTGAATGAATCAAACTAGGAATAATAATAATAATAATAATAATAATAATAATAATAATAATAATACTGTTCTGTACAAGTTGTGCCATTTCCTCTGTTATTTAATATAAATGGTATCAATAAAACCGTTCCTCATTCATACTTTATTAATTTCACCACCAATGATACCACGCTGCAAGGGAAGCCTTGCTGCCTTCCTTGACGGATAGCACTTCACAACTACTCTGTCAAACTTGGGCCAATGTACAATGGCAGTATTATAAATTGACTTTAGAATGGCCTTCTATTAATAGAAGAAGAAATGGCAAACAAGATATCCTGAATCCCGCGAGTCGCACATTGTCAATTCCATGGCGCTCTCCAGCCAAGCCTTTCCAATTGCTCTGCAACCAAAACAGAATTCACATTCGCCTTTGTAAACATTTAATTGTTTTTGACGTCCATCTAACTCCCTGTATGATTATCTAGCAAACCTTTCTCAAAAACCCTCTGACTCACATTTATATTCGAACACACTAGAAAGTGCAACAATCATATATTGCTATTTAGAAATAATAATTTTTAAACTGAGCTGTGGGTTATTATTAATTTCTATATCCCACCTTTCACTCAAGGAGCTCAAGCCAGTGTGCATGGTTACCCTAATAGCAATGGCTTGCTCTGTCATTAGGCAAAGTGAGGCATTTGCCTCAGGAGCATCATGAAAAGGCAGCAAATTGGTAATGCAAGGGAGATGAGCTTGTGAGATTCTCTTCCAAGTGCCAGAATAACTTGACTGGCTTTGGATACTATGCCTCATTTTCAACTCTGCCTCAGGCAGCAAAATATCTTGGTAGGTTAGGCTGAGAAGTAGTCACTGGCCCAAAATCACTTTCATGGCTCCGTTGAGATTTGAACCTGGGTTTCCCTGGTCCTGGAGTCTGTCACTCTTAATATCGCCACCACATTGGTCCTAATCACCTTCTTTGGCACATTGTACAGAATAAGCAAGCGTTCAAAATACAAATCTTCCTCTTAACCAGTGGTTGTTGTTCAATCGTTCAGTCGTGTCCGACTCTTCGTGACCCCATGGACCAGAGCACGCCAGGCACCCCTATCCTCCACTGCCTCCCGCAGTTTGGCCAAACTCATGCCAGTCGCTTCGAGAACACTGTCCAACCATCTCATCCTCTGTCGTCCCCTTCTCCTTGTGCCCTCCATCTTTCCCAACATCAGGGTCTTTTCTAGGGAGTCTTCTCTTCTCATGAGGTGGCCAAAGTACTGGAGCCTCAACTTCAGGATCTGTCCTTCCAGTGAGCACTCAGGGCTGATTTCTTTAAGGATGGATAAGTTTGATCTTCTTGCAGTCCATGGGACTCTCAAGAGTCTCCTCCAGCACCATAATTCAAAAGCATCAATTCTTCGGCGATCAGTCTTCTTTATGGTCCAGCTCTCACTTCCATACATCACTACTGGGAAAACCATAGCTTTAACTATACGGATCTTTGTCGGCAAGGTGATGTCTTTGCTTTTTAACCAGTGGTAGACAAAATTAAATGATGTCGCCGTAGAAGTCTAGGCTACTTCACACTTTTTTTTCAAAGTAACTGTATTTCGATATACTGGAGGGACAATAGTTCATTTGTAGAATGCATGCATTGCATGTGTCCCAGGTTCAATTTCTAGAATCTCCAAGTAGGACTAGTAAAGGCTGCATACACTCTATCCCTTAAAGCACATTTGAAGCCTCAAAGGATTCTGGGTACTGTAGTTTATCCCTCACAGAGTTACAGTTCCCAGCGACGCTTAACAAACCACAATGCCTAGAATTCTTTGAGGGGGGAAATGTACTTCAAATGTGCTTAAATATTACAACTGAAACCATGAGGAGCTCTTGCTAGTCAGGACTATCTTACATAGGAACTGCAAGGACTGTTGTTCAATAGGCCATTTCCTATTTTCCTTAGTTTCAGCCATGTTTATTGGACTGATGCTGTCTTTGCAGTTTGCTCTTATCCAAAGTATCCAGAACAATTTAGGAATCAAGCTATTATAATTTGCTCATTTCTGTTCCTAGTTTGGGAACTGTGCAGCTCTTGGTTCTGAAACACATTTTCTTTGCGGTATGGCCCATTTATTTCAATGGGAGGTTCCTCGGATTTCAGCCATTTTCAATTCAAATAATTCAGGATGGTGGGGGTTTTTTGAACCCTTGTATTCCCTTTTATTGAACCCTTGTCTCGCAGATGCAGATGAAAGCACTGACATTGTTAATGGACTCAGAATGAGCATGTGGTGTCATCTGATATCATTTCCTACATCAACTCTGTGATACAGGAGGCAGGAGGCATTGCTGTTACTCACTAGCCTGTTAGTAATGTTAGTTTGTTTGGTTCATTAAAATGATTTCTTAGATTTGCACTGTGCCTTGCTCCATTTGTTTTGATCAAAAATCATCTCTCTCTTTTAAACAACAACATATTCTTAGTGCCTGACAAAATCTTGATCAGATAGTTAAAACCAATAAACGAAAGGCTGAATAAACAATGGAAAAACATGTAGCATGGAGTTGCTACAGTATCATAAACAAATGGACTTTTCTCATTTGTAACTACGTTGATTTTATGGCTAGGAGGGAGCATTTGGTAGTACCATCCAGCCTGAGTCCAGAGCTCTCAAAAGAGAAACAAACACATTATAGAAAAGAGATGAGCGCCACACAGTGGTTCAATACAAGAAGTGCATTGCTTGAGACTGCAGGAGATCTATCTATCATCTATCTATCTACACCACTATTCATAGAAAATATCAGAGCAGTTTACAATAATAGTACATAAAACTATATTGAAAAGTTAAAATCAGAAATCAGGTAGCTATTGTGAACAGGTGTGTGCTTAATTGCCTGCATATTCCTGACAGAATAGAAAAGTCTGCAGCATGCACTTAAACAAAAGGCAACAGCTGAATCTCCATTTGCAGAATATTCCACAATGACACTCAAGGCTTGGTTTCTTCTTGTGAGCCTCTCCAACTTGGGGAATGACCAACAGCACTCCTCCAATGATCTCCAATGACTAGGGTATAAGTGTTCAAGCAGCTACTGAGGTACCTAGGACCTACATTTTTCAAGGCTGAGTGAATTCATGCAAGGACCTTGATCCTGACTTGGTAGTAGACATCTTGTGTATAAGTTTAAACAATGGCATCACGTGTTCTTAGCCAGATGCCCCCATCAGCAGTCTCTCCACCACTTTCTGCACCAGCTGGCACTGCCAAACCAGACCCAGGGGAAGCCCCACATACAGAGAGCACATTACAGTAGTACCTTTGGATACGAATTTAATTTGTTCCAGAGGTCCATGTGCACCCCAAAAACTGCGTATCCAGAGGTGCCTGTTCTGTACAGGTGCGCACAGCGGTAGTCCGCTTCTGTGTATGTATGGCCGGTGGTAGCCTGCTTCTGCGCAGGTGCGGCCGCCGAAAGCCTTCCCGTTACTTCTGGGTTCACTGCGTGCATATCCTGAAGAATACGCAACAAAATGGGTACATAACCCAAGGTTCCACTGTACAGTACCCAGCCCTGAGATTAAGGTAAAGGTAAAGGACCCCTGGATGGTTAAGTCCAGTTAAAGGCGACTATGGGATTGCAGCGCTCATCTCACCTTCAGGCCGAGGGAGCCGGTGTTTTTCCACCAACATCATTCCAAGTCATGTGGCCAGCATGACTAAACCACTTCTGGTGCAACGGAACACTGTGATAGAAACCAGAGGGCACAGAAACACCATTTACCTTCCTGCCACAGCAGTACCTATTTATCTACTTTCACTGGTGTGCTTTCGAACTGCTAGGTTGGCAGGAGCTGGGACAGAGCAACGGGAGCTCACTCCGTTGCGGGGATTCGAACTGCCGACCTTCTGATCAGCAAACCTAAGAGACTCAGTGGCTTAGACCACAGTGCCACCTGTGTCCCTGAGATTAACAACACATTGACTACAGTGATCAATCTATCCCTTTCAAGGAATGGATGTATCTGATAAACCAGATGAAGCTGGTTAGAGGCACTCCTAGCCATAGAGGCCACATGAGCCTCTAGTGACAAAGAAGTACCCACAAGCTACGCACCTGCTTCTTTAGAAGGGGTGCAACCCCATCCAGAACAGGTAACTAGCCTATTTCCCTCACAGTGGAACCACCCACCCAAAGATCCTCTTTCTTCCCAGGATTCAAGCACAGCCTATTGTCTCAAACACCATAAACTATTCCTCTTGGTTCAAACAGAAGAGTTTATTAGAGAATGGCGCTCATGTTATCCATACAGCACAGCTATGTCCATTGCTTATGCATATATGAGGGAAGTCATAAACAGAGAGGGGCACTCTCTGCTCCACATAAAGGCTGCAATCATAAAAAGCCACTGCGATCCAAACGTGAATGTGAGATGACCAGAAAGTTATTTTGAGTTAGTACTTCTGGACGTTGAGGTCAACGTAGAAGAAACATTTGACCAACTCGTGAAGCATATGCCAAACCCGAGAGGCAGCAGGTTAGGGTTGCCATACATCCAGAACTTCCTGGACATAACTGGTATTCAGCCCTCATAAACAGCGTCTGGGCGGAAATCAAACAACTTTTGTGTCCAGATTTTCACTTTTTGAAATATGGCAACCCTAAGCATGGTGCAAAGTTTAATAGCTTGGATGATCATTGCAGGGTCCACCACATCATCCACTGCTGGTTGTCTTGCTAATTTCCCTAAAGCAGTTCCCCCTCATTCCATACAAGTGAATGTAAGGAATGCATTGCCACACACTGGAAGTGACTAGTCCCCTCACTTCATTCACTTGTATGGACTAAGGAAAAAGGACTGCAGGCAGGACCACACATGTGTGTAAACAATCAACTGAGGGGAAGTGAGAGTGCATCTCCATGCCCTGCCCCATCCACTGATGTGGAAAAGTAGAGATTTGAACAAAAAATTGGGGGGGGAAATGAGAAGCTGGAAGAAGCTGGCATATTCACCCATTCCTGTGTATGAAGGAGCCTCTAAGATAATACAAATATTATACACCATTCTCCTTCTCCCCAAAAAGGTTATTATTTACAAAACATTTCAGTCTCTTAATTTCCCCTTATGCATCCTCCTTCTGTGTTTGGCTTTATGTGAGATAATGGCAGCTTTGGAGTAAAAATATCCCCATGGATGTGAGTCTTCACCATCCTCTGTGAGTGATCCACTCACACACACCCTCTCGTCCCGTTTCCAACTCAAAACAGCACATCCTCTTCATACAAATCTCTCATTTTCTTTTTCTTTTTTAAAGACTGAATCCAGAACCATACACAAAGCATTCAAAAATAAGACTTCGTACGCCCTCTGCTGCCTCTTCATCAGTACTAAAGTCTGCATCTAGAAATCTATTATTCCACAGATTGACCTCAGAAAAATCACAGAGAAAAATGTTTGCGGCTACACATAGCTCTGCATGTGGTCCAGTTCTGAAAAGTGCATGGATGACAGTGAAAAGTGTCCATGATTCATGTGTAATGATTACTGTGAAGCAATCTGATCAACTTTATTTTTAAATTGTATTTTTAATTTGCCATCCCGAGCTCCTTGAGGAGGGAGGGCAGGATATAAATTCTATAAATTCAATAACTTGATAACTGTCCGGGACTGTTGGAAAGGGAGAATTCTTTATACACCACCTTTAACTGTAAAACTCTCATTGATGAACTGGAAGAATAAAAAGATCTTCCATTGTTGTTTTTGTTGTTGGTGGTGGTGGTGGTCATGGTGGTTGTTATTTTCTGCCCATCTGGCTGGGTTTTCCCAGCCACTCTGGGCGGCTTACAGCATATCTAAAAACATAATAAAAACATCAACCATTGTCAAGTTGTCAATCAACAGATTGACAACATGACAATGCTTGCAACATTTGAACAGATGCTTAATAGAGTGCCCCAAGGATCAGTATTGGGACCTGTGCTTTTTAATTTGTTCGTAGCTGATATAGTGTTAAAGGTAAAGGTAAAGGGACCCCTGACCATTAGGTCCAGTCATGTCTGACTCTGGGGTTGCGGCGCTCATCTCGTGTTACTGGCCGAGGGAGCCAGCGTACAGCTTCCGGGTCATGTGGCCAGCATGACAAAGCCGCTTCTGGCTTCTGGCGAACCAGAGCAGCACACAGAAAAGCCGTTTACCTTCCCGCCGGAGCAGTATCTACCGGTATTTATCTACTTGCACTTTGACTGTACAGGGGTCTGCAACCTTTAAGACAAAAAGAGCCACTTGGACCCGTTTCCGAAGGAAAAAAAAAACCTGGGAGCCGCAAAACCATTGCGACATTTAAAACAAATATAACACTGCATATATTGTTTCTGGTATGCATAACCATGTGCAAATAAGGCCGTTCAACACCTTTTTGAAAGCCCTAGCAAACAACACTAGCAAACAACACAGTCCCTCCCAAATGCAGTATACCCCAATGCAGATGCTGCTTGAGTCACACAGAGGCTCCCCCAAGCAACCAACAAATGAAATAACAATAACAATATTAATGTTACCAATAATAGTAATACAAGTAAGAGGTCTCAACGAACCTTTCGCTTCTGGAGACTCCCCTGTGTTAGGCAACTAATAAATAGCATTAAGAACGGTGATAATATAAGGAAGAGGACCAGCAAAATTTTTGCTTGATGGCAAATTGCCCAGAGACTCCCACCCCAACCCCCATGTTAGGCAACTACTAAGTTAAATAACTAAGCAGGGCCCAGTATGGTTTCAAACTGGATGGGAGAGCACGTGTTGAGATACTTGTATTGCCGGGGGTTGGCTAGAGGACCCTCGGGTGTCCCTTCCAACTCCACAGTTCTATGATTCTAACAATATAAGCAAAAGGGTGAGTGCGTTTTTCACTCAAGGCCAGTGCATGCCCCCTTAAAAACAACAACAACAACACACCATCAAATCCCACTATGGCGCTTAATAGAGCAATTTCGTTGTTTCACACAAGGGGACAATGACAATGAAGATTTATTCTATATTCAATAGTAACAACACACGCCTTTAGTCCTTTGCAGGTTGCATAATCGGTTATGCTGCTGTTGTAAGAAAAATCTGCCCTTATTCCCTTATTTTATGGGGTACACAAGAGCCCTTGCAAAGTCCTTTGCAGGTTCTCCATTGGTAGGAGTAAAAAACAGAGGCCAACCAGAGAAGATTGAGAAGCAAAGCAAGCATGCTTATTATAAAGACATTTTAAAATCCCTCCTGGAGTCTAGCCCACCCCCAGAAACATCAATCACGGAAGAGGTGTAACCCAAGCTCATCACCCAGAAAAGGCCTTATCTGATGCCTCTTCTCAGTAGCCTGGCCATTCCTTTGAGATGGTAATCTTCTTTAATTCCTGGAACAATTAAATCCCTCACCCCTCCTTCCCTGCAGAGACCCATTTGGTAATTTTGTGACGTGTGAGACCTGTCTGCCTCAGACATGTGGCTGCAAACTTACCCGGAAGTAAGTCCCATGGAGCGCAATGGGACTTACTTCTGAGTAGACAACTTCAAGATGCAACACCCTCGGAAGTGAAAAATGCTAGGCGCGTCTACTCAGGAGTAAGAGCCGCTGATAAATGGAACTGACTCCCAAATTGCTTTTTGTTTCATCGCTACAGATTTATTTGGGGCCTCCTCCACGCGCACTTCTCCCCAATGATTATGAAATAAACGAGGTTGAGGGGGGGACGCCTGTTGCCCTTAATCCCGAAGAGCTCACCAAAGACAACGACCGGCTCCCAACACACACACGTACACCTCTCCTCCAGACCATTTGCTGGCTTTACTCTGATTTTCCACTTCATCCCCCCCAACACACACACACATCCAGGCAGGCCCCGCTTCCTCTACAATTTTTTAAAAGAGGGCTTGTTCCTCCTCGCCCTCGCCCGCAGCCCCTGGCCCAGCCCGCAGCTGCCTACCTCGTCGTCGTCGCCTCGAGCCAGCAGCAGCTCCACGCCAGCAGCAGCAGCTCCTCGCCAGCAGCAGCAGCCACACCTCTGGGACAGGCGCCAAGGAGGGAAGCTGCTGCTGTCTGCTGCTGCGCCTGCGCTGGCATAAACGAGGCACGGCGCATGAGCCTCAGCCTTGGGGGCGGGCCGCTGGCCAGCTGGAGGGCGGGCCGCCGCCGGCCAGCTGGAGAAGAAGAGGAGGGCACGGGCGCAGCCGGCGGAGCCGCGGCAAAGGTGTGAAAGAGCCGCATGCGGCTCCGGAGCCGCAGGTTGCAGACCCCCATGCTAGGTGGACAGGAGCTGGGACCGAGCAATGGGAGCTCGCCCTATCGCGGGGATTCGAATCGCTGACCTTCTGATCAGCAAGCCCTAGGCTCTGTGGTTTGGATGAGCAATTTGTATTAATTTGGTGATGATTTGTTAAAATTGTGGAAAATCAGTTTTTTTAAAAATTGGCAAAAAAGAGTTAGGAATGAGCAGGGAAGTAGCTCAAGGACCTACGTAGCTAAGTTTCCTCACGATAATAAAATGTTCAGGGTGTTTAAAACAAAAAAGATTGTGAATAGCTCCAAAAGGCTCTCTCCAAGCTGAAAGAATGAGTAGCAAAATTGCAAATGCAATGAAATGTAAGCAAGTGTAAAGTGATGCACATCAGGGCAAAAAATATTAATTTCACATATATGTGCATGGCGTCTGAACTGACTGTGATTGACTAGGTGTGAGACCTTGGATGTCAGCAGTGTGTGACAGCTGTGAAAAGGGCAAATTACATGCTAGGATCATTGGGAAAGGAATTTAAAATAACGCTGTCAACACCTTAATTCCTTTATACTAAATCTATAGTGCAACTGCACTTGAAATGCTGTGTACAATTCTGACAGTACACCTCGAAAACATTATTGCAGAGCTGGAATAGATGCAGAAAAGAGCAACCAAACATATCACGAAGCAACTTCCACTGACTGCCTCAGAACTGGCATACAGTCTCAGCGATGCAGCCCAAATCATAGCTGTCAACTTTTCCTTTTTTTTAAGGGAAATTCCCTTATTCCAAATAGGATTCCTCGCAAGAAAAGGGAAATGTTGACAGCTATGAGCCCAATCCTAATCAGAACTAGGCACGTCTGAAGTCACGCGGGGGGGGGTGTGGAATATAGTATCCTCGCGAGACGTGACACGAAGTCGAAGTTTCTGTGTTTTCATAGCGCGGGGAAAGGAAGAGGGGAAGTTTGCTGCGCATGCGCCGCTGATAAATTAGCTGTAACGTTCATTCACTTGACCGGAAAGGGAAAGAAGGACTGTTGAACAAATGTTGCAGAGAACGAAGGCGCACATTTGACGCCTCCACTCCAAACCGAAGCGAAGGCGCAAGCACCTGCCAAAAGCTTATTGGAAATACGCTTTGACATTGTAGCTTCAAGTGGCTGGTCTTCTACTGAACCGTACATGTTGTTGTTGTTCAGTCGTGTCCGACTCTTCGTGACCCCATGGACCAGAGCACGCCAGGCACGCCTATCTTTCACTGCCTCCGCAGTTTGGCCAAACTCATGCTAGTCGCTTCAAGAACACTGTCCAACCATCTCATCCTCTAAGCGCGACCTTCCTTGTTAGTGTCCCTCACTGACGGAGGAGTGCCGGTCCTGCCGAACTTCTGCCTACGCGGCGGCAAGAGTTCAACGAACAAAGCCCCGCGCCTCCCAACAAAATAACCGCGTGCTTGGAAGCCTCGGCCGTCGGGGAGAACGCGCTGCGACCACACGGCCCATCTTAACTGAAGGCTGCTTTTGCCTTTCCACTCCTCTTGCCCCGCACATGGCGGACCCCCGCCAACAAGTGCTCGGGAGCCGGAAGTCGTGGTAGGGAATCTGTGAGGCTGCAGCCCTTTCCTCGCGGGCAGCCGCTTCCTTCCGTCGACGCCTAGCTGCTGGGGCCAGTCGGCTTCATGGCGGCCACGGGCGAGGCGAGCGCTGGGGTGGGAGCGGGACAGGGCCGCAGGAGAGCCTACGTGAAGGTAGGCGCCGGAGAAGGAGCTTTTGCAACGATAATGCTATTTCCCCACGTGCGCGTGAATTTAAGGACACGGGGAATGTTGGGAATCGCTAATACGCTAGATTTGTTAGTGCTTCTTAACCTGTTGTGTTTGTAATTTGTCGCAGTTATACGCCGCCTTTTGTTCCAAGGTGCTCAAGGCGGTGCACATGGTTCCCCTCCCCCATTTCATCCCCGCAACAACCCCGCGAGGTAGGCCACCCACTGAGCTGCATGGCTGAGCGGGGAATTCGAACCCAGGCCTCCCACCAAGTCATAGTCCTGCGCTGTAACCATTGCGCCACGCGTTTCTCCCCGCCCCTGTTTATTGTTGCCCTTACAACAATCTTGTGAGGTAGGTTAGGCTGTGAAGTCTTAGCAGGAATACACAAGGCGAAGAAAGATGCGCTGCATGTGCACTTTGAAATGGGAAAAAAAAGTTAAACGCTCTATTGCTTCTTTTTCACACAGAATGTTCCCTGGAACATAACTCCCCCCCCCCCCGTTAATTCATTATTTGGAAAATAGCCCTGATTGGGTTCTGTGGTAAATTAATTGGGAAAAGTTAACCAAAGGTAGAGACTGAGATTATGTAGATGGAACTTGACTGTTTTGACATATCCTCAGTCAGTAACTTCACAGACTTGAAGGTAGGCTTGCCACTGTCACATTCAGTTGTTTTGGCGCATTTTCCGCTAGTTTTTCATGTTGCACAAAACAGACTGTGACTGGCTCTAGGAATATATACATGTATGATATTTTGAGTGTGAAAATCGCAGGCCCTTTAAATATATGAAAGAATTACCGTATTGGCCCAAATATAAGCTGCTCCATTCCTCGCTGCTCCTGGCTGCATACTGGGGGGGAGGGGAGCCACGCTTCGTTGCTGGTTGCCTTTCCCCTTCCTCGGACAGGGGACCGTACAGGGTGGGCGCCACTTTGCCGCGATCCTGGCACTGTTTTCCCTGCACTGCTGGCTGCATACCATAAGGTTGCGAATATAAGGTGCACTTTAACTTTTTACGGTCGAATTTTTTTTGGGGGGGGGGGAAGTGAGGCTTATATTCAGGCCAATTCAGTATATACCAGTAGTTGTCCAAATCTGTGCATGCAATCTCTTAGAAAGAGACTGGGCCTTCATTTAAATAGACATGCTTCAAGCTGTTTTAGTCAATTTAGCCACTTCACTTGTGTGGGACTAATATGAGAGCCAGTCTGCATTTGTAGTTCTACTAAATACCACATTTATACATTAGAGATGTGCTAAAGATAAATGTGAAAAGCTCAGGAAACATTGATACTTGTAAACTGCATAAAAGCCACCTTGGCAATTAAGTGGTATATAAATTAATAGTAAATTACAGCTCTTTGAGTGTACATTTGGTCACAAACCCAGTTTTTTGCCATGCAGCCTGTAGATTTGTGGAGATGATAGGAAAATCATGCAAATAAGCCTGTCCCTTGTGTTGAGGAGCCTATTTTGCTTCCACACCTACACCATTACATTTTCATAGCAATTGAGCTACTGATACCAGATCAGGACTAGTGCCGCAGTAATTTAAAGCATTCCTGCTGTAGTACAAAAAGCAAAAATCTGTATGCAGCTATTAGGATTGCCTCTTTGTGTTATAAATTCATGTGCTTTATATGCTTTCTGTATTTTGTAAAACTTTTTGTACATGTAACATCTGCTTTGCTTTAATATGTGTTGTAGCACATTTGCCATTATTGCTGGCTTCCAGCTTACCTTTAGGCATATGACCAGAGGTACAATCAATAATCAGTGGAGAGCTTCTCCCTTTCCCCTTTTCTTGGTGTCTTATAATCACCTGGTTCAGAGCTGTTTGCAGGAGCTTTCCTTTCTTCTTCTGAGCATGCTCTCAATTCTACTACATCCTCTTAATGTGACCTTGGTAGGGTCCAGGTGATGGGTTTATACATATTTGAACAGTGCTTTGTTACTGGTGATTATTGTACCAGCCAGTAGTAGTACAGTATGTTAAAAGTGCCTCTGAGCACATTCAGAGTCTGTTTCTCTTTCTGCTGAACAAGTGCAGTTTGCCTCAATAATGAAAGAAAAGCTTATAGGGCAGGTGACATAAACTGTTTGGGCTCTAGTTACAGGTAGGTAGCCGTGTTAGTCTGCCATAGTCAAAACAAAATAAAAAATTAAAAAAATTCCTTCCAGTAGCACCTTAGAGACCAACTAAGTTTGTTCTTGGTATGAGCTTTCGTGTGCATGCACACTTCTTCAGATACACTGAAACAGAAGTCACCAAACACTTATATGTGTTTGGGCTTTGCGCTTCTTTCTTATAAGAAACAGAATGCTGCTGCTACATCCATTACAAGTATACAGTGCAGAACTAAATAACATAATCTCCCTCACAAAAAAATTCCACTCTCAATACAGGGTGCCAGCTAGTCAGCAATGCTGTCTTCCAAGATAATATCCTCAGTAGAGCAGGTGGGAAACCTGTGACCCCTCTAAGTCTTGTTGAACTTCAATTTCCATCTTCTGTAACTACTATTACATTTGTTTGTTTATACCCTGCCTTTCCCCCCTGACAGGCTCACAGATAAAATAAGAACAACTAAAAACAGGGGGGTCATTAAAAAATTAAACATAAATAGAATTAAAACTATGGGTGGACAATCATAGACAATCACAACAAAAACTGTGGTACCCATCTCCTCATTAAAAACTGTCAGTTTTCAAAAGCATGCTGAAACAAGGAGGTGTCTGGCAGGAGGACTCCTAAGAGTGTATTCATTCTAACTTTTCTTGGGAGGGAGTTCAAACTCTGAGAACAGCCACTGAAAAGGCCCTGGCTAGGGTTGATGGGTGTTGTAGTCCAACAACATACTGAAGGCCACAGGTTCTCCATGCCCTGCTGTGTAGGGATTAAGCAGACCAATTCCCTCTCATCCTCTATCCCCACCCCTTTTCCATATTTTATTTTGCAACTTGCATTCAATGTTCCATGGCTCTTAAGTCCTCATTAGGTTGAGTGGGTTGGAATTGTTCCCTTTGGGGTTTTTTGTTTTGTTTTTTAATGTTGCGCTTGACTCCTTTGCTGTTGGCCTTTTCACTTCTGTAGCACTCCTATGTGCTGAATTTCTGAAGTGGAAAGCCTTTTCTACTTATGTTGGCTCCTCGTGTAATATAGAACTCTAATCTTCCATGGTTGAGAAATGTGCAGAGGGGAAAACTCCTGAGGGTTACTATATGTCTGATTCCTGGTTTATTAAACTCCCTCCCTCCCCCTTCTCAGTCTGCTATCAACAGTCTGTAATTCTAGGAATTGTCAGGCCATTTTGCAGTTTAAAAAAATATTTTTTCTTAGTGTTGAAATGTATATACTTGCTTGGGGAGATTTTTTATTTTTATTTTTTGAAGGCCCAGTTGTGTTCCCAAACAGATAGGTATTTGATCCCCTGTGCTCACTATTGGAACAAGTGGGAGCTGCAACAAAATGTTGCAGTGTGAAGCTAGCCAGCCATGTCCTGTTCCAAGATGCTCATGTGAAAGCTCAAATATAATGCAGAACTTAAAGCAGTTGGGGGAAAGGAGTAAAAACTGAATCAACTGCCATGTGAATGCAGCCTTAGTCAGTGGATGCATTGACCAGTTTAGCATCCTGACCCAGCCCCCTGCTTCCCAACACACTCACTCTTCAACATGTATTGTAAACTTTTTAATTTAATTTTGTTTTTATTCATATTCTGTTTTTCCATCAAAAGGACCTTCAGTCAGCCTCACTAAGAATAATACAATTACATACTGTATCATAAAAAATATTTTGAAGTAGTCAATAACAATGCATTTGAAAGAAATATATCCCATTTACAGCAGCAGAAAATTTGACTGTTAATATGCTCGACATCCATAAAGCCTGCCAGAAGAGAATGGTCCAACCACCTAAAAATATTTCATTGAGCTGATGAGAATTTTTCCAAGCATAATCATCCCAAGTGCCTTGCTAAAAGTTGTCCCTTGACTGCTCATTTTCCTTGCAGTTCACTTCCCTGTCTCTGCTGGCACTCATTCTTCTTTGCTCCACAGTGAAACTCCTATGCTCCAGAGATCATGGGTGCAATTTGACAGTTGCATTATTTTTCTAGCTGTGACCTCCCTATTTTCCAAGGCAGAGATAGCTAAACTAGTACTGTGGAGGGTGAAAGGGAGGAGACAGCTGTGCTGGGTAGGGTGCAGAAGTAAGTTTGCTGCAGTTTGCAATTTGGTTAGTTTCCTAGGAATAACTGCCAGGAAAGTAGACATGTGACAAATAGCATCCGTCACCTTAGAGCTAATTCCTACAAATGCTTCAGCACTTATGTGATGCCAAAGTGCTCAAAAGAATACCCATGTACAATAAAGAATCTGAACCCTTTTGGTATTGTGTGCTAATAATACACACTTGCCTGAGTCTTGCAATTGTGTTGAAGCATTTGTGCAGTTTGTTCCACCCTGGTTTTGCCTTTGTTGGTTGATGAAGACCACATGATGCCATGGGAAAGAAAACTGAAGAACTCAAACACAGAAGAATCTGTCCATTAAAAATGGAGTTGTAGAAGTGTAGAATTACAAGCCTGTTCTCCAGAATGGAAAATAAAATCCTGAAGTTGCTGATATTTCTCCTCCTACTCTTTCATCTTGTTACCCTGTCCTGCTGCTGATGGTGTAGTGCCTTCTCCCTTTTAAAAAAATTATTTCTGTAAACACCAGCAGTTGTTGGTTGGTTGCTTGCTTGCTAGCACCACCTGCCATGGTTTTAATGAGCATTTCATAGGGCATCAGCAGTTTAGCTTAGTTCCATGCCAACAGCAAATTAATGTAATATTTTTGCCATCTTCTGTTCTTACTAAAATTTGCTGCTATCCTACCTTTCTTTAAATGTGAGCAAAAGTGAAGCACCAGATGTTGCAACACTCATCATGGTAAAATATTGCCAGGAACAACATTATTCAAATCTTGATCCTGTCATTTTAAGCAGGGTCTGACAGCAGAAAACAGTTTTGTACATCTGTTTTTCTATCCCAAATGGGACGAGGTCTTCAAACTAGTAAGATAATTTTTTTAAAACAAGCAATGTTCTATTGGAATTTGTGGTGAATTCATGGGAACTTAAACAAACCATTAAAAGCCCAAGTTCAGTGTTTAGCTGCAGAAGTAAAACGCTTGCGCACCCATAATGCAAATGTTTGCAGAGGTGGGAACATGTTGCTCTCTGTGACATGTTTCTGCGAAGGCTTGAGCCTGAAAAGAGAATGCAAAATGCAATATTTCTTAAGAAGTTTGACAAGAAAAATGATAGTGTCTCCAGCTGAAGCATCCTCATATGATTTCAGTCTAGATATCAAAATAAATTCAAGAAGACAATAGAATGAATATACTGGGACTTTTGAGAGCAATTCCATCATGCCCTCTTGAAAAATCTGCTCTAGAAGATCAGGAGGCATTCAGTGCAGTGTGAGAGGCTGCAGCCTAAAGAGGATTTTGGTACAGACCATGTGCAAAATAAGCACAGCGTTCTTTGAATTTTGGCCTCTGAAATTAGTTAAAACAAATGCCATAGCTGTGCCAATACTAGAAGATGTCTTTAAAAGATCCTAGCTCTTGAGTAAAATCTCAGTTTGGCCTTTTGAAAAACTAGTTTGGACCATGGATGGACCCATGCACATGTATCACTCATGGAGATGGAAAACAGCAGGTGATTTTATTTTAATTTTTTTTGCTGCTGCTCTGATTTGGAGCTTGTCTGCAAAATTTAGATATCTGCAATGTTACTTCTTGCTTAATAGCTTCTGCATATATGCTTTGCTTCCGTCATTCTCCTTGCAAATTATTGGCTTTTCCTTCCGCTTGAATATGAACTGCATTAGAAAATCTTCATAAAAACTTTCTTAAGGATGCTTCCCTCCTCCTCAATTAAAATAGATAATGGATGTGGTCTGAAGATGCATCTCTAATGTGGGAATACTCCTGTGTGTATCCTCCTCATAAAGTCAGAATAGCATCTACGAGATGCCTCGTACAAAGACATATGTTCCAACTGCTTCTTTGTACACATCTTAAATTTTATACAGGAAGATTCCAAGAGATGGGCTTGAGAATGCTTTCCCAAAGACATCTACTAGACTACTACTATCAGTATAATCTCTGTTTAAATCATGCCCTGAGGTTTTGAAAACATTAAGATTGTTGCATCAGATCTGTTAGTAGACCCTAGGTAGAACCTTGATTTTTGAATTTTTAAACAACTTTTCATTTTTGGTTTTGGACAAATGAAGTTGAACTTATTTTCTGGAAAGCTCTGGATTGATAATGCCAACAGTCACACTAATACAGATAACTGTTATTGGTTTGGCAGTCTTAACCAGTGAGCAGCCTGCAGTCTTTGAGGAAGTCAGTGCCACTGTAGTTCTTAAAAGTACCCTTTCATTGGCAAGGGACGTCAGTCCATCTGGCTTAACTCTCAACTAGGCTAAGCTTCCCTTCATATCCACTTATTGAAGCTAGTACAGGCTTGTCCTAGCCACTTGCATTCCTTTGGTCTCCCTATCAAATGCTTCTTAAATGGTATGGCAGTTGCATTGACATGCCTACGCCTATCATGGAAGCTGCTGTACTTCTGCACTCCGGATGCAAATTTTTACCCAGATTAATGCATTCTGGTAGCAGAGGTTTTGTACAAAATCTTATGGCTGCCCACAGATCATAAGACAAAGGCAAAAGTTGCCTGCACAATCAGCTGCATTGTATAGTTGAATCCTTGAACATCCATATTAGGTTTGTTTTTATTTTGGGTCTAGTTGAAAGTAAAGGTATGCAGCATGAATCTCATTTCCTTCACTGCTTTCTCCAGGCTAATCGTAACAGCTGCTAAGGACGACAAAGACAAACTGTAGACAATCAAATATATTGTACTGGTCAAGTAAAATGGATCCATGTTCAGTAGGAAATCAGCTGCAAGCTAGCAGCGATTGCCATAAAACATACTTTACCTGTCACACTGGATTCAAGACTAAGCAAGAACTATCATCAACTGATCTGTTACTCCTTCAGCTTAGGACTGGGATAACTCTTTCAGAGAACGATACAATCTGCTTCCATCATGCTAAAGTTTACCTTGATAGGTATGAAGACTTGCAAAAGTCATGCTGTGATCCTTTTAATATGCACAAAAAGCTTTCAAGGAAAAACTTGCATGCAATTGACATAGACGATTCAACTTTTCTAAGTGCCAAGTTTGGACGGCAGTTTATACCTGGCTGGAAACTTTGTCAAAAATGTACACAGATAATAAATGGAAGTGCAGAGGTTGCTTCTGAAGACCGTCAGCGAAGGAGACTTGATTCAGACGTATGTATATGGGATAATTTTTTTCACCTACCTATTGGACTTAGGCTGCAACCGTATGCACACTTACCTGAGAGCAAGCCCCAGTGAGAATGCTGTCCCTTAATTCTAAGTAATTGTGCCTGTGGGTTGGGCTGTACTTAACGTACAGCATCACTAAGATAGCTATTATTATTATTATTATTTTATTTATTAATAAATAAACCCTCAGGTACTAATGGTATGCTAGATATTGTGCAATTTCCACATCTGTGGTCATCACTTGATAAGTGCAACATGAAGAATTATGTGAAACAGCCATCATTAGTCAAAACTTAACAAAAGGCACTCTGATATAACCTCACATCAACTCAAATGTAGTACAGTGGTACCTCTGGTTAAGAACTTAATTCGTTCCAGGGGTCCGTTCTTAACCTGAAACTGTTCTTAACCTGACGTACCACCTCAGCTAATGGTGCCTCCCACGCTGCCGCGCGATTTCTGTTCACATCCTGAAGTAAATTTCTTCACCTGAGGTACTACTTCCGGGTTAGGGGAGTCTGTAACCTGAAGCGTTTGTAACCCAAGGTACAGTAACCACTGTAACTGGCAATAGAGCATTAATACATCTAGCTGCAGTTCCTAACATGATATGTTATGCATATTTGTATGAATGTGCCCTAAGCAAGTCTAACATGATTAATGCGGAAGAGAGAGCAGGGATTGACATTAGAATGGTGAAACTGAGTAGAAGTGGATTAATTCATAGCCATGTATAAAAAGTTGGAACCACAGCAGTCTTTGGGGAACAATGAGGTCTAGTCTACACATACAACAGAGCAAAGTAGGAGTTCTGATGGGATTGAATGGATATCATTCTGCCCCCTTAGAACTTACTTCATCACTTGATAGAGTGGGGGTATCTATTCCTAACAATAAAAAGCAGCACGATGGAAGATATACTTTGAAATGGAAGTTATTCTTCAGTCTTCGTCTAATGAAAACATACAGCAGTTAATTTTTTTAAAGGTGAGGTCAAGAGAGAAGTGAAAATATGTCCTGTTTACTTATTAAAGTAGGCTTTCACTATTTCTGTTTCTATTACTTTGCACCATTAGATATATACTCATATCCCGCTTACCTGCTCCACAAGAAATTGCCATTGCTTTTTAACTTTACTTACTAGTGTTACTTCCCTTTTAGAGAGACCTTACGAGTGGTCAGGTGGCTAAGATTTCATAAAATTAAAAGATGTTTGTTGGTGGAGAGGGATGCTTTGTGCCACAGCATACAGCAACCACTTGTTCACATTTTTTTGTATTAACCTGTAATAATCTTCCTTGACCAATAGCAATTGCTGGTGGATACCCTGTTCATGTAGACAGGGATTGAGGGCATCTCAACCTTATCCCCCTTCATATTCATGAACTGAGCATTTGAAGGCAATGACACTCAACAGGAAGTTGTTTTTTTACATTTGGCCCCAGCTTTGTGCCTCATTTTATTTAAGAAGTGACAGCATTCTAAGTAGATTAGCAAGCCTCTGGCAGTGTATGCATTAAGCTTTGTATTAATAGTTTCAATGAAATTGTCTGTATCTGTTCAGGGACGTACAGCTAAGGCCTTGAAGTCCTTACAGTTTGCTAATCCAGGACGACATTCTGAATTTGCTCCAGAAGCAAACAAAAGGGAAAAAAGAAGGCTGCAGACAAAAAGCACATCCAATAATTCAGACAGGTGAGCTCTTTTCCTGCGATGATTACACTTATCCTTGCTTTCACGCCTTTGGGGGAAAGTATTTGCATCTGGACCTTGCTTCAAGTCTGCTAAAGTAGATAGAATCTCTTTTCATTCAAGTGCATAGAAATGGTGTGATAAAAAATCCATTGTAAGGCATGGGAAAAAACCTTGAAGAATAAAGAATTGCCACACAATAATGCTGTTGGAGCATCTGAATTAATCCACAAAATAGCTAAAAAGTGACTGATCCTGCCTTTTCTGTTCAAAAGTGGTTCTGAACAAATAAATCCTGTACTGAAGCAGGAAGGTGAATGTTGATTAGACTTGTCCACAGCATCAGTAGACTCCTTTTGGGTATAACGTGGCATCACACCTTAGATAGTAATGGTGCCCTTCCACAAAATTAATGTAGCATAAAAATTGCGTCCACTGTTGCAAAGGGAAAGAGAAGGGAAACAAAATTGCATAGCCTATGGACAGACATGACAACCTGTTGCATGGTCAGACTGTGCCAACATGTTTCTATATGTAATGGTGCCTCCCTGGAGCCTAAACTTGCCCAAAATTAATTGGCAGTCTCTGTGGCTAATGTGATGTATGGCTTTTGATTCTTGGCATAAGATTAGCCAGAGCAAATTCACCTAAAATATTTAAACTGAATTGCCAGTGACTTAAAATGGAGTCCAGTGTTACAGATTGCTGTTAATTCTGCTTTGTTTCTCCTCCAGGCAACTCATACCAGCAAAAAGCAAAGTATACGATAGCCAAGGACTTCTGCTTTATAGTGGGATAGACCTCTGTGATTGTCTTGATGAAGATTGCCTAGGATGTTTCTATGCTTGTCCCAAGTGTGACTCTAGCAAGTGTGGACCTGAATGCCGCTGTGATCGCAAGTGGCTGTATGAGCAAATTGAGATAGAAGGAGGAGAAATTATAAGGAATAAGCAAGTGGTATAGCTTACATGTTGAATTCAAGTAATGAGGGTACATTGCAAAGGTTTTCACTTACAAAAATGCATAAACTTTGTTCAGATTTCCAGTTAGTGTTTGAAGTGGTATATGAAAGTTGTGGCTCAGAGTTAATTTCCCCTTTTTGGCACCCTTACAAAAAATAAAATCTAGAACCTTATTAATGGGCAAGTGGATTAATCGGGACAGTATTATGCATTTTGCACCATGTACTTTGTAGAAAAGATGCATTTCCCAAGCGTTTCCTCTCTTTTCACCTTGGGGGGGGGGTTGCCCATTTCAGAAATGTGACCCCTTATTTCATCACTTTCATTGCTAGAAGCCATGAGCAGCATTAGCACATAGTAGATTTGTGATTTGATAATGATGTTGCATGGTGGGTAGAAGATATTAACAACAGATAAAAGGCTCTTTGAGAAGATGGTACCACTTCAAAGAAAAGTATTGGACTGCTTTGAAATATTTCCGTGTTTTTGTTTTAAATCTGAATACAAATCTATCTTGTGTTTTCAACAGTATTTCACTGATGAGGAGAAAATAATAAACCAAAGATGTAATCTCAGGTAGCATTTCCATTATGGGTTTGTTATTTGAGAACTATATATTTGAGTCTCTAGGCAGTCAGACAGAGAATTTCTAGGATGAATGACAACACAGTCCCATTTAGCCTTTAAGCAGGTTAATTGTTTGAATTTGGACACTAGGAGCACATTTTATATTGCAATCACCAATGCTCTGCATAAGGATATGTACATAATTTATTTTCAGTAGCAGTTAAAAGGCTGCATTTTCTTGCAGGGCCATTTTCATAGTTTTGACCCTATATGCAATAAGGAATTGTATCTCTGTAAATTAAACTTGCCTTTGAGGATAGATGACTTTCCATTTGAAATGATGGTTAGGTGGTAAAATGTGTAAGACTCAAAAAGTTCCTCTTAAGTATTATGCTAGGAGTTTTGTTTGACTCTGCCTATGTTCAGGAATTTATCCTGTTACCTGTACTGTCCTATGAAGGCAAATTGTGTCATGCAAAGTAAGAAACCTGCATAGGAGCTGGTGGATGTTTGTCCCTAAATTCAGGAGGAGATGGGATTGAATCCATAGCCCTGAACCTGGAGTTCCATGACTGCTCTGGTGGGCCCACGTGGAGCTACTCCCTTCTTTGACATAGAAATGTTTATTGAGGGGCCATGAGGTCTGAGTATATCCAAGGAGCCTCTGGATTAAATCAATTGTGTCTTTACAGTATTTGTATGCGTGCATTTATTTATATATGTATAGAAACCATTTCATTATCAATTACGATTGCATATTTTTACAATTTGCAAATGTTTGTACTTTAAAAGACTTAAGATTACACCTTTGCTGGGGTTGCATTATATCTGACTAAATTGGGCATTAACAAATCATCTTGTAAGGAGAAATTCACAGTAGAAATGGTTATTAAATTTAAAATTGCTTCACTTGGTATCTTTTTTTTTTAAAAAAAGCATTTTTCTATCTAAATCAACTCCAACGCCTCAGCATGCAAATAGCTTTATTGGGACCAACCAAAACGTCACATAGTCATTTTCATAGGTCCTAATAAAAGTATTACCATACTGTGGCTTTGGGGATTTTTTTCCCTATTGTATGAATCTATACAGACCTAATATTTTTAAAAAAATCCCGTAAAATAACTTTAGAATACTATGTGCAACTTTTAACAGAGTGAATGAGGCAGGAGTCCTTCTTTATGTGCAATTTTGCTTGACTTGATTGATTTCATATGTTATGTAGTAAAGTTCTTACATCTATGTACAAAAAACTGGCCATCACCTAAAACTGTTTTTAGAGCCTGCCTAACTGCTGGCAAGTTATTTGAACGGATGGATATTTTACTCTCCCTGCAAAGTGACATTCTGCAAAGCTTACAATAAAATAAAAGTACTTAAAGGGAAAAGTTTGGCACCTGAACAATGAAATACATATATATGGTTTTATCCAAAGCTGTCCAGGTGCGAGCAGAACAGACTTCTAATCATGCAATCAGAACTTCGCTCCTGCAGGCTCTCAAAATCTGCTCTGTGGGGTTGAGGAACCCCTGAGCAAATTTGTGGAATTGTAGAAAGGCGTAAAGGAAGAATATATTATGCTGCATAAGCTCATGATCAGTTTAAAAATTTGGATACTGGCAGATAAATAGCTGCAAGTCGCATTGCTGGAATATGAAATCCTCTTGAACTTAAATTTATGAGTGTTTATCTACTGGCACTAACAAAATGTGAAGTAGCAATGCAGATATTGTGTTTGTCTAATTTCTTCAACAACAAAAAATTGATCAAATTTACCCTCGAATGCTTAGACATGTGTTTCAATGACTAATGTATTATAAAATGTTATATAGTGTAATGGCTATTATGTATTGGTAATATATTTTTCTTTTCTTTTTGATAAAGGTATGTATTGGTAATCTGCTCCAGATACTGACATTAATTAAACAGAGGTTGCAGTTCTGTGCAAAGATACTTTGGTCAGTTCCATTAATACTAACAGGTAGTATGTAGTGCATGCTGAAGAGATTAGTTATGCAGAAAAACTTACTCCACTTACACTGAAACGTTACTGCTAGTACTAGGCAAACAAAGATACATTATTGAGTAAATATCAGGTATTTGTCAACTCACATCTGAAGATTCCTATATTTGCTATCATTTATCAAATCCTGTTAATAAATACATTTATTTGAGCCACATATTTAGTTTTTATTCTTCTTTTAAAAGTTGATCCAGATAATGAAGAGTAAATAACTGAATACCTCTATCTATTTTCTGTTGATTTACTTAGCCCAAACGTATTGCAAAACAGGGGACTACTACTCATTCATTTTGTTTGTATGCCGCTTTTGCACATAAAAAATATGCTCAAAGTGGGTCACAAAAAAGGAATGCATTTCAAACAAACACTACAGAAACAATTTAATAACAGCATAGCAAAATAACATAGTAACAGTTTCATAATAACTGTTAAAAATAATGGCATGCAAAAAAAACCACATTTCATTACTATGAATATAACAAGATGACTTAAGCAACACACAGCATCCAATAGCAAAAGGGGGGGGGGTTCACAGTTTTCCCTTTGCTCTGGAAACATTCCTCCCTTGATATTACTCATCAGCTTATTCTCTTGAACCTTGCACCACCTGTTAAAGAGACTTGTAGCTGCCTTATTATCTCTTGAATCTGAATCAGAAAGTATGGGGTTAATAGATTTAAATGCCCTCATAGTGCGAGACTAAATGAGGTTCTTTCCCATGTAGAAGCGTGACTTGCACCGGGAAGCATGGGCAGTCTGTCATTAGATGGTGCCAGGTTCCTATAATACAAAATTTTGTGGGCTTATGGCTGTGCTGATATTTTCCTATGCAATAACATGCACAAAACCCCCCACATTTCCTACCCTTTTACAAACCTGAGGCATGAAGCAAAATGTACATACAGTGAGAAAGTTTATACAGATAATGGTGTGTATGAGAGGGGGGTACACTTGGGAGAGAAGAAAAATGTACATGTCTGGGGTTTGGGAGTGTGTATGTGTAGTCTCTGAGCAGTAAGTGGGGGCTATAAACATGTGGCTTCTGTGTATGTGTCATCTATGAAGGAAGGGAGAAACATGTATGTGAAGTGTGTGTATGGGTGAGAGAGATGCATACGTTCCTGTAGTTTGTGTGCAGGGAGTGTGTGCGTGTGTGCAAGGGGGTGGTGGGCCACCTGGTATATTTTTCCTGTTACTTGGGAATATGCCTTGTTATTAGACAGCAACAGCATCACTGATGGGAGGAAGTCTATATTGTGTGATCTCCACAGTTAGGACCAGCAGGGCATCCTTTGAGAAGCCTGAGATTTTCCAGGGGAGAAGAAGCAATTACTGTATTGTCTTAAAATTTGTAATGTGCCTGCTAGTTAAAAAAAAAAAAACAGTGATAACCACTGGTTTAAAGAAACAATTCATTTTCAAACCATAGCTTATGAAGCGGCGTGTTTCTATAAACCACAGTGAAGATTAGCCACAGTATAGGACTCTAATTCTGAAACTAAAGCTTCTGATCTCATAAAACTAAAGCTTTATGACTGACCATTTGAGACGTATTAGGCTCTATACCATTGCCCTGAATAGAGCTGTATCTTCACAAAATTGTCCTAAACATCTGAGATGATGTCCTCGAAATGTGAGTTTAATATGAATGGGCATTATAATTTTACAGGTGTTGATTTTGTCCTGTTTTCTGGTGAACTTTTAAAGATTTCTTGCCATCTTGGGCCCCAGGAGGAAGAAAGGAGGCAATTACCTATAACCCCTAAACACAGTCGGATTTACTTCTGAGTAAGCATGCATAGGATAGCACCATAATGCACTTTCTGTTGGATCAATTTATGCGGGTAAAAGAGTAGGCAGAAAAAATATAAGAGGTGTAGCTAATTAGAGTTGCTTAAATTTGAACCTAGGCACTAAGTTTATTAACTGCAAATATTTCACTTAATGGACTGAAAACTGACAAAACAGTTTCTAGGATGCTAATTGACTAAGGAGCTGTTTTTCCCACCATATTCTTGCAGTTTTTAGGTAATTGCCAAGGGAGGGAGGGAATCTATTTACACATGAATGTGGGAACCAAATGAGTTGTGTATTGTACAGTCCCTCAGCTATTGGCTTGTGTAATTAATAATAATTGTAAAGAACAATATTCTTCCCTTCGACATAAATGCTAACCACTGCCTATCTTTTTGGTGTGGTTTTTTTTCCCCTTTCCCAATCAAATTCTCAAGTCCTGTGGTTGGTCTTGTCAGTCTGTTGGCCTTTCAGACTCATGAAATGTAATTACTGTTAACGCCACGAAAAGCTAGGCCTGCCGATTGAGTCATCTTTTATCTCTGCATTTCAAATGTATCCCAAGTCTGACCTTCAACCTCTCTCACCGCAGAAACCTGGAACTGGGAGAACAAAGGCTCCCTGTTTTAGTGAAGTTCATGCCATTTTATCATGTGGATATATTTTTACACAGGAGCAGGCTGGAGGTCGTCAGTCTCATTTTTGCTTATGCCCTTAGCACAATTTGAATCCAGTTTCCTGAGGTGAAGGTTAAGCAGCATGTACACAAAGCTCTGGGAAATGGTAAACCTCATAGATGCAGCCCCCTAATGGTGAGGAACACTCCAGCAGTTGGGAGCACTGAGCAGTCGGAGTTCCAGATCACATAGAAGCCAGAGCCACATCCACACCAGACATTTAAACCACTATTATATCACTTTGACATTCATGGCCCTTCCGCAAAGGATCCTGGGAACTGTGGTTCATTAAGGATGCCAGGAGTTGTTAGGGGACCCCTATTCCTCTCAAAGAGCTACAGTTCCCCGGGGAGAGGGCTTGATAAGCCACACTGAAAATGGCAACTAATGCATTCACGGCCAAAACACAATTATGTGGTCACCCAGAGAAGAGATCGCAGGCACTTTAGTACTACAGTGGACCCTCTAATTACGTACCGCTCTGGGTACGTAACTTTCAGGTTACGAACTCAGCAAAGCCGCATGTACAGAAGTGTGCCTCGTGTGTGTGCAGAAGCGCTCAATTGCACCGTGTGCAGAAGCGGTGTCTCTGCCTACGGACTTTTCGGGTTGCGAACGGACCCCCCGGAACGAATTTAATTCGTATCCGGAGGGTCCACTGTACTCTGATCCTCCTGCAGCTGTGACATAAGGGAGCTAAGCCATGGTTTAGTTTAGCATGTTATCTGAATCTGGGCTTGTCGTTAATCTCCTCTGAAAAAAAACTGCAAGCAATAAGCCATAGAACGATTCCTGGCTACAGCTCATGAGAGATTGAAGCAAGTGAAACGAGCCTCGGTTCAGACAATATGCTAAGCCAAACCATGGCTTGCCTCACAACAGCAGCATTGGAGAAGGAGCAAAACGGCCCCTATCCCTCCAGGAACATGCATACTCTTAGGTTTCTGCTAAGTCATGGTTTGATTTAGCAGCATGTGCAAAACTGGGTCAGTTATATCTCTACCAGTCCCATTCCTATAATCCATCTTTAGCAGCTGCCCCTTTTCCTATTTGAAATGAGGTTTAATGACTTTTGTAGAGTTTCTTGTTTTTACAACTTCTTTATTACAAAGCCCACAGTTCTGCTGTATATGCCATCCCTCTTTCACCTTATGAAAATGGCTTTGCCTTAATTCAGATAAGTGAACTCTCAATGATTCCTGTTCATCAGACAGTTTTAAAAGTTTGACTCTCTCTTTAAACTGACTGATCATGTTGGGAAATGACTTTATCGATTAAGATTATTTAAAAGATATAACTTCATTTATATACCTGCATATAACCAGATCAGAGGTTAAAAGCATCTATAATTAAAAATATTGTATTAACAGTAAAGAAATGCGGTCATCTTTAAAATAATATGGCTACTAAATTTCCTTTACATACTGTTATTGCAAACAATACCTCCAAGAACTCTGGGTTTGGAAAAAGGAAAGAAGTCCAAAAGAGTTGGGAAGTTTCTTTTCTAGATAGCAAATGATTGAAAAGTGTTCCAGAAATAATTCCTGAAGTATGATTTACATTTGCTTCTACCTCTAAATTTCTTTGAACATGCATTTTTGGAGCTAGGCATTTGGTTCTGACACAGGTTGTGCATCCATAGTAGTGACCAGAGGAGGAATGACCACTGGGAGGAGCACAGAGGGAAGAAGCACCATGGTGCATCTGCAGCAGCACAACCAGATGCCTTAATCTGACCATATCAGTCTCTACAGCTACAACAGGCACTGTAATTTTCCAAAAGCTGAAAGATGCACTCCTCCATTGTCTGCTGAGACAGACAGGTGCCAACTATTCTCTCTTTGGCAAGTGGTGAAGTCTCAAGACAGTGATGACCTTTAACTGTCTTCATGTCACAAAGCAGGATGCATCTTGGAGAGACTTTGGCTGCTACAGTGGTAGCTTGGGTTACAAACTTAATCCGTTCCGGAGGTCCGTTCTTAAACCAAAGCATTCTTAAACCGAGGCACGTGCTTTCCCTAAGGAGGCCTCCCACCACCGGTGTTCAGCTTCCATTCGGCTTCTGGGGCATTTTGCGGAGCCAGTGTGGTGTAGTGGTTAAGAGCAGTGGACTTGTAATCTGGTGAACTGGGTTCGATTCCCTGCTCCTCCACATGCAGCTGCTGGGTGACCTTGGGCTAGTCACACTTCTTTGAAGTCTCTCAGCCTCACTCACCTCACAGAGTGTTTGTTGTGGGGGAGGAAGGGAAAAGGAGATTGTTAGCCGCTTTGAGACTCCTTCAGGTAGTGATAAAGTGGGATATCAAATCCAAACTCTTCTTCTTCTTAACAGGGCTATTCGTAGACCGAGGTACCACTGTATTGGCCAGACTGCCAAGATCTGGAGCCCACCAGTCTAGGAATAGATCAGAGGGAAGCCTTAAGGGCAGGAGACCTAACCAGGCTGTGGAGGGACAAGGGTTGGGATGGAATAGTCCAGAGGAAGCTCACTGGTAGCACATTACAAACTCAGGGGCAGAGTATCTGCTTTACTTATGAAAGCTCCAAGATTCAGTCCCTGGCATCACCAGGTATAGCTAGGAGTGTCAGAAATCCTGTAGACAATACTGAATTGGTGGGCCTGTGCTCTACTCAGTTTAAGGCATCTTCCTATGTTCCTAAGGCTGCAATCCTAACCTCATCTACCTGAAAGTAACCCCTATTGAATTCAGTGGGACTTCTGAGCAGACGTGCTTAGCCTTAATCGGGAAAGAAAATGGGCAGGATGTTTTTAGATGAATATTGTAGAATAGATTATCCTAAAGGTTTTGTGAAAAAATTACACTATTAAATCCAGCAGAGGGCATCACTTTACTACAAACATGGACTGTATCATTCTGAAAACTAGTTTAATATTAGCTTCCAGGAGGTTTTTTTTTTTTTTTTAAAGCCCACTTGGACTTCTTATGATTACAGAGATTCACACTAGGAGTTCACAATGTCCAACTGAGCAATAAATCAGGAAATGAGATTAAATTCATACAACCAAAGCTATAAGGTCAGGAACATTTTAAATAAATGTTAAGGATAAAGTCAATATTCTAATCATAAAATAAGTAAATCATTTATATCTGCTTTTTTCTGTTCCTCCGTGTGCTTTGTACGTTCTTTATCATTCCGCTACATTTTCCAGAACTTTGTAGCTCTGTTTACTAATGATCCAGGAGTACCTCCTAGTTTTTTTAAAAAAAAAATTAAAAATAGGAGAACAGCGTTGTTTTCCTTCTTTTTCTTTACAGCCTTGAGTGCCTCTTGCACCTAAGTAAAGCGAAGCCAATTACATCTGCATTAATCCTCTCCACTTTAACATAGTTACAAACTGCAGGTCGTGGACCACCAACCTGCTCAGCTTTTTCACCCTTTCTCCATTTGCTAAACTTCCCGTGTGATGAAGCACTCATGACTTTATGACATTTTGATTGCTCCTAATAAAGATATGACCGTATGTCTAATAACTAATGAGTTCAGCCCATTCTCCCTTTGCAGTTCGTGTTACACTGTTGCTATAGTGTACAAAAGCTTACAATTCACACAATAAACAATGATAAATGATAAAGTGGCAACCTCCCCTGCAAGGTGCTCTATGTGGGGCAACCCATGAGGCTGGCCGAGAAGCTGCAGCTTGTGCAAAATAAGGTGACTTGACTCCTCCCTGGGACGGAATATCGCCATCATGTTACACTGCTGTTGACAGAATTGTACTGACCACCAGTTGGCTTAAGGGCCAAGCTTAGGGGCCAGGTTCAAGGTGCTGACATGGATCCCAGTTACCTAAAATTTTATCTCACACCTTATATACCCAACATCATTGCTATACAGCAGAGGGCCTCCTGCAAATACCATGTCTTCCTTTTCCAACAAGCCTTTTAAGGAGAGGATTGTTGTTGTTGTTAATACCCTGCATGGGCGGCTCCCAACAGAATATTAAAAACACGATAAAAGATCAAACATTAAAAACTTCCCTAAACAGGGCTGCTTTCAGATGTCTTCTAAAAGTCAGATAGTTGTTTATTTCCTTAACATCTGATGGGAGGGCATTCCACAGGGCAGGCACCGCTACCGAGAAGGCCCTCTGCCTAGTTCTTATCCCAGTCTGCATCTGCATCTGAAATTGTTTGGATAGATGCTTTTATTGTTGATGTTTGTATTGTTTGGGATTTTTAAAAAAAATTGCTGGGATGTTTTGTGGGAAGTGATTAATAAATGAAATAAATTGTTTGTTTGTTAACCCCCTTCTAGTCCTTTGAGGTCCCTTTCAGGCAGTGATGGCCAAACTTCCCCCCCCCCAGCTGTTTTGGGACTACAATTCCCATCACACCTGACCACTGGTCCTGTTAGCTAGGGATGATGGGAGTTGTAGTCCCAAAATAGCTGGAGGGCCAAGTTTGGCCATCACTGCTTTAAGGTATTCCATAAGGCAAATGGCACTTGCAATAATAACCAAACTGAATGACTGTCTAAGTAAACCGAGAAGGAAGGTGCAAAAGCTTTTATTCACATAAAAAGACCCCTCCTAGATCAGTCCAAAGGCTCATCTAATCCAGGACCCTGTGTCTCACAATGGGCAGCCAGATGTCTGTGGGCCTGAGTGCAACAGCACTCTTCTCACTAGTACCTCTGACATTAACTTTCAGTGTAATTCAAGTTTTCTAGTATTCCACACCAAATAGAACTGCTTTTCCTTCCTTCAAAAGCTAAGGCCCTGATCTGGATAAAAGAAGTCATGCTTAATCACATTTTGAAAGTAATGAGACGGTTAGTCAATGAGTTAATTGTGGCGGATTTCATCTGGACTTAGCCATGGCTAACGTTAACTAGGTTGGGGCCTGTGAGGCTCATTCATTCTGTTATTCGTTTTTAGCTTCCCTTTATAGGATAGGTTCATAACAAGTAGTTTCTCTCTATACAGTGGTGCCCCGCTAGACGAATGCCTCGTTAGA
This sequence comes from Lacerta viridis, assembly GCA_900245905.1. Classification (NCBI taxonomy): domain Eukaryota; kingdom Metazoa; phylum Chordata; class Lepidosauria; order Squamata; family Lacertidae; genus Lacerta; species Lacerta viridis. The sequence goes on along the minus strand of OFHU01004481.1, from coordinate 16,270 downwards.
CAAAAAACTCGCTAGACGAAAGGCATTCGCTAGCGGAAGGCTGCCCCGCAAGAAGAAAAAGTCTATGGGGCTGCCTCGCAAGACGAAAAATTCGCTCTACAAAGACACTCGTAGAACGAATTATTTTCGTCTAGCGGGGCACCACTGAATTTTGTTAAAATGTGATGCACAAAATATAAATATTCCTTAGAATAAACAACATATTAGTTCATCATCCACTTCAACTGCTCCTAAACGATGGGTCTCGCTTCTGGTGCCCTTACTGAAATAAAATCCACACCCACTGCTCCCTTTCTTCTAAAGGTGTTAATTATAATTATCAATTCATTTGCTTAATGCTACTGAATTTCTTTGAAACTTTATTAGCGGTTTTGATATCATTTGACAATTCTTCCTGACAAAAATGTTTTAAAATACAGTGGTACCTCTGGTTACATACTTAATTTGTTCCGTCGGTCCGATCCTAACCTGAAACTGTTCTTAACCTGAAACACCACTTTAGCTAATGGGGCCTCCCGCTGCCTCTGCGCTGCCACAGCACGATTTCTCTTCTTATCCTGAAGCAAAGTTCTTAACCTGAAGCATTATTTCTGGGTTAGCGGAGTATGTAACCTGAAGTGTATGTAACCTGAAGCGTATGTAACCTGAGGTACCACTATAAACTATCATGGATTTTAAAAATCCAATCAGGTGGATCCCCCCCCAACACACACACACACCCCAAGTTTTGAATTTACTAAGCAGAGCAGAAGGTTGTGTGAAAGCAAAGGAGAAACTTCTCATTGTGGCCTCCTTCAGTTTACATGAAGGAAAAAGATGCACCACATACAAATTATAAATGCAGAAGCCACTTCTGTTTCAGCAAACCTATGCAAGCCAATGCCTATGTAATCTGAACATGCCATTTTATTATGTGTATTGGTTTTAAGATTGCTGGTTTTATTCCTGTTTTTTTTTTAATAAATAAATAAATCTACTTGTTTCTATTTGTACTTTAATGAATAGATTGTTCTTTGTAAACTGCTTAGCTTTTTTTTTTTTAATTGAGAAAGCGGTATACAAATTGTGTTAAATAAATTAAATACATCATCAACTGGAAGTTTAAATAATGGGTAAGCATGCTTGTTTGAAAGTCAATCCCCTCAAAATCAAAAGGGCTAACTTTAAAGGAAAATGTGCTTGTGGCAGGAGTGTGCGTGTGAAAACGATTTCAGATATCTAAAAAAGCTTCTCTCCCACCCCAGAAATACACACTACTCCTTCTGCGCTGTCCCTCAGATATTCTTTATTTGTTGGTGCTGCTGGCTCCTACCCATTCATAGACCAGCTGAAATAGGGAGGAGAGAGATCTCCACTCCGTCTTTTCATGGGGGAAAGGCCGTTGCCCTGAGAGATGGCAGGTGTGCAGCAGAGCGACATTAAAAGCTCTCCAGCGAATGATGTCTCTAAAAGCTGGACATCGTTTCTTAATTAGAACCAAGCATACAATGTCAGGAAAGACTGTGTACAGCACTTTGTCATTTTGTGCTATATATACATACAAGGTAGGTAATTTCATTGCACAATGGTTTCGCAGGGGGCGTTTTTTGTACAAAAAGAATGTAGTTAAAGTAGAACTCTTTCATTCAGTACAACTCATTTTTACAGGTGGGATATGGTAGGGATGTTAATTTCAATTATATTAAAAATATACGGTAGATTTAAATGTCCCTTTCTGTACTCACAAACAGACCCCTAAATGACTGACCAAAGAGACAGGTTTTATACCACATATTCTCTTACCTTTCTTCGAATGAAATTGATTTTGGACGCCTTCTCATTCTTTGTTTAAATTAATTTAATGGCTCTGAATTACGGAAACAAAAGTAAACTAGCTGCCTATTTTGATTTCAGCTCTTTAGCTCTGTTGTTATTTTCTTCCGCATTTCAGACAGCCTAAATCCACAAGCCAGTTTAATCAGAATACAAACCAGATTTAATCACTATGTTTCAAATGGATGTATCACCATGGCTGCCAGTGGCACCAAGTGTCACTTCTAAGTGGCTTGTTGAATTAAACTTAACTCTTAAAACTTCTTATCTGAAGAAGTGTGCATGCACATGAAAGCTCATACCAAGAACAAACTTAGTTGGTCTTTAAGGTGCTACTGGAAGGATTTTTTTTAGTTTTTATTTTGTTTTGACCATGGCAGACCAACACGGCTACCTACCGGTATCTTAAGACATTGGCTTGCTTTCAGTTTGCTTCCCAATAAGGACAAATATGCATTGATCACAGATATCCAGCCAGCCATTTCTTTACCTCCAGGTGTGAAGCTCACTCAGCTCCCTCCTCCTGGAGAATAGGACATTTGACTTGCTTAACATAGCAGCCCAAACCACCATGGGTGTTTGTGTATGAAGCACGACACTTCTGTTTGTTGGGGGGGGGCATGCCAGGTGAGCAGAGAATTCATAAATTGAAGAAGAAAACAATTGTGGCCAGCAATGAAGTAACATTGGCTGTTCCTGTTTCATATAGTGGTGCTGAATGCTACTACTATTTGCACATAAAAAATAGAAACCAATCTATCACAAAGCTAGAACATGGACATGGCATCTGTCTCTTGGACTTTAGTCCCTTAACAGTCACCCCCTAGAGTCAACAAGAGTCAAGCATATATAAATTGTATGCCGGATTGAAGCCAACACATGGCAGTCAATCCCATAGATCTCAACGGAACGTATTTCCACACAGTGTGCTAGAATTAATATTTTTTAAACAGAAATATTTGGCTGACCCTTTTGCTACCCCTCTAGAAGAAATTCAGTTTGACTGATGAAACAGAAGGACAATATTCCCCAAAGAAGATGGGAACTTGTTCTTCCTAATCTATGCGGGCTTCCACTAGAATAACTGTAAAGAAACTAGATACCAACTAATCTGCAGCTGAAAACTCTTGACATCTGATATGGGAAAGCAAATGGACAACTCGAGCCTGTGAACACAGTTGTCTCTGAGGTCAGGCTTTTTTCATCTAATTCCATGGTGGGAGATATTTTAAAACCGTGAAAATTAAATTATTAAAGAGAGGGAGTTTGGTACTCTGGCCACAACACTGTAAATGTACAACTTAATATAGCTTTTTACCCTGTATGGTGAGAGGAAATAAAGGACTCAGCTAGACCAGTAAAGAAAAAGCGATTTATATGCGTTGTATGTGCGATATAAGATTGTGCAACCAGATGGCAATGTGGACTCCCATTTTTCTCTACCTGTTTTCCCTGTTTAAATTTACAATGCTTTAAACTGAAACACTTCTTTGATGTGTCTAGATCCAGCCCCAGTGCGCAACTGAGGGGTTGTAAAACGCAGAAGTATTTATTAACATCTTCATATTCTCCCCTTCTACCTCCAAAGAAGTTGGAACTATCAACAATAACATGTTTTAAAAGTCATACAATGCAAGCAAACCAAACAACAAGGCAGATAATCAGCAGCACATTCATCCGCAGCCAATTTCTCAGTCAGGCTGTTGAAATAATACCATTTTGGTCTGGCATAAGACGCCATGAGAAAGAGGGCCATGAGTATCCTTTACTTGGGCAAGGTGCTTTCGAGGGTGGTGTTGGTTCAACTATAGTGGGGGGGGTTTAACTTTTTTATATAATAAAAAGGTAGCTGTATTTAAAAAGAGATCATTTGACTGTCTCCAGTCAATCCCAGTTTTTGAGAGTATGGGGGTAAAGTCATGTTTGCACAGGAGACCATAAATCGTCCCAGAAGTCCACTTGAGAAAGAAATCATACTGGCTTGCCCATATGTAAGCTCTGCATCTTGGAACAAACAGAACATCGTATGGCCACCAAAAGCAGAGAGATGGGTGGCATGGACAGGGTTTGGCTCACCCAAGGCTGAAGTTAGGTCCCTGCTCGCCCCATTTCCCGTGTGTGTGTGAGAGAGAGAGAGAGAGAGAGAGAGAGAGAGAGAACCATATTTGCTGACAGTCAATCACAACTGTACTAGGCCTTTTTTTTTTCAACAAATCATAGGGATTTCTCAATAGGAAAGCATTTGACTGGAATCCTATGATAGCTGAAAACCCATTTTGGTTTTTCGTTCCTTCACTAGGGCTCATTCATCACACAATTACAGCTCATAGCTTGTTTGATATTTTGATAGCATGGTACAAAACTGACATGTATCCCTAAGAAAGGGAGCTTCTAGCTTCCCCACCTCTTTCCCTTTCTGCTTACGCTCGTTTTACATTTTTGATTTTTTTTTTTAATGTTGAACTGCACATCTCGCCTGCTACCCCGCACTTGCTGCTGATGCTCTGTGTATGTCAGAAATTGTTACTGACATTTCAATTTTGCTTTCTTTCTCCCCTCCTTTTACTTTGACAGTATTATAGAGAAAATTTACATTTGAATAAAAAGCAAATAGCGCATGTCAGAGAAAGCATCAGGGAATGTCAAATTGTTTTTTTCCAATTATGGCTCTATTTCAAATAGTGTAATGCAATTAAAGGATAATTACTTGAAGTGCAAAGCCAAGGTTATGATCAGAATTGGTTGCCCTTTCACTTTAAATTCTGTCGTTCTGTATAACATATTCCAGTGGGACAAGTTAAAGGGTTAGCAAATACAATGCACCCATTCAGAAGGGTTCAGATGTTTAGTTCTGGTTGGGGCGCCCTCCCCCCCTCCTGCCGCACGAGTTTTATTTTTGAATTGACTGTAGGTAAGCTTACTTCTCTTCAGCTTTATCACTCTGATTAATAATGTGATAAATTAGCTGGAGGACATGATATTAATTAACAGTATATTAGTCACATTTTATTGCTAGTCACATAACAAGCCTTGAAATAGGAACCATACTAAGCCACTGACAGGTTATCTTCTGAATAATAAGCTGCACTTGATCTTTCATTTGATGAAATGAGGTATCGGCAAGAAAATACTGATAGGGATGGGGAAGCAGAAACAAACACACCCCTCCAAAAAAAAAAAAAAACCTACCGTACTGAAGCTTCTGCAACACTCCATCCTACTACAACCGCATGTTTCATACAATGATGGCGGGATTAACCATATGGCTGAATACACTGAAGATGAGACAGACCAAAGCAAAGTATTGCTGACATGCAGTTATTTAATAAAATCAGAGAATTGTAGAGTTGGAAGGGACCACGGGGGTCATCTAGTCCAACCCAAAGTTGTTGGGCCGACCAAATTTTTTGAGCTTTTTTTAGGATGTTACCCCGGGACATATACTGCCACGGGGGCCAGATTGAATCAACTGGCGGACCACATTAGGCCCCCGAAACAGACTTCAGACATGACTGGTCTAAACTATCTATTCAGACACCATTGCTGTAGACCGTGTGTCTATATCGCAACACTCAGAACATGGCAGTCATTCCTTTATCACTTCTAAAAAGCCTAGTAGCTACATTTTAAAAGCAGTAGTGTCACCATGTTTTCATTTTCAAGTGCCAACCCTAGCCATTCCCCCTCCCTTCCAACTTGTCTTTTTCACTCAAATGCTCCCCTTCCCCCAGATCTGTCTTGCAACAGCACTGACCCTAGAAGAGCTGTGATCACAATGCTGGTTCTTTTGTTGGGTAAACTGACTTACCCAGGCTTATTCCAGGAATTTGTTCAGCCTCACACCCGTCAAGCTCAGCATTGTTCAGCAACACCCCAAGAGCTTTCTTCCACCACAAATGATACCTGGGGGTGTGTTGGGGGTTGTTCCAGGTGTATTCTTCTGCACCTTAACCCATCAGTGCTATGGTCAGGGCCGTCTTAGCCATTGAGGCTAGTGGCGCAATGCGTCAGGGCCTGGAGGGCGCCTCCCCCCTCTAGCCCCGCCAGCAGCCTCCGCTCCCCAGCCCCGCCGGAAGTGCCGCCCTCGCGGGGAGATAAAAGGAGCTTGGAAAACCCGTCCTCTCTTCCCTTGGACTACCAGTACTTCAGGGGCGCTCCGGTATGAGAAAGAGGGAGCCCTCCTCTCTCCTTCCAAGTCCAGAAGAGCCCCTCTTTCTTTTGGAGGCGCGCGCAAGGGCAGAGGCCAGCTCCCTCCCCCGCCTCCACCTCAGCTTTTCTGAGCTCCGCCCCGCTGCTGCCTTCGCCCTGCCTGAATGCGCCCCTGCCATGCCTCCACCTCCGGCTTCGCACTTTGCACCCGCTGCTGCTGCTGCCTCCTCCTTCCCTGCCCCGACACTCCTTCCCCACCCAGTCACCCTGGAGCAGCAATTCCCATTTCTCAGCCCTGGACCCGCTGTCCTCCAGGCAGTTTAGCCAATCCGGACCCAGCCGATAACGGCGGCAGCGCTGCTCCAGGGTGCTGCACTGCGCGCGGGCTACTCTTGCGCGCGTGCCCTGGCTGCCGCGCCAGCGGGAGGCTCGCCGATGGCCTCCCCGCGTCCGCAGCCTGGGCTTGTCACGTCCTTGGGAGCCCTGCCCGGCGTCCCCGCCTGCTGTGCCGTGCCCTCCGGCTGCCCACCGCGCCTAGCCCTGCCCAGCAGAGTGTGCGGGGCACCGGAGGGATCTTTGCACCAGGGCTCCAGCTGGGCTTAAGACGGCCCTGGCTATGGTAGCTGCTGACAGATCTGTGCTGCTATATAGCACAGATCTGTCAGGAGGATCCAGCATAATCTTGCCTTCACCACTCTAAAAAAAATAAATAATAATTTAATTCTAGCTTACTGGTACAGTACTAAAAGGTGTACACCTCTTATAAACAAACCGAACACACACACAAATGGGAAATATCTTGCCACATGACTTTACCCCTACAGCAAGGCTGTCCCCACCCATCATAGGGGCAGCTGCTAATAGTCCATCAGGACTAGAGTAGTGCTTTTCTAAAATGTATATTTCCTCCTCCTCATTGGAGCTGCTCTGACTTTGCATATTCTGGTTCAAGACATTGAAGGATTTCTTGGGACATGTTGATATGAACACACGTTCAGCCATTTTGAAGATGAGCTTAGCACAAGCAAATCCTCTGTAAAAAAAAATGAGCTCATGTTCAGGAAAATAGTTATATTAATCAACCTTATAAGAGATTTTTTTAAGTATCATGTAAAAACAGCATGTCACTCAGTTGGGAATGGTAACATGTACAGTGACTCTGCACAAAGCAGCATGAAACAAAATACACCATAGTCTACAAGACGGATATTAGCTTGCCTGTAGCCCTGACCACTTTATTTTGAGAAATCAGATTAAACTATGCGGACTGCAGTTCATAGCTACATGTGCAGATGATGTCACAGTTGCCAGCAAAAGCAGACAGGGAAGCCTTACTCCAGAATACGGGGCTGACTTACTGGATCATGGCCCTGGAATGCACTCCTGCACACAGTAAGGCATATGGAAGTCCCATTGATTACACTGTAGGTATGTGCACAGGCATACAGCCAACATTTTCTCATGCAAAAAGATAAAGGCCAGCATGGTGTACCATATGGAAATAATGATCCATCAAGAGTCAAGGCATGAAATGAAGCTTCTGCATTAATTAGCTTATTCCATCAAGTAATGGCCCTTGTCCTATTAAATGGATTATTATTTTTTTTAAGAAGTGAAAAATATCTCTCACAATCTCATTGCTGGAATCTTTGACCACAGCTACCCCTCCCCCCTCCCCACAAAAAAACCCTTCAGGATTGATCAGGAGTAGACAAGCCCCAAGTTCTATTAAAGTGTATTAATGCCAGCCTCTGTGCAATTAGTGAAAAGTCAATTCCCATTACTAGTTAACACTATTGAATATCTGCTTTCTTTAATAAAAAGCCATGTCCAGTATAAAGAGCATAAATCAATAAGCAGCAGCACTTTAAATTTATTCTGCCTTCTAAAACACAGTGATGAACACTGTCCTCTTAAAACCTAAATGTCTTCCCAATGCCTGTGTTCTGCTATGCTTCTGAATAATGTCCTGGTTGCTTCAGCGGCCAAATATTCATTAGCAAATTTATATGATATTCCCATCTAGAACCTGAACATTTGTAATTTGTTTAGTTAAAAAAAAAAAGTGTCCGTTCATCAAAGTTGCCGGGCTTGCGTAAACCATTGATAGGATTAAGATAGCAATAGTTTGCTCTTGAAAAGCCCCATTGCATTCAAAGAGAAATTCATTTGCCGGTATTATTCAAAAAAGACTGAGGGAAATGCAAACTCCATCATGAAACAATTCAATCCAGATGCAGACTGATGTCATTTGGAGACTTCTCTGGGACAAGGGTCCCAGAAATGCAGTTTTGAAATCCAACACACAAACCAGTTAAGCATTTTCCACTTCTTATCTGGCCAGTTCAAAATTTTAAAATATTCTTTTATCCGTGCACTTCACCCTATTACTTCCCCTAATTCAGAATTTTGGCTTCCTAACATTTTCCAGTTCACATTCAAGTTCCTAGTTCTTATGTTTTATACTATAATGCTTTTAAATGTATTTTAATGTTTGATGGAAGCCACCCAGAGTGGCTGGGGAGACCCAGCCAGATGGGCGGGGTACAAATAAATTATTATTATTATTATTATTATTATTATTATTATTATTATTATTATTATTTTCTATTATTGACCTTTATCTTCCTTATTTTTCCTTCCTGATGAAGCTCTTCTACCCTGTTTCCTTCTCCTATTCTTGAGTTGGTGCCTTCTTCTATGCCAGCCTTCTTCTATGTCACCTTCTGTTCACCTCCATCCATAGGCAGAACTCCGAATCCAATCCTTTTGAGTTTTGACAATATATATCACCCACTTAATTCACAATGGGTGACCTGAGTGGCTACCATCTAGTGGCAAAAGCAGATGTGGATATGTATCCATAGTCCTGTGCAAATAACCATGGGTGATACCCCAAACTGCTTTGTTATACCAAAGATATCGAAAGTGAAAAGATGGATTCACCTGTCCATCATCTTGATTTATAACACCTGAAGCCAACTTCTATTAGAGTCCTGGTATAACATTTTAGGAAATACAGAAAGACATGTCAACCTCTCTCCTAACAGCGTAGGAAACTTCAGTTGATCCTAGATGAATTTACAAAGTACACTGCTATTATGTGGAAACAAAAAAGAAAATTCTTTCCAGTAGCACCTTAGAGACCAACTGAGTTTGTTCTTGGTATGAGCTTTCGTGTGCATGCTATTATGTGGGTTTTTCTCTGGTGATGGTTGACAAGTTCACAAGAAGACTTGTAAGCTTTTAAGGTGGCATCTAGGGTATTAAAAATGGCATTTGAATCCACAGCTTTAATTCAGCATGTATAGCTGGTAACAAAAAAAAGGTCCCTCTTTTGTTGCCTACTGATGGTGGATGCATAGCTGTCAACTTTTCCCTTTTTTAAAAGAGAATTTCCCTTATTCCGAATAGGATTCCTCGCAAGAAAAGGGAAAAAGTTGACAGCTATAGGTTGATGTGCAGCTGCTTTAACCGTGCCTTTTTCACCTGGTCATTCAGAAACAAAGTTTAATGAATTATGTAATCCAACTGCCCACAAATCATACCCAGAGTTTGATCATGTTCCGTGATGATGATTGTATTAGACAGCTCCTATAATGTAGTACTAGGAAAGGAAGCTTTCTCTCCATGCTTCAGAAGGCTTCTGTAATACCCTACCCTGGAGAAGCTTTTATCAATGTGCAAATGCTGCTCTTCTTATTTGAAGTTATGGATTTCCAGCTACAAAACACAGCAGTGTGCTCTGAAATCCCTGCATGGACAGCAGAGCTGCTAAAACAGACTCCAATCCTTCTGATGCAAAGCACTAGCTAGCAATGAGCGATTGTGGATAATCCCAGTAAAAAACAACAACAATGAAAGTGCCAGAAATTTTGACTGGATGTTTTGGAATTTTTACTGTGGAAAGAAGGAATACTTTTTCACTGGAAATCTCCCCATTACTGAGGGTCAGTTTCAACTGGCAAGATTATCTAGCTGTTTGTGAATTTATCACTAGAGGGCCAGGAGACAATTTATTAGTGTGGTACCAATATACTATAGCAGAGGTGGGGAATATGTGGCCCTCCATATTTTGCTGAGATTGATGAGGGTTGGAGTTCCACAACATCTGGAGGTCCAGAAACTAGCCACCCCTGGGTCAGAATTTCTGTATCTATAAGCACCAGGTTTGTTAACCATGGGAAGAGAATGTTGGACTAAATGGGCGCTTGACCTGACCCAGCAGGGCTCTTCTTATGGCCTTATGTAAAACAAGCTTATGCCCAAGTCTGGTCTATAGTTTCTTCAGATTTTTCTGATAGCTGACTGACATTAGTTCAAGGACACAAAGGAATCAAAGCAGAAGAAGCAAAAACAACCAGGAGCTGGTCTTCCAGGACTCACAGCACCTGTAGGCAATGGGAAGCCAAACACGTCCCTGAATGAATTTGTCCACAGCTGAGTCCCACTTTTGCTTTTAATTTAAAGCCGAGCCTCTTGGTCTAAGTTTTGCCTCTGCCACAAGCTCACTAATTGGCTTCAGGTAAGTCTCTCTGTCTAAGCAAAACCACCCTTGCCTCTCATCAGGCTTCAGGTAAGTCTCTCTGTCTAAGCAAAACCACCCTTGCCTCTCATCAGGATAAGGGCTTATGGATAAGGGCTACTGAAACTATGTATACGAGGTCTTTTCAACACAGAACTAGATAGATCTAGTGATACTGTATGCTTTTCACATTTTCTGTTGACGCAGGTAAGCAGGATGCCTGGGAACCAGCTGCTGTACACTAGCAAACAGGGGAGATTGAGAGGAGCATTGTATTATTGCTGCACAGAATATCTTTGGATCACAACAAACTGCTTAGAGCCAACCTGAAATTTGCACAATAGTTTCATACTTGCAACTTTCCTCAAAGAAGGAGCACTGGAGGTCTGCAATCTTAAGCAGAGCACCTGTGGCAGGAATGGACTGCTAAATGGTGAGTACTTTCCACTTGAGCCATTTTTCACCTGAAAATTACTCCTTTCCCCTCCTCAAGGTAAAATAAATGGTGGGGGGGGGGAGTGAGGGGCAGGGTGCTTAGGCCAGTTTTTTCAGTGATGGGGAAAGGGTTAAGCAGCCAATTCTTTCCACTGGTATTGCATTCAATAGCGCAGCTTCCCACAACTGCTTTTCACCACACATTGCCCCAAAAACAACACAAAAGAGAGAGAGAAGAAAGGTACACATATATCGGTATTTGTGTATTTCAGACTTTGGGCCATAATACAGCAGACTCTAAAGTGACTGGAGCTTTATGCAAATGTTTTATCCTTTGGGGGCTGCAGTGAATAGTGTTCCTTGCAAAAATTAAATAAAAACCATTTCCTTTTAAAAACATATTAGAAAAGCAGATAAAGGGTTTCCTCATTTATCTAAACAGCCAGGGAGACATCCCAGCCAGTGGTTTGATTACTGGTTCAGAATGATTCAGCCTGCAGATGAAACGCTGATAATCAGTGTCATTAGAAAATAGCTACGTTCTGATAACAAAAACTCCCCTTTACAGGACACCAGGCCTGTAAGGAGCTTGTCTGATGCCGGGGGCAGGAGTCTTGTTAGAATAAAGATAGAAACTCAAACAACAACCTAAGTCCAGCCAGATTAGTCTTCAAAGGCCCAGGGCAAATGTACCTGGCTGCCCCCCCCCCCCCGACTGCACAGACACACATGATATTTGTAGGAATTAATTTTGGCCTGTGCAAGAGGTGAATGGTATATGCGGTAGTTCATTAGTAGCTATGACAACTATGGGATGTGTTTGCCACCCCATTCCTCCACCATAATAGCTGTTCATAGTAATCATGCATTCCAACATCATGGGATTGACATATAATCTATAAAACTCAGTGATACAATGACCAGACAATAACAGTTCAATCAAGCATAACAGTGCCATGCCATCCTTTAGTTTGAGTTAGACTAATCATTCAGAGCCCTGGCCACAATTAAATTGAAATCCTTGGATTGAAGACAGATTTCCAGTGCTTATTGAGTAAGGCAAAGGCCCCTTAGACCAAGTCCCATATTTACCTACCCCACACTTGATGCCATAAATGATATCAGGTGTAGGGCAGGTGGCCGTGGCTTTCCTAAAATAGTCTTACAGGACAAATGGGGAGGCCTGTTGGGATGGGTAGGCCCACAGGCTGGAGTTTCCTAACTCTGACCTACTCAGAAGTTTCCTGGAAAGTTAGTTTCATTGCATTCAGTGGGGCTTGCTCCCAATTAAGTGGGTATTGTGGTGGCCTTAGTCCCACTGATATTAACTATCTTAATATGAAGTACTTTGGATTCTTGGTGGTTAGGAACCTTGATGCCAAATGTATTTCACTTTAATGTAAGTCACTTGGATGGTGTGTAAGTGGAGTGTATATTCTCTTCATTGTTTCATATAACAAGTTTTGGCCTTTTATTCATAATAATTTTGATAACTTGGTAATTAACTTTAAAGGATGTCTTGATGGACAAAAACAAGTTGTAAAAGGCTGGAGTTGGAATTTTTTTATTCCACAATCTGAATGCAAAGTCATGCAAGACATTTATTTTCTTTTTGGGTGGGGGAACGACTGGTATTCTAAGTTTTCTACCTTTATTGATGTGTGTGAGAGAGATTGCAACCTAAAGTTCAATGGAGGGCATTGCTCACTGAAGGAATGAAAGTGTGCTACCAGTTTTTAAATTCAGTGATATTAACTGAAGTGAGTTGTGAAGATTTTATGAAGATCATTGGTGAGAAGTTTGAGTTTCAAGCTGAAAATTTGATGAATGTAGTCTGTTACATCAGTCACCTACGAACCTAATTCTATCTGCTTATGATATGTAAAGAGTTCTGGTAGATTTCATATTAAACTTCATCTCTACCATACACCCACTGAATGGCCTTACAGCAGGCAGCTCATTCTCTCCCAGCCTTCAGTGGCTGAAAACTCATGAAAGAGAGAAAAATATTCCATATTAAAAACACATCATAGACCTCTCACCTCTGCACTTTGATGACTTTAAAATGGGATTACCATTAAAAAAGATAAGAGGCAAGCCTCTTATAAACAAAACCCCAAAGGCTAATTACAAATATGCAAAAGTAATATATCAGTGAAAAATTCATACAACACTTAATGTAAAATAATGTAGCATACAATATAAAAAAGCAAAATGATAATAGTCATATAATAGAATAGATTTTAAAAACACGAACAATTTTTGTGTTTTATGTTATGTTACATGTCACATTATTTTGCATTAAGTATATTTACCAGGTATGCTTTTTCATTTATATATTACTTTTGCTTATTTTTAAAGTAGCCCTTTGGCTTTCTTTTTTGTTTATGTTTAAAAAAAGATAGATGAATTTATGGAAGATGAGAAATCATTAAGTGAGTATTGGTCATAAGGACTGTTTGGAGCTTCCAGGGTCAGGGGCAATAGACCACAGAACACCAGGAACAACAAATGGTAGAGGGCTGTTGCCTTCTGAGTTTCCCAGAAGCAGCTTACTGGTCATTGTGGGAAACAGAATGCTGGATTAGTTGGACTTTTGGTTTGATCTAGCAGGTCTTGTCTTATGTAGTACCTCAGTTCAGATCAGCAGGTCAGGGAGTCAGGAAGATTTATTCATGCTCCTAGAAGAAGCAAGTGGAAACAGAAGCATCATGCAACTGAGCTGAATTGAAGCATTCAGTTTCTGCTTTGTTCAGCATTTGTGCAATACATTTTTCTAAAGTCTATAGGCATGTAAAGAAATCGCGATAATCGTATTGACTCTGGGACCTATAGATCACGCCAGTGGTGCAGCGGTTTCTCAATAGAAAATGTTGATGTGAATCTATTTCTTAACCATTGACTTCACAGGTGTTTATATAGTGGGGTATCGCTTCTGTAAACTGTGCCATTGCCAACTGACCAGAAGAAACTATCTATCCTTTGCCTTTAAACTATTTCCTGTGCCTTTAGAGGCAGTTTAGTTGCAGGAATCAGCAGGGGAAGCTCTTATTGGCACAGAAACAAATATTAGCAGCAGCAGGTGTCTGCATGTCAACCTGCTGTTAAAGCTACAAAAACGGGGGCTAGTTGTTTTTTTAAAGTTGGCAACCCTAGAAACCCTAACTGCCAGAATGAGGTCCAGTTGGTTGTTGTTGTTTTTTAACAAACCCTCTTTTCCCAAGGGTGCATAGCAGAGATTCATAGCAGAGAAAGAGGTTGGGGGTGGATAAGCAAAGAGAAAGAAGATACAGATACCAACGGCTGCTCTTACTGTATATTCCCGGTGTGTCCCTCTGACAGTGTCATGTGGAAAGGAAATTGTTCTATCAGTGACTATGTTAGATTCATGACCCCACCACAACCTTGAATTGGCCTTTAGTTGTCGCTGATGGGAACTGAAGAACAGCTCCTGTCGACATGATTGCTGCTCTCCAATGAATCAGAACACGCAGGGCACAGAGCAGCACATTAAACTAGCAACAGAAATATGTCACTGTACTTTTATATAGATGTATTGCTTTTGCCCAGGCATATAAATGATTGGGCTATCCACTCTCTTTTTTTCCAAGGACTATAAATTAAAAATAAGCTGAGGATTTTGAAATTATGTTCTCTCTCTCTTGGCCTCTCTCTCTTAAAATCCAGATAGCTATTTCAAGTCTGCTGTAAAATATTCCTAGCCTTTCTCCCGAGTACATGGATCTCTAGCTACCCTCTTTTAAGTGAAAATCACCTCCTATAGTTCTTCACCTGCATTTTATGTTGTATTTATAGTATGTTGTTGTTGTTGTTGTTGTTGTTGTTCAGTCGTTCAGTCGTGTCCGACCTCTTCGTGACCCCATGGACCAGAGCACGCCAGGCACGCCTATCCTTCACTGCCTCTCGCAGTTTGGCCAAACTCATGTTAGTAGCTTCGAGAACACTGTCCAACCATCTCATCCTCTGTCGTCCCCTTCTCCTTGTGCCCTCCATCTTTCCCAACATCAGGGTCTTTTCTAGGGAGTCTTCTCTTCTCATGAGGTGGCCAAAGTACTGGAGCCTCAACTTCAGGATCTGTCCTTCTAGTGAGCACTCAGGGCTGATTTCTTTCAGAATGGATAGGTTTGATCTTCTTGCAGTCCATGGGACTCTCAAGAGTCTCCTCCAGCACCATAATTCAAAAGCATCAATTCTTCGGCGATCAGCCTTCTTTATGGTCCAGCTCTCACTTCCGTACATTACTACTGGGAAAACCATAGCTTTAACTATACGGACCTTTGTCGGCAAGGTGATGTCTTTGCTTTTTAAGATGCTGTCTAGGTTTGTCATTGCTTTTTTTCTCCAAGAAGCAGCGTCTTCTAATTTCGTGACTGCTGTCATACCATCTGCAGTGATCATGGAACCCAAGAAAGTGAAATCTCTCACTGCCTCCATTTCCTTCCCTTCTATTGCAAGGAGGTGATGGGACCAGTGGCCATGTCTTAGTTTTTGATGTTGAAGCTTCAGACCATATTTTGCGCTCTCTTCTTTCACCCTCATTAAAAGCGTCTTAATTCTTCCTCACTTTCTGCCATCAAGGTAGTATCATCAGCTATCTGAGTTGTTGATATTTTTTTCCGGCAATCTTATTCCGGTTGGGGATTCATCCAGTCCCGCCTTTCGCATGATGAATTCTGCATATAAGTTAAATAAGCAGGGAGACAATATACAGCCTTGTCGTACTCCTTTCCAATTTGAACATCATTGTTCCATATCCAGTTCTAACTGTAGCTTCTTGTCCCACATAGAGATTTCTCAGGAGGCAAATGAAGGTGATCCGGCACTCCATTTCTTTAAGAACTTGCCCATAGTTGCTGTGGTCTGACACACGTCAAATGCTTTTGCATAGTCAATGAGCAGCAGTAGATGTTTTTCTGGAACTCTTCTGGCTTCTCCAACCAGCGCATGTTTGCAATTTTGGTCTCTGGTTCCTTCCCTTCGAATCCAGCCTTGCACTTCTGGGAGTTTCTGCGTCCACATACTGCCTGTCTTAAAGAACCTGCCTTGTTAGAATTTTAAGCATCAACCTTGCTACAGTGTGGAGATGAAGTGGAATTGGTGCGGTAGTTGGAGCATTCCTTTGGCACTGCCCTTTTTGGGATTGGATGTAGACTGATCTTTCTCCATCCCTCTGGCCAACTTGCTGAAGTTTTTCCAAAACTTGCTGGCATATTGAGTGTAGCACCTTAACAGCATCCTCTTTAAATTTAAATAGTTCAGCGCTGGCAATATCATCATTCCTACACAAATTCAAGACAACAAATACAAAAGAAAAAAAACCAAGATCGC
>OFHU01004484.1:0-289787 GCA_900245905.1 Lacerta viridis | reverse complement strand
AACTGCTGACCTTCCGATCGGCAAGCCCAAGAGGCTCAGTGGTTTAGACCACAGTGCCACCTGCGTCCCTATTCATACCCTAATTCATACCCAAATGTGCCCTTAAGGCAGGATTTGTGAGCACAGAGACAATGGAGAGGATTTTCCTATTTCCATCCAAACTGCAGAGGAATATTCGAGGTCACCAAAAGAGTCAAATTGGCTTTAGGACTGTTTTCCTGTACTGTTTCAGACATGTGGTTTATATATCTATGTATGTGTTTGCTTGTAAATTGATGAACATTTAATTTATATATTTGAGACCTTAAATTCTTATAACACACGTGAGGACAAACCACCCTTTCAAGGAGAGTGGAAGGGTTTGAGACCTTTGTTGACATTGTCACACAAGGCCGTCTCTTTTTCACAGAGCATATAGCATGTCCGGAAGATCCGTCACTGATATTCTCAGGCAATACGCTGCTCTGTGTTCTGCCGCCACTGAAAATGTGATTGTGGGTGCCATCTAGTTACATAATTACAGGCCCTCCAAGTGTACCTATTCTACAGGGACAGTTCTGGATTTACAGAAGCCATCCCGGTTTCTGATCTGATCCTTAAAAAGGTAAAGGGTCCCCTGACCATCAGGTCCGGTCGTGTCCGACTCAGGGGTTGCATGTTCATCTCGTGTTACTGGCCGAGGGAGCCGGCGTACAGCTTCCGGGTCATGTGGCCAGCATGACTAAGCCGCTTCTGGCGAACCAGAGCAGCGCATGGAAACGCCGTTTACCTTCCCACCGGAGCAGTACCTATTTATCTACTTGCACTTTGACGTGCTTTTGAACTGCTAGGTGGGCAGGAGCAGGGACCGAGCAACGGGAGCTCACCCGTCGCGGGGATTTGAACCTCCGACCTTCTGATCAGCAAGCCCTAGGCTCTGTGGTTTAACCCAGAGCACCACCTGGGTCCCTGATCTGATCCTTAGGATGTCTCTATTTTCATTGGAGAAATGTTGGAGGGTACAGTGGTACCTTGGTTCTCAAACTTAATCTGTTCCGGAGATCCGTTCCAAAACCAAAGCGTTCCAAAACCAAGGAGCGCTTTCCCATAGAAAGTAATGCAAAACGGATGAATCCGTTCCAGACTTTTAAAAACAACCCCTAAAACAGCAATTTACCATGAATTTTATTATGCATTTTAAAAAAAATATTCTTACCTGCACTGATGATAGTCATTGTTTGGATTGGGGGCCTTTATCCATTTCCGCAGTCACCAATCAATCAATCAGTAGCTGAACTGGGTTCCACACAGTCACAAAAACAAATTAACCGAAAAAGCCTCAAAAACAAAAACGCAAAATAAATAGCAAAAACAAAAGCGCCAAACTTAATCCGTTCCGGAAGTCCGTTTGACTTCTGAAATGTTCAAAAACCAAGGCACAGCTTCTGATTGGTGCAGGCGCCCCGGAAACAATAGCCAGCAGCCACATCGGACGTTCGGCTTCCGAGAAACGTTCGAAAACCGGAACACTTACTTCTGGGTTTTCGGCGTTTGAGAACCAAGGCGTTTGAGATGCAAAGTACCACTGTATTGGATATTCCTATTTTCAGTGGAGAAATGTTGCAGGGTGGGGAGTTATGCAACCCCTGAGCCAAGGAAATCCTGTAAGTAACTCTACAAGCTTTAGAAGACCTATGAAGGCAGCCCTGTATAGGTAAGTTTTTATATGTTTGATGCTTTATTATGTTTTTATGTGTGTTGGAACCCACCTGTCAGGCTTTGGTGAAACAGCTTCTTCTTCCCCACCTTTGGCCATGCATCAGCAGAACAAAGCAATCAAGAGTCCCTTAGCACTTTAAGAGCGTTTAATGATCACAGCAAAAGAACACAGCAAGCCATTCTCGGAGCGCAGGTGCTCCCAATTAAGGTTTCCTCCTCCCCCCCCCCCCGAGTCATCATCACTTCCCCTTCTTGCAACCTGATCTTGCAACCACTGAGCCTTCTGCATAGCAACTTTTATCAGCTCTCCTTGCCTTTGGAGAGATAGGTTGGACACTATCAAGCGAAGGGGAGTCAGTTATCTCTCTCTCTCTCTTCCTGTTTAGCTTCTCCTAGCTGTTCCCCACTCAGCTCTGCCCAGCTGTTGTTCGCCGAACTATGTCCCTCTGCAAACCAATTCTCTAAATCTATGCTGCTCCATTGTTCCTGGGCAGCTTCAGGATCCTGGTCAGGAGCAGGAGGGGGGGGAGGCTCCCACCATTCCTCAGTCCAGTCTGGTCTCTGACACCACCCAACCCAGTCAGATGGCAGGGTTGTATTATATTATATTATTATTATTATTATTATTATTATTATTATTATTATTATTTAATGACAGGGCTTTTTTCAGCTTGAACATGCCAGAACTCAGTTCCTGCACTTCTCAGGTGGGCGCCATTGCCATCGTAAGAGAACAAGGGAGGTGTACATGGCGAGTTCCGGCACCTCTTTTTCTTGAAAAATAGCACTGATTATGGAATAGGATGTCCCTGTTTTCATCCAAGAAATGCTGGAGGGTATGCAGTTATACCTGGCTCTTCCTCATTTTTGGGGGGGTGCCTCGGAAGACCTACGCATTCTGTGTGGTGCAGCAGCAGTAGCCGCAGAAACTTGAGAAATCACATGGTGCTTTCGTCAGCAGTGCATGATGGGAGCTGTAGGCATGAGCATGGGAAACTGGGGGCCTTAGCCACAGTACTCCCAGCATGCACGGGGCATTTGGAAGATGCAGCTTCTTCCCATTCCACCCTTTTCTGGCCTTCACATCCGGATCGCAGCAAAAAGGGCAACAGCTCCCAGAAAAGGAGCCTGGTGGTCCTCTTAACAATTTTATTTTGTACATTTCTTTGGAACTGTCAATTTCAAGCTAGGTTCTGATAAATTTTACGCCCAGTTCTTAAAGTTTGATTTCATTGGTATTTTTCCTATATATTTTTATACTGTATACTGTAAAAAGCTCAGTGGGGTTTTTGTTTTATTTTTACCAATTCAGTGGCACTGTATTTACATTGTGATTAATAAATAAGGAAACAACTGAGTTACCTTTAACCATCTGCAAGATGAACTTGGAAAGATTTTTCATTGCTCTGCTATGGTTAAGGGATTGTGCATAGACAAGGTCGCATCCTATTCAGGCCAGGAGCACTCCCGTTCTGCTCCCAAGTTTCCCCACCCTACTGCTCCGTTGACAAAGAAGCCTTGCTTTCGCCTTCCTGAATTACGGTAGCAGCCTCCCAGGTGGCTGGTTCAGGTTTCCCCTGTGTGCATGCACACAAAAGCTCATACCAAGAACAAACTTAGTTCGTCTCTAAGGTGCTACTGGAAGGAATTTTTTTATTTTTTATTTTGTTTTGCTTTGCAATATGTTAAGTCACCATTTCCAACTGAAACCGGAGAGGTTAGATTTCTTTTCCTGGGTGCCTGATTATCTGGATGGGCGCCTGTCAGTCACTGTGCTTCCCTAGGCGAGGGATGCATGGAAACCCTCAGTCAGCAAAACTTGCCAGCCGCAGGTCAACCCGGCAATGTGTCTGCACTGTGTGTGGCTCCTGGTCTTGAAACTTTAAAGGTTCAAAAGAAAAAGAAAACGGTCCAGAGGAAAGTTTGCTCGTTCTTGTTTTTTTAAACAGATGTTTTGTAGAGCCAAAGTGTGCCTCCACATCGAGAGGTGAAATGGAAAACTGCTGTCAACCGAGGCAAATAATAATAATCACCCCCCCAAAGAAAACCCGGGCAGCCAGTAGAAATGTCAAAATGAACTCCACCCTACAGGTCGAAAAAAAAAAGAATAAATATGTAAACAGCAGGTTACAGTTTTGTTATTTATTGACCACATCAATTGGCTTGTTTAGATAAGTTTTAGATGGCTGGATTTATCAGTTTGCGAAAATTGCTGGATCTCTCCTCTCCCTGGAGAGAGCAAATGGTTCTGTTGAGATACAAGCCATTATTTATTTCTTATCAATTTATTTCTTTTTTTTCTTTTATATACTTTATTGAAAGATGAAAATCATGTGTATGTAATTGTAAGTGCACACGGTAAAAAAAAAAGATGTGAAAAAGGGGGTAAGAAAAGAAAAAAATAACATCCAAATAAAATACCAAAAGAAAAAACCCACCGGAAACAGAGTGTATAAACATTACAAGATATTCTTTATTGAAGATAAAAAGCAATGTGTATATAATTTTAAGTGTACAGGGTAAAATATGATGTGGAAAAAGGGGGAAAGGAAAAGGAAGAAAAAGCAACAACAACAACAACACTATATACAATATAATTGAAACTTCAAAACAAAAGCCACCAAATTAAAATTATTCTAAAACCAGTTAACAACTCCTAAAAGCAATTAGGGTTAGGGTTAGATATAAGCAGCAGCAGCATCACCAATCAGGACAACAATCTGTCACACATTTGTTTTCATGGTGTTAAAACCAAGAATGGGGGGCAGTTAAATAACACCCCAAAAATCCCAAGTCCCCACCACAGCCTCAAACTAAGGACAATGACCATTGACACAGGCACCATACATACACAACAGCAAAGAGGTTCAGAAAAGCAGTCTATAAAATTGTAGCAATAAGCGGATGCCTTGTACCGTATTGTTTCCTCTGACTATCCAATATAGAATCAAATAATCTCCAAAATTCTTTTGCTGACCAGAGGCACCCGCGGGGAGTGGCATCCCGACGAGCTGGGCAGAGGAGTAAATCCACACCCCAGGATTTTTTCCCTATCAATTGTTTAATATAGAAATTTCAGTTTTGGTAACAAGTGCCTTTTAAAAAACACAGGAAAAAGTGCTGCTTCCTTGAAAGACATTGCCTGGAATGAGAGGCTCGTTAGGCCAGGTGTAATTTTCTTGAACATCAGAGGGAATGTGCCCAGTTTAGGGTCCCACGCTTTAAAGAAGGACAGGGGCAAACTGGAAGGGGTGGGGAACAGTCCGATGAGGAAACATTGGAAGGGAGAGGACATGTTTAGCTTGGCCGGGGTAAAAGATGCCCTGCTTGCAGGCAGAAGTCCTCCACCCCCACCCCCCATCTACAAGGTTAACACAAGGAAACCACACCTGGCCTAACAGGCCTCTCATTCCAGGCACCGTCTTCGAAGCATGCAGCTCCTCCACTGTTTTTTTTAAAAGGCGTTTGTTACCAAAACTGAAATTTCTATATTAAACAATTGATAAGAAAAAATCCTGGGGTGTGGATTTACTCCTCTGCCCAGCTCGTCGGGATGCCACTCCCCGCGGGTCCCTCTGGTCAGCAAAAGAATTTTGGAGATTATTTGATTCTATATTGGATAGTCTTTTTGGCTGTTGGGGAGCCATGGATGGGACGGGCACTGTTGCGCCGCACTGCTTCCTGGGGGGGAGCTGTGCCGCTTTGCCAGCATCCTTACCGCTTCTTTTCGGCAGCTTGAGAGCCACGGTTGGGAGGGGCGCCATTGTCCCGCACCCCCGATGACCCTTGTGGTGGCATCCTGGGTGGGATGGGAGGGCGTTCTCCATTCTGGGCTTGGAAGGCAAGGCCAATTTCTGTAAGGTCGCAAATATAAGCCACACTTTCAACTTTTCCCAGACAGAATTTTGGGGGAAAGGTGTGGCTTATATTCGGGCCAATATGATAATTTCAACATTAAACAATCAAAACCCATGTGTGACCGATTGTGCATCACAACCTCTTTCTGCAGGTTCCTGGGTCGTGATGCTGCTGCTTATATCTCCTTTTTTGATATACAGGCCAGCCAGTTCATCCTGGAAGCACGACATGCCGGAGACACATTGGCTGTTGGTGGACGTGATCGTGGTGCTGGCCAATCCACCGTCTCAGCCACCTGGCCAGAGGCCTGCTCCCCACTTGCGCCCCGCTGCTGGTGCTGGGTTGCGCCAATGGTGCTGGCGGCAGCACTTTCTTGAAGTCCTTCCGGACCCAGGAGACGAGGAAACAGAGACGGAGGCACGAGGGGGTCGTGTGGGGCTCTGATGGGGTGCCAGGAGTCTCCTTGACTGAGGTGCAGCTCCAAGCAGATGACCCCCGCTGGGGACTCTTTTTTCCATTTTTCGTCTCTAGCCTGACCTGCAAGAAAAGCAAACAAGTCACATCCAGATTCTGGGAAACTGCCATGATGAGGAACCAACCGGGGAATGCCCAAGAGAAGAAAAATCAGAGCCTGGGGAGTGCGGGTGGGACGACAGTCAGTGATCAGAGGGAGAAGACTGCGAAGCTGGAGAGGTAACAGGGCTTAGTGAACTGGGAGAGTCTGTTGCAGAGAGAAATCCACAATCAGAGGCAGAAGCTGCAGCAGGAGAGTGGGATGAGGGAGGCCAAAGAGGCAGAGATGAGTCCGGCTGGAGAGGAGTCTCGATTGTCTCCCCCCTCATGCTGCTACAAGGTTGCCTCCCTCCCGTCTCCCAGAATAAGAAGAGGCATGAAAAGCACAGAGCAGAGGTTGACTGCACGCAGGTGCGGTCTCCGATTGCTTGAGAAAAAGCCCTGGGGTGCAGCGGACTTTCAGCCTCGGAAGCTGATTTTCATGGAGTAAGATGGAGGAATAAGCCGCTCTGCTCATTAGGCCTGACACTCCACAGGTCTGTGGAGATCGTGTTTTTGCTAATAAAGAGTTAATTCCGTCTTTGAACTGTGTGATTACTGACCAGCACTCTGTTACAACACATATGTACATACGTAGGTGCCTTGTTCTAGGTCAACACCTATTGTCCACACAGACCGGCTTTTCCTACTCTAATTGGCCGTGGCTCCCCAGGGTCTGAAGTTAAGAGAGTCCTTTCCTGATCCCTTTAACTAGAGACCCCAGGGATCCAACGTGGGACCTCCTGAGCTTCAAAGCCATTGCGCAACAAGCCCTGCTGGGCACCTCCCAGAATCCGAACTCACATCGCACCCTACCTGCTTCCCTGCTGCAGGGCCTCCTTGATATTGCAGCACACATTGAGGGCTACCACCTCCTCTGGGCTGGGTGGCACGCTGGTACTACAGCTCCACTGCTGTGGCCTGCTACTCCTCCTCCTCTGAGCACCCTTGGTGCTTCCTTTTCTGGGTACCCTTCTTGCTCACGTTGACCGCTACTGGTGGTGGCGGAGGGCTGCCGTGGGGTCTGAGCATCGAAGATGTTTCTTCTTCTTTTTGCATTTCCAGACTGGCAGAGGCGAGGTAGGGCTGCTGTGGGGTCCCCGGCCCTCAGGAGGGATACTCCTCCTGTTCACCTGGAAACACATGCAAACAGGTAACTTACAAGATACTGAACCAAAAGCAATCTAAGAGAAATACCTTTTAAAAAACAACAACACTCATTCAGTTGTATCACCACTAGACGGTATTTGTGCTTACCTCCTGCCCTTCAAAGCCACTACCATTGCGCTATGAGCCCTGCTGGGCACCTTCCAGAATCCAAATTCACATCGCACCCTAGCTGCTTCCCCTCTCCAGCGGCTTCCTTAATATCACAACACATATTGAGGGCTCCCTCCTCCACTGGGCTGGGCAGCAGAGAGCACTGGTACTACAGCTCCTCCTCCTTCTCTGGGCATCCTTGGTGCTCTGGGTATGCTTCTTGCTCACGCTGGCCACTGGTGGCGGTGGCGGAGGGCAGCTGTGGGGTCTCTTCCCATCTGCAGGAGGGGAAATCTTCCTGTCCACCTGGAAACACATGCAAACAGACAACTTACAAATAAATACTGAACCAAAAGCAACCTAAGAGAAATATATACATCAGGACCGGTGCTAGGGCTTCTGGCGCCCTAGGCAAGTCCAATCTTCTGCCCCCCCCCTGCTCCCCTGCCAAAGCCTGCTTTAGCGGGAGCGGGGGGTGGGGTGGAAAGGCAAGCAGCGGTTTCTCCGCTGTAGCGGAGAAGCCGCTGCTCGCCCGCCCCGCCCCCCCCCCGCCAAAGCCTGCTTTAGCGGGAGGTGGGGGGTGGAGAGGCAAGCAGCCTGCTTTAGCGGGAGCCGGGGGGTGGTGTAGAGGGCAAGCAGCACCTCTTTGCTACAGCGGAGAAGCTGCTGCTAGCCCGTCCTGCACCCCCGCCCTAGCCTGGCCAGCACCCCCTCCATTTTGGCGCCCTAGGCGATTGGCTAGTTCGCCTAAATGGACGTGCCGGCCCTGTATATATTTAAACCACTCATTCAATTGTATCACCAATCGCCTGTATTTTAGTTTACTTCCTGCCCTTACCATTGCCTCCTTGATATTGCAGCACACATGGAGGGCTCCTGCCTCCTCCTCTGGGCTGGGGGACAGACAGCACTGGTTTTGCAGCCGTGGCTGCAACTCCACTGCTGTGGCCGGCTCGTGCTCCTTCTCTGAGCCCCCTCCATGCTTCCTCTTACGGGGACACTTCCTGCTCCCTTTGGCCGCTGGCAGAGGCGACGGAGGGCTGTTGTGGGGTCCCTGCCCCTCTGCGAGAGGGATACTCCTCCTGCACAGCCTGAGGCCCCCACTCTCTTTGTCCTGGAGGCACCCGGAGGGCTCAGGTTGTACTTGTCCAAATAAAACCATGTACCTTGAAGACACCAGAGTCTCCACAGACCTTCAGTCTAAGGAAACTGAACCTACGTAAGCACCTGGAACCCTGGGAGGTTGGGGCATTAACACCTGCATCTCTGCATTTATTTGTGGATGGGTGGAAACCATAATTGTGAAGCAAGAAGTGAAATCGTTCACTTTTTTGACCTTATAAGTAACAACCTTGTATTAGTTCTCAGTCCTCCTTAATGTGGAGTGATGGGTTGTGTTTCTATTTAAATTTCAGTCCTTATTCCTAAATGTATTGGGAGCTTGGATCCTGCTTGGGAGTTCCCCCTTTGGGCATCTGGCTGGCCACAGTGAAAACAGGATTCGGACTAGGTGCACACCATTGGCATGGGTGTCTGTTTTTTCCCTTCTTGAAATATGGCAACCCTAGTTAAGGGGCCACCGCCTCCGACTTATGAGTGTCTTCTGCCCCTTTTAAGGCCCAAGCCTGCCCTCTCACCTCTTCTGGTGGCAGGCAGTTCCTAGGACTGAATGCCTATGTGCTTCTGACTTTCTTCACTCTTGGCTCCAGGTGGAAGTCACAGCCCCTCCAGAGCATCCCTGGC
The DNA here is from genome assembly GCA_900245905.1 of Lacerta viridis. Classification (NCBI taxonomy): domain Eukaryota; kingdom Metazoa; phylum Chordata; class Lepidosauria; order Squamata; family Lacertidae; genus Lacerta; species Lacerta viridis. Next base: position 280,676 of record OFHU01004484.1, on the reverse strand, counting down.
CGAATTATTGTGGGGCGGCCCTTGGCTACTATTATCTTCCAGGATGATGCCAGGCCACTCCTGGAAGGACCCCTCTTCCTTTTGCTGAAGCTGTGGGACAAAAACAAAACAAAAATAGCAACGTGAAGAAGTCTGAAGGGCAGAGTAGGCCAAGATGTCCTCAGAGGATCCCTATTTCCTAAATAACTCATAGGAAACATCTGCCTAGTCCAGCCTCATTTTTCTCACATTGTATAACCAAATATTTCAACTGGAGATTGGCCACCAGAGACTTTCCACGTACCTCCTTGAGGTTTCGAGAGCCCCCCCCCAAGGTGTAACTCTCATAGGCTTCATGGACTAAGCTCAGGGGGCTGTCCGGGCTGGCGTCTCTCTGGGGGGGCAAAGGTATTCTTCCCATTTGGGGTCCTCCTGGACACAACCTCAGAGTCGCCGATATCCATTTTGGGGAACTGCGGAGGAAGAGGGAAAAGCTCTGTGAGCAGTGCTAGGAAGAGGGGAGAGAACTTCTGCCTGCAAGCGGGGCATCTTTTTACCCTGGCCAGGCTAAACATGTCCTCTCTTTTCCAACCTTTCCTCATCAGACTGTTCCCCACCCATTCCAGTTTGTCCCTATCCTCCTTTAAAGTGTGGGACCCTAAACTGGGCAAATTCCCAGGGATGTTCAAGGAAATCACACCTGGCCTAATGGGCCTCTCATCCCAGGCACCGGTCTTTGAAGAATGCAGCTCCTCCTGTTTTTTTAAAAGGAGTTCGTTACCCAAACTAATTTTTGTATCAGACACGTCCAAACCACCGATCCTGATTGATCAGTCGATCAGGGGGTTGATCTTGGTCGATTACGGGCCCAAGGCAGCCCGAGCACAACACATTCCTCAATAGCCAGAAAGACAAGGACTTCAAAGCCGAGCACCAAAGAGCTCCACAGCCCAGCTGGTTTGAGGAGAGAGAGAGATGGGGGTGAGGTGGGGGGAGAGGAAGGGAGAAGGAGCCGGGTCTCTGACGAGGGAAGGCAGGATCAGGACCAGCAACAGCATCACCTCTGCAGGGGTGGAGGGAGGAAGGGGGAGAAGGCAGGATCGGCATTGCCCACCCACCCTGCTCCCATCCCTGCCCCCTGGGGGAAGCAGCCAGGGCCTACCAGCCCACCCTGCTCCCATCCCTTCCCCCTGGGGAAAGCAGTCAGCACCCACCTGCCCACCCATCCCTGCCCCCTCGGGAAAAGCAGCCCACATCCCTGGGAGATAGATCACTGCCAGTTTTTATATTGGATCGTAGATCACACCATACTTCTTGTTGGACATGCCTGTTCTATATTACACAATGAAAAGAAACATGTGACCGATCATGCATCACAACCTCTTTCTGCAGGTTCCTGGGTGCTGCTGCTGCTTATATCTCCTTTTTTGATATACAGCCAGTTCCTCCTGGAAGCACGACATGCCGGAGACACATTGGCTGTTGGTGGACGTGACCATAGTGCTGGCAAATCCACCGTCTCAGCCACCTGGCCAGAGGCCTGCTCCCCACTTGCGCCCCGCTGCTGGTGCTGGGTTGCGCTGCTGGCAGCACTTTCCTGAAGTCCTTCCGGACCCAGGAGACGAGGAAACAGAAACCGAAACATGAGGGGGTCGTGTGGGTCTGGGAGTGCGACTGAGGTGCGGCTCCAAGCAGATGACCCCTGCTGGGGACTCTTTTTTCCGTTTCTAGCCAGACCTGTGAGAAAATGAAACAATTTACCACCATATTATGGATGACCCTTGGGGTCCTTTCCAACTGTACAATTCTGATTCTATGGAACCCATAGCTGCAACTAATGGGGAAGCAAGATCTGTTGGGGCATGGATGCTGTGAGCCCCTCCATCCTCTGCTCAGGTTGCACTTGTGCAAATCAGTTCCTGTCTCCTGAAGACACCACAGTCTCCACTGACCTTCATTCCAAGGAAACTGAACCTGTGTAAACATCAAGAACCCTGGGAGATTGGGGAATGCACATCCGCATCTCTGCATTTATTTGTGGATGGGTGGAAACCATAATTGTGAAGCAAGAAGTGAAATCATTCACTTTTTTTGACCTTATAAGTAACAACATTGTATTAGTTCTCTGTCCTCCTTAATGTGGAGTGACGGGTTGTGTTTCTATTTAAATTTCAGTCCTCATTCCTAAATCTATTGGGAGCTTGGATCCTGCTTGGGAGTTCCCCCTTTGGGCATCTGGCTGGCCACAGTGAGAACAGTCAAGCCAGAGGCTCCACCCAGCTCTGCCTTGCCCCGCCCAGTGGGCAGGACCCCGCCCCGCTTCTACCTGCATTCCACAGCCGCCCTTCGCGACCTATTGTCTTCTCCCCGCCTCCTTTCACAATGGCTCACCTGGATTGGCGCAGGCAGCCTACCACTCTCAGGAGCACCAGAGCTCACCCCTCCCCTCTCTTCCCACTTGTCTCGCCCTCCCCTCTCCCTTACCCCGCACTGATTGGCCGAGAGAGGGTGTAAGGGGCATGTCCCGGCAGGACCAGCCTGGTGGGAGGCAAGGTGACAGAAGCAGCTGGAGGAAATTCACCACCCCCCAAAAAAACTTAATTAACCAAGATTAAAAAAGGAACAGGTTTTGCCCAAACTGCAAAGTGAACTATTGCAGTCAAATAAAAAAATTATATCGAAAATGTACAACCTACTCCTTGAATGGGAACTGAAAGATGAAGTAATAAAAGAAACAACGATACAGTGGTCACAAGATCTGGGCAAGACAATACATTTAGATAGGTGGGGGGAATTATGGAGTGTTGACATAAATTTTACGGCTTGTTATTTGATAAAAGAACATATAATGAAAATGTGTTATCGCTGGTACCTCACCCCAGTAAAACTGGCAAAGATCTATAGAAAACATTCAAACCTTTGTTGGAGATGTAACACTGAGGTGGGGACGATATACTATATGTGGTGGGGGTGTAAGGTGATTAAACAATTTTGGACTACAATACATGTAGAGCTGAAAAGAATAATTAAGGGCACAATTCTCAAAACGCCAGAAGCGTATCTGTTAGGCTTAATAACCAACGATATCCACAAAGACAAAAGGAATATATTCCTCTATATGACTGCAGCGGCTAGATTACTAGTGGCAAAAAACTGAAAAACAGGAAAAATGCCAGAATTATTAGAATGGAGAATTAAGATCTGTTAATTTATGGAGAGGGCAAAATTAACGGCATCAACCGCCACCGAGCATGGCTTTTTACTGGGTGGCCACGGGGCAAAATTAACGGCTCAACCGCCACCGAGCATGGCTTTTTACTGGGTGGCCACGGGGCTTGGCTTGGGCGTCACGGGTGGGGGGCACCCAGAGTGTCACCCCCCTCCAGGGTGGCACCCAGGGCGAACCACCCCCAACGCCCCCACTTTGCTCGCCCCTGCCCAGTGGTCAGGGATGATGGGAACTGTAGTCCAAAAACAAAAGTCCTCTCCTCCATGAATTCATCCAAATCTCCTTTAGGAGGGAGTTCCAGAGTTTAGCTACGCACTGTGTGCCTTTGGATGCTAACTTCCTTACCGGTCACAATCATTCATAACATCTCAACATCTTCTCGTTTTGCATCACAGGGATTAGCTGTACTCAGGCCGGCAGAATGGTGCTTCCGTGTTTTGAGGGCAGATCTCTCCCTCGCCCTGTTCCCTTTTCTTCTTCCAGGAAGGGACGCCCTGTAGAATTAGCTGATCCCACTTAATCTCTCTGTTATAGTGGAGCTGATCCACATTATGAAGGACTGAGTGCGCCACACTGGCCTGTTATTGCAACCCACAGTGTCTCCGGGAAATGCGTTATCCAAGCAAGCAGATGCCTGCGTTGTATGCGCTTTGTCAGGAATGCATCGGGGCTTGCATTCCGCGTGCCTAAACACTTCTCTTCCAAATGCGCACATTAGGCAGTTCACGTACAGAAAGCACTGATGCTGGTTATTAATTATTCCATTTCTCCATCAAGTAGCTGAGCAATAGGCCGGTTCGTTCGGTTCCGTGTACGATTATTTAATATATATTTTATTTTAACTTTTTCAAACCCTTAGTACATATTTGATCCCATTCTTTCTAATACATATGAACTTACCCTCCATCCCATGGTTTCCTTATTTCTCCTTATTTTGCTCCGTATCATGAAAAAGAAGTTCTGACAAAAGAGGAGAAGTAGTTCTGACAAAAGAGGAGTGGACGTTAAAACAATTGTACTGTATGGAGATGGTGAAGTTGACGGCAAAAATAAGAGACCTAAAAGACGAAATGTTTGTGGAAGAGTGGAGATCCTTTTTGAACTATCTGAGAAAATGTTGTTGTTTAGTCATGTCCGACTCTTCGTGACCCCACGGACCAGAGCACGCCAGGCACACCTATCTTCCACTGCCTCCCGCAGTTTGGTCAGACTCATGTTAGTAGCTTCGAGAACACTGTCCAACCATCTCGTCCTCTGTCGTCCCCTTCTCCTTGTGCCCTCCATCTTTCCCAACATCAGGGTCTTTTCCAGGGAGTCTTCTCTTCTCATGAGGTGGCCAAAGTATTGGAGCCTCAGCTTCAGGATCTGTCCTTCCAGTGAGCACTCAGGGCTGATTTCCTTCAGAATGGATAGGTTTGATCTTCTTGCAGTCCATGGGACTCTCAAGAGTCTCCTCCAGCACCATAATTCAAAAGCATCAATTCTTCGGCGATCAGCCTTCTTTATGGTCCAGCTCTCACTTCCATACATTACTACTGGGAAAACCATAGCTTTAACTATACAGACCTTTGTCGGCAAGGTGATGTCTCTGCTTTTTAAGATGCTGTCTAGGTTTGTCATTGCTTTTCTCCCAAGAAGCAGGCGTCTTCTAATTTCGTGACTGCTGTCACCATCTGCAGTGATCATGGAACCCAAGAAAGTAAAATCTCTCACTGCCTCCATTTCTTCCCCTTCTATTTGCCAGGAGGTGATGGGACCAGTGGCCATGATCTTAGTTTTTTTTGATGTTGAGCAATCCTTAGCAAACTACAGTTCCCAGGATCCTTTGCCCGAGGGAGGAGGCCATGACTGTTTAAAGTGGTATGATAATGCTTTTAAATGTGTAGTGCAGATGGGGCCAAAGATTAAAATATGTCAATGTCTGGATGGCCTTGCCTAACCAAAAGCGATTTAAGCAGATGCCAGAAAAAGCTCAGCCAAGGCACCTGACTGGTGTCAAAAGGCAGGGAGTTCCAAAGCCTAGGTGCCTCCATACTGACAGATTTATTTCCTATGACTGATGTGTACAATGATGGCAGAATACAGCCACAAAGAAAAAAACAACCCCACACCAGTATGGAGGCACCCTTTATTTCATTCAGTGTTGGCTTTCTTTTATTTCTTCCTTTTTTTGGTATGCTATGATTTTATGATTTTGCAATGTTTAAATGTCTTTATCGTACACCAACGTGAGCGTTTCCTGCCCCTGCAATAATTAGTTTGATGGCTGATAAATATATTTTTTAGAACTAAATAAATGTATGGTTAAGGGTCAAGGGATTTTTAAATCTGAAAAAGGTTCTTTTGTGGGGAGGGGGGGTTGTGTGTGTTCTATATGTGTTTCTCAATGTAACCACAGGGAATTGAATAATAATAATAATAATAATAATAATAATAATAATTCTATACATGGTCGAGATAACTGGGGCTGCATCCAGTGAAGTCTTCCAAAGAGGAAACCCATTCAAATGAATGGGCCTAGTCGTGTGCATTGTCTGTGTAAACCCCACTGAATTTAATGGAGCTTACTTCTGAGTAAACATGTTTAGGATTTTGCTGTTAAGTTGTATACCACCATTATTATTATTATTATCATTATTATTATTGACCGCCTTTCATCAAAAGATCCCCAGAGCAGTTCACATAATACAGGTAAAACTCGAAAAATTAGAGTATCATGGAAAAGTTCATTTATTTCAGTAATTTAACTTAAAAGGTGGAACTAATATATGAGATAGACTCATGACATGCAAAGCGAGATATGTCAAGCCTTTATTTGTTATAATTGTGATGATTATGGCGTACAGCTGATGAAAACCCCAAATTCACAATCTCAGAAAATTAGAATATTGTGAAAAGGTGCAGTACTCAATCCATAACATCTGCAAAGGGTTCCTGAGCCTTTAAATGGTCTCTCAGTCTGGTTCAGTAGGAATCACAATCATGGGAAAGGCTGCTGACCTGACAGTTGTGCAGAAAACCATCTTTGAGACCCTCCATAAGGAGGGAAAGCCTCAAAAGGTAATTGCAGAAGAAGTTGGATGTTCCCAAAGTGCTGTATCAAAGCACATTAATGGAAAGTTATGCAGAAGGGGAAAGTGTGGAAGAAAAAGGTGCACAAGCAGCAGGGATGACCGCAGCCTGGAGAGGATTGTCAGGAAAAGACCATTCAAACGTGTTGGGGACTTTCACAAGGAGTGGACTGAGGCTGGAGTTAGTGCATCAAGAGCCACCACACACAGACGGATCCTGGAGATGGGCTTCAAATGTCGTATTCCTCTTGTCAAGCCACTCCTGATCAAGAAACAATGTCAGAAGCGTCTTACCTGGGCTAAAGAAAAAAAGAACTGGTCTGTTGCTCAGTGGTCCCAAGTCCTCTTCTTCTGATGAGAGCAACTTTTGCATCTCATTTGGAAACCAAGGACCCAGAGTCTGGAGGAAGAATGGGGAGGCACACAATGCCAGATGCTTGAAGTCCAGTGTGAAGTTTCCACAGTCTGTGTTGATTTGGGGAGCCATGTCATCTGCTGGTGTTGGTCCACTGTGCTTCATTAAGTCCAGGGTCAATGCAGCTGTCTGCCAGGAGATTTTGGAGCACTTCATGCTTCCTTCCGCAGACGAGCTTTATGGGGATGCTGACTTCATTTTCCAGCAGGACTTGGCACCTGCCCACACTGCCAAAAGTACCAAAACCTGGTTCAATGCCCATGGGATTACTGTGCTTGATTGGCCAGCAAACTCGCCTGACCTGAACCCCATAGAGAATCTATGGGGCATTGCCAAGAGAAAGATGAGAGACATGAGACCGAGCAATGCAGAAGAGCTGAAGGCCGCTATTGAGCATCCTGGTCTTCCATAACACCTCAGCAGTGCCACAGGCCTGATAGCATCCATGCCACGCCACATTGAGGCAGTAATTGATGCAAAAGGGGCCCAAACCAAGTACTGAGTACATATGCATGCTTCTACTTTTCAGAGGTCCAATATTGTTCTATTTGCAATCCTTGTTTTGCTGATTTCATTTAATATTCTAATTTTCTGAGATTGTGAATTTGGGGTTTTTCATCAGCTGTACGCCATAACCATCACAATTATAACAAATAAAAGGCTTGGCATATCTCGCTTTGCACGTCATGAGTCTCTCTTATATATTAGTTTCATCTTTTAAGTTGAATTACTGAAATAAAGGAACTTTTCCACGATATTCTAATTTTTTGAGATTCGTGGTATGACAAGGTTAAGGCCCATAAAACTCAAAAAAACTCCCCACCCTTCCCACAGATACATTTAAAAGGCTGTAGGATATTAATCAGCCAATATAATATAACATAATCTGTTATAGAAAATGCAATAAAAGGGGGATAAAATGAGGCATTTTCTGTTCATGCCTTGAGGAGCTATTCTTTGAGTTAAAGAGAATAGAGAAAAAAATCCACATTTTAAGAAATTATCTGTGGAAAATTATTCTTCATGAGAAATATTTGTTTTATGGAAATCCTGGGTCTCTCAGGGTGCATGTATGATTATTTCAAAAGTATGCATTTTATCTATTTCAGCTGAGGGAATTTATGAGCGTCTGAGGAGAATGTTTTCTAGGAAAGGGTTTATGGATATTTAATATTTATTTATATTTGTTTTACCTAATGAATAAAACTTTATATTATTCACTAACGAGGCATTTATTTATGAGGGAAAAGTACAGTACCTGTAATAAGATCCCCGTCGCGCTTCCACATCTGCGCATGCGCAACTACCGCATCCCACCGAGTCGCTGCCCCCTCCATCTCTCTCATTTTCAACTTACTTCAAGAACGCCACCTTCTCAGCCAATGGAATCGCCAAGGTCATCTCCCTTGGCCAATGGGAGAAGTCCGCTTCAGCATGGATCCGCCTTCCCTCTTTTATGTGTGTTTGTGTGAAAGCATTCTGCGAACTGCCAATCATCTTAACCCGCCTCCTTCCTTTTCTGCGCCGCGGCCCCTCAGCCAATCGGAAAAGCCCTTCACGGTGAGGGGGGGAGGGGAAAGAAAATATTGTTTACCTCAGAGAGGAAAAACGGTAAAGATGAAAAAAGAGGTGGACAGGGAGGGGGGAGCGAGGGAGGAGAAGTGGGCGTGGCCTTGTCTTTATTTGCGGAGGAGTGGGAGGGGCAACCCGCCTTATGCTAGAAGGTAGACGCGCCCTTTGCTCCCATAGGCGTAAAAGGCGCGAGGTGGGCGTGACCATAAGGCCCCCGGGCACCGCCCACCACTACATAAAGGCGGCTGTCGGAACGTTCCGGTCCGCCATTTTGTGCAGCCGAAGGGAGGAGAAGGAAAGGAAGCAGCTGCCGCGAGGGGGAGCCGAGAAGGAGGAGGAGGAGGAGGAGGAGGCGGCGGGGGGAAAGACCCGACCGGGGGTTCGGCGACCAGGGGGCGGCCCGGATGGTGAAATCCTCCCTGCAGCGGATCCTCAACAGTCACTGCTTCGCCCGCGAGAAGGAAGGAAATAAAAAGACCCACGTCCCCGCCGACATGCCCGCCCTGCCCGCCAGCGCCGCTTTGAGGAGGTGAGGAGGAAAAGAGAAAGGAAACCCGCCCCCCCCCAAACAGGCGCCTCGCTTTGCCTGACGGGCCGCGGCCTTGTCGCGCAGGCCACGCCCTTTAAGCCCCGCCCTTCCGCACGAAGGGCCCGAGAAGGGCTGCCTTTGGATTGGCCCCGCCCCTCCCTTTTTCTCTCGGTCCCTCTTCTCCCCCCCCCCAGCACCTCATACATATAAATACGTGTGTGTATGTATACATTTCTGTGAGTATCAGTGTATGTATGTAAATGTGTATAGGGAAAGGATAAAGTAGAACATGTAGGGGGACTAGAGATCAAACTATACTTTGAAAAAGGAAGGGGGCTATAGACCTTTTTTTAAAAAAAAAATCGGGAATAAGAAAGGGGGAAGATATTCAAGTATTTTTGAAAAAGGTTAGGGGCTGTAAATGTAACAGTACTCCAAAAAGGAAGGAAAACCTGTCTTTTCCCCTCCCCCTTTTTTCCTCTTCCGCCCCCAGCACCCGAAATGTTTTTTTGGGTGGGGGATTTATCTGGCGTAGGGATGGAGGGGGGCCACAGAGAAAAATGTTTAATGGGGGGGTGATACTAAAGGTTTAAAATGCAGAGAGAGAGGGCTAAAAAAATTTTTTTTTTAATGGGAGGGGAATTGTAGATGACCAAACTACTTTGAATAGAGAATAAGAGATTTTTAAAGCAATGTGATTTAGTAAGGGAGCAAGAGTTTTTAAAAACTAGGAGCAAGCTAAAGAGATGTAAAATGCCAAAAGGGATTAAAGGTTTATGAAAGAGATTAAAATGTGTTTAAAAGGAGGGGGTGTCAAGATTAAAATATTTTTAAGGGTCGGCTAGAGATCAAAAATATAGAAAAGACAATCTATCCATTTGGGGCCAAAATTCAGGTTTTTCTCCTGTTTTCATGCAGTCCCCCAATATAATTGGGGATAAACCATATTGTTTTTGTAAGAACAAGTTCAGGCATTCAACCCTGTAATCCCCTCCTCCCAAAAAGACAATTAGGCAGCAGTTCTTATATCTACTTGTTAAAAATTCAGCTTGTGTTTTTTTTCTCTCCACCTCACTCCATAGTAATTCTCTTTCTAGGTGCCTCTAGGTTCCAAGCCATGTTTAGTCATCAGGGGCTGATGGGAGTTGAAATCCAGCAACATCTGAAGTTAGTTGGGTTGGGGAAGACAGTTGTGGCTAGATAACACTCCTCCCCCCTCCCCATGGGAAAAAAGTTAAAGAAACACTCTTCACCACCATGCACAATTTTATTTTTGAAAAAGAAAGAACCTCTTAAACTTAGCATCTGAAGAATATGTATGTGAAGAAGTGTGCATGCACACGAAAGCTCATACCAAGAACAAACTTAGTTGGTCTCTAAGGTGCTACTTATTTTTTATTTTGTTTAAACTTAGCACTTTTTTTCCTTCCCCCTAACCTAACCCTGAACATAATTTAGCTGTAAGGCACCCTTTGTGTTTGTTTAGGGACATATTTAGGTTTCAGCTTCTGCCTGGTTAGGTTCTGTGCATACAGATAGTGTGTGGGTGATCTTTTCCCTAACACCTCTCAAAAGTTCTCTGTTCATTAGGGCCTTGCCTTTTGCCTAGGTGCCTCATAGCTAAATTATGTTCAGAGTTATGGTGGAGGGGGAAAAGTGCTACCTTTAAAAGGTTCTTTTAAAATAATTGTGCATTGTGGTGAAGTGTGTCTCTTCGATGCCTTACACTGCCAACTACAGTATACCTCATTGACAACCACTACTCAGATATTGGGTGGGGGGAGAGAGGAGAGTGAGTGTTACCTTTGTTCATTACAGAACTCAAAATTCTGTATGCATAGGGAGGAAGGACTGAGTGAGACCCACTTCTGTTAATTAAGGAACAAAACAAATTGTTTCTGCTGCTCTTTCACACGCACCCCAACACACATGCTAGCCTTTAAAACTAGCGTATAGGAAGAAAGGGGCCAATTTTAAAGGTGGAAGGGGAAGAATGTGAGCAATCCTTGTTCTTTTGGGAAGTTCAAGTTTGTCCTTCCACTTTCCGCTGCTTGTACACCTACTTGGCAGCCAGCAACTAGAGGAAAGTTCTTACCTGTATATGTTTGCAGGAAATGAGAATTTATTTCTGATCACACGGGACAAAATAAAATTTTATCACACAAGCCTTTGCGTAAAATGTCAATAGGCCACCAGGCACTGAACACTCCACAAAAGGAGGAGGTACTATTTTAAAAATGTATGTATGTATAAGCTGAGGGTGAGGGAAAGCAAGGTGCACTTTTATATTCTATAGTGAGAAACTCCTCCTTTGCGTCATTCATTTGGTACTCGCCCCCTAGAGAAGAACTCTCTTCCTAAACAGTATGAAGGGACAGATGAAGCAAACCCCATATCTGACCATTGTGGGGAAGCATCTGCTCCCTAGGAAAGAATGAGGCTCTGCTCTCCTTTGTTGCAGACGAGGTCATTGGTTATGTGAGACCTTCCCCTGATCCAGACAAAAAACAGATCCTCTTTTTATCATTAGTGGAAAGGCTTCATCCTTTAGACACCTTACTCAGTATAGGTTTCAGGGAAACGAGTGACAACATAAAGGAAAAATGAGCACCAACTTCACTCTTCCCTATCAAAACCTTGGGAACCTTTTGTGAAAAACTGTTCCTCTGCAGTTCCTGACTTGGGGGGGGGGGCAGAATAGCCTATGTACAGTCGTACCTCGGGTTACGTACTTAATGGGTTCCAGGTCGCTGTATGTAACCCGAAACGTACGTAACCCAGAAAACGCTTCTGCGCATGCGCGAATTGCATGCGCGTTGGGTTAGGGTTACCAGAGTTCGTAACCCAAAAAGTACGCAACCTGAAGTGTATGTAACCCGAGGTACGACTGTATTCATACAGCAAAGGCAAATCTTCTGCAGTGCAAATTTTCTCACATGTGCATTGTTAAAATAACCACATTTAAACAATTCTTCCAAGTGGATACGTATAACACTAGGGTCCCAAGTAGAGGAAAGCTCCATTCGATACATAGAGTGTGTGTAAAAAAGAAAATGGTGTCTTTACGACATAATCTAAATCGGATTTCACCAACATAGTGTCCTCCATGTCTTTTGGGCTGCAATGACCAGTGGCAGTCCTGGCTGGCGCTTATGGGAAATGGAAGTTCAAAACTTTTGGAGGGCACCAGGTTTAGCAAAAACCACCTCTAGATTTCCAATGTCGCTGAATTCAGAAATGGGACCACCTTTTAGAAAAGGGGTGGGGGCTCTAAATATTTGAGGTGGGGGCAAATTCACAAGGCAAGCACTTAATTCACTCTTGCCAGCAGTAGGGCTTAATAATGTCTCTTCCTCCACTTTTGATCATGTTAGAAGAAGCAACTCAAACTGAGCGTTATTGAGATGGAACTGTCCGCCTCTGGGAGAGCAGGGGGGTTTCCTGGCTGTTGTCCTCTGGGTGTGGCTTGCCGTGAACTTCCTTTTTTTAGTGCCATTGGAGGTGACGGGGGGCCTTGGCCAACTGCACCTTCCCAGAACAGGCAGGGGACCGACCCACTTCCCCTTCCCCCAAACCCGTTGCCTCATCTCTTGTCTGCTAAGATCTGCAGGCGCACACTTGCAGTAATTGGCACTGCCTAGGATGGGATGTTCCTTTGAGGGTTATAGAATGAGAAATGGGGGTGGAAGAGAATGCATCCCTTTACTCCTCTAATAGCCCTTCCACCCTTGCCTTGCCATTCTTCATGAGCTCAGAAGAGATGGTTGTAGCCCCTGCCAGACCATTGCAAAGAAGCTTCTCTTCTCTTCTCTTCTGAGCCCATGCCTCAGCTCCCTTTTATCAAATCTCAGTGCAAAAGTAGCAGCTGATCCAATAATGTTTTTTTTAAAAAAGAAAAATCTGTTTCTCTGAGAAAGACGTCTTGTTTTGGACCAGGCCAGGGATGGGAAATTGGATATCTGACCTGCTGTAAGCAAGGTCCGGGCTTTTTTTTTGCATGTAATACTTTACACCGTGGCCTGCTCCCTACATAATTAAGAGGTACAGGCCATATTCCTTTCCCTCTCAGGGATTTGGATCTCTGAAGCATAGTGTACGAGGCATATACAGTGGTACCTCTACTTAACGGGCACCTCTGGTTACATATCCTTTGGGATATGCACACAACAAACCTGGAAACAGTTGCGAAAACCTCGGGATCTGACCGGAGCTCCTGAACGCATCCCGTCCGCAACCAGAGGTACCGCTGTAACTGAATGCTATGGCAATGGTTGCCTTCAATCTGGGGAACCAGGTTTGCGTCTCTGCTCCTCCACATGCAGCTGCTGGGTGACCTTGGGCTAGTCACACTTCTCTGAAGTCTCTCAGCCCCACTCACCTCACAGAGTGTTTGTTGTGGGGAGGAAGGGAAAGGAGAATGTTAGCCGCTTTGAGACTCCTTCGGGTAGTGATAAAGCGGGATATCAAATCCAAACTCTTCTTCTTCCTGTTCTTCCTGACACCACCTGCCTAAAACCCTGCCCCCCTGCCCCCAACGTGGTGTCTTCCTTGTCCCTAATCATTGGCCAGGCTGGGTTAAGTACACAGTAGCACTTGGTAGTATAAACTTGGATTGTCCCCAGCTTGAGATGTTGGTGGGGTGAGGAGCCTGGGTCAGCTCTTCTCCCAGAGATTGAGTTTGTCCCTTGATGTGCACTGGGTCTTGATCAGCTAGGTTTGGATAGAGCAGGGGACCCCTTGGGTCATTTAGTCCACACCCCTTTCGGGGACGGGGCTTGAATCAGACCACTAATTCTCAGAACAGCCCTGGCGGCGCACTGAATATGGGGGTAGCTAGGGCTGTGTGTGGAAATCAGTACCAGCCTTGTGTGCCCTGTGGTGCTGTTGAAATGAACACAATGCAGGGGGGTTTAAGTTAAAGGCAAATGCTTTTGTGGGTTGTTGAGGCTGGAACTGGGTTGAATCCAGTCTGGAATAGTCTCCCTTCTTGCTTTGAATCCTCTCGGTTCAACAGTGGGTGTTGAATTTACAAAGCAAGAGTGCATAATTTGGATCTGCAGACAGGTGAGGCACAGGCAACCTATGTTTCAAGTGATTCTCTAATCAAGAGCACCCAAGACATCCATGCTCGCTCAGATCCAGGCCCGCAGGAGCCTGCCTCAGGTGATCCATGGAGAACTGGCGATGGTTCCCCCACCAGTGGATTGCAATCTTGGTTACGCGATAGAAAACAGTTGTCTTTAGATAAGCAGCTCGGGCTTCCTGCGTAACAGGGCTGATTCCTTAGCAGCCTGCAAGGATAGAGGGGTGTTGAACCCTGGGCATAATGGCTGCTTAAGGAGAAGGCTGAGTTCATGATGGAAAACACTAAGGGTGGTAGATCTTGAACACTAGAATGGACCTTTTTCTGTGGTGACTCCCCCTTTCTGGAATGTCCTCCCCAGAGAAGTTCTCCTGGCGCAGTCCTTTATCTTTAGGCACCAGGTAAAAACTGTCCTCTGTAACCAGGCCTTTAACTATCTGTGGCCTTTTAGAAGTAGGTGGGATGTTTTTAATGTATTTTTCCTGTAATTATCAGAATTGCAGAGTTGGAAGGGATCCCCAAGGGTCATCTAGCCCAACCCCCTGCAATGCAGGACTCTCAGCGAAAGATGACAGATTGGCATCCAACCTCTGCTTAAAAACCTCCAAGGAAGGAGATTTGATTTTAATGCACCTATGTGGGGTTTATTATTTGTCGGTTTTGTTTTTTATGCCATTTTGGGTTGCCATGAGCAAGATAAAGCAACTGCCAAATTTAATAAAAATAAAATAAAACATGCCCTGTGGTTTCCTGCCTGGAACCATTCTCCCACTCATTCAAACTGAAACGGCACAGAGCATTGTAAGACGATGGGGTTAGTAACTGGTTGTTGGGCCTAATGGCATCAAACCGGGAATTACAATAGCAAATGTACATGGAAAAGGCGCCCTCAATGAGTAGATACAGCCTGCCAGAAAACCTTAAAAGAAGTCACAAACCATTGTAACCCGGAGCAGCATTTTTCTGCGCCTCAGATGCCTCAGTCATCCCCCCCCCCACGTTTGAGCAACCTTGAGCCCAGCTTGTGTGGCTGAAGGGGGAATAAAATAAATCTGATTGTTGTCCAGTCCTTTGAGCAAAGCACTGCGTCGCATTAAGGGATTAGTGGGGCGGTTGTTTCTTTTTTGGCTGCTCAAAATGGTGGATGTCTGGGCTTCCTCCCCACTCCTTGTTTATACTGTTTTGCAAATGGCTGCTGGCAGGATGGTTGTGAGAATTTCCCCGAGGGGAACCTTGATCTGCTTCATCTGCTGAGGTGACGCATCCAGCGAGAGCCTGCAGGGTGAAGGATGGTGCAGAGGGAGGGGCTAAGTGGGACAGCGATGATCATCGCCTGCTGTTGATGTCAAAAAGGAGACGGGGCTCATTCAGTTCAGCTGGCTTGCTGTTGACATAGCACTGTACGTGAATGCTGCACGGCTAGCTTGCTTCAGCTGTGCGGGACATTTAAATGGCAGCTTAGAAATTCAGAAATAGCGGTTGGCGTTTTGCAGCTGCAAGTTCCCTTCTTAACGTGTGGGTGCGTGCACTTTTTTGTTTTTGTTTTAAATGGCAGTTCTCCAATTTGGCTTGCAGGCTTGCTGCTCCCAGTATTAAATTCCCAGTAGAAAGAAGCAAAACATATTCTGGATTAATGAAGTTTTATGTATTTTATTGCAACCAGCGAAGGAGAAAGGAAAGGGCTTCCAGTTCTATAGAATGTGAGTGTGGCAAGAGGATAATAGGGAATGCACATGTTTGTTTGGGGCAACAGAGTGCTAGTTAAACAACTAGAAAGGGAGCCTTTTAGTCCTCTCCCCAGCCCCCACCTGCTTCATGGGTTGCAGCTCCCATTAACTCTGAAAACTTAAGCAACTCCCCAAAAACAGCAGATAGAAAAACAGCAGACTTTAATATCAGTGGAGTGCATCCAGATTGTTTTGTGTGTTAGCATTCAACAGACACAAGTGTGACATTTGCACGATTATTGGAGTTGGAAGCAATTTGTGTGTGGGGTGTGTGTGTTAATTTTTAGTAGGCTTTTTCAAACTTGGAGCTCATGCTACTAGTCCATAAGAAATTGATGCCCTCCCTAGGTGTGCAACCCTGACCTCTTTCCCCCTCTCTTTTTCTCAGTTCCAGAGTGTCCTTCAGTTGCTGTAGTAACCTGGGTCCGGGGCCTCGGTGGTGCTCCTGATGCCCCTCACCCACCCCTGAAGATCCCAGGTGGGCGAGGGAATTGTCAGAGGGATCACAATCTTTCAGCTAACTTATTTTATTCCGTAAGTATGCTTGCACTCTTCAAGTGGGGTTTAATCCCTGCATATTTTAAGGGGTTTAGAGATTAGGCTGAGATGTGTCCTTTAACTTCAGTGGGTCTACTGTGAGCAGGACTCACGGTAGATTCGGCCTAACGCTTTCCCCACAGCCACAAGCAGTTAAAAAAAAAAAAACGCCTTTGTTTCCTTTAGGATAATCGGCTGAATGTAACAGAAGAGATAACATCCAATAACAGGACGAGAATCCTGAATGTCCAGTCCAGGCTGACGGATGCCAAACACATCAGCTGGAAAGCTGTGTTGAACAATAACAACTTGTACATCGAAATTCCCAATGGCTCTCTGCCTGAAGGGAGCAAGGACAGGTAAGGGGTGGAAGGAGTTCAGGTGTGCCTTGATTGTTATGGTTGGAGTGGGGCGGGGGAGGCCGCCAGCAAATGTATAGCTCTGGTCAAGTCTCGTTCTTGAATCTGTGGCTTTTACAGAACTGCCCTTGCGGTCTGTCCCTGTGTTGTGCGGTGTGCATTACACACTGATTAAGCAGGTTCACAGTGGATGAGTGGTCTATCTGCTGATAATTAGCTGCTATGGCTAAGTGGACCCTCCGTGTTTGCAGACAGTGTGCTGCTGCAGGGGGGAGTTTGATGTCTTTCAGACTGCTGATGGGCTTTCTAGTGGCATCGTGATTGGCCACGGGGGATCAGGTGGTGCTGGTGGCGCAACGGATAGGCTGAGGCTGTTCAAATACTAGGTGCCCCCCCCTTCCCTTTACAGGAGACTGGAGGAATTTCTCCTCGTTAAATTGGTCCTGGGGAACCTGTGCTATTCTACTTTTGTACCTATTAAGTACGTACAGGTTTCCTGCTTTTTCCACAGAGGTGGTGTGGGGCTTCGAAAAAGAGGCCTGTGTTTTAACAGGAAAGGAATGCAGTCCAGGTTCTTCTAAGTTCCCACATGTGCATCTTAATTCCTAAAACCAGTTCTTGCCAGTAGCATTGCGGGTCAGAGGCCATCCTGGGTAATTCCTGTAGTCTGTTCAGCCCCAGGAGATTATTAAGATATAAATGGCAGCTGCTGGCTCCTTAAGGAGCTTATACTGCTTTTGAATTTCATTCTCCGTCCCAGTCCCATCACACTTCCTCTGCCCAAATCAAAACCGCAGCTGGATAAAATACTTCTTGAGCAGGGAAGTGGAAAACAGAGTTTTCACTTGCTTCCTGTTCTTTCCCCCTACCTCCAGTTTTGCAGTTCTTCTTGAGTTTGCTGAAGAACAACTTCAAGTGGACCATGTCTTCATTTGCTTCCACAAGAATAGAGACGACAGAGGTAAGAGAGGCTGGCTTGGTGGCTGGGGGTGTGTGCGAGGAACCGGTGTCGCCTCCCCAGTGGCATGGGTGGGAGATGGCGGGCAAACGGGGAACTCATCCTACGTCTCTTCTCTCCCCGGCAGCCTCGCTGCTCCGTACTTTCAGCTTCTTGGGCTTTGAGATTGTGAGACCCGGGCATGCCCTTGTCCCCAAGAGACCCGATGCTTGCTTCATGGCGTACACCTTCGAACGAGACTCTTCCGAAGAAGACTAGATTGCAGTGTTTGCCTTGTTAGAGCTTTTCTCTCTCTCTCGTTTCTCTTTGTCAAAGATGAATCTGTAGAAATTTTGTCAACATCTTTAAATGATACGTAGCGCACAAGCGCCAGAAAAAAGAAAGAAAGATGACTTGTTCCTTTGTACGAATTATTTGTGACAGGCTGCTCTGGTGGTGGTGGTGTGGGGGGGAAAGATGTTGAAAATTTCCACCTTTTGTCATCTGTTTTTTTTTCTCTCTCCTGGATTTGTCCGCATGTTGTGATTGTGCAAAGAAAAAAAATAAATGCTCACTCCAAATTAGCAGTATATTTCTTGGAAGTTTAATATTGTGTGTTTGTGATACTGAAGTATTTGCTTTTAATTCTAAATAAAAGTTTATATTTTACTTTATTGCTAGTTTTAATGTTTAATAACAGTTGGTGTGTTCGCCTAGGGAGGGTCTTTTAGCCTGGACTTGTAGAGCAGGAATGAGGCATGTTGGGCTCTCAACTCCTCTCATTCCTAGCTAGTGTGGTCGAGGCAGATGGCAGTTGTAGTTCAGCAACAACGAGAAAGTGGTGAGTCTCCTTGCTGACGAGATCATGACATTGGTCCTACTGTGAAGGTTCATTTTCTGCAGGGAATAGTTTTTCACTCAAATCAGGGTCCTTTCAAGCAACACAGTTGCATATTCCACAACATCAGCTGGCCTTGTTGGGGGTCCTCTTCTCAATAACGTAATCTGGTGCCGATTCTGAGCCTTTCCATGGGTTGCGGCTCATTTGTGTTATTGTCAGTATTGCTTCAAAATAGATTGGATTCTAGGGTGCAGAGTGGGCCTCTTAAGATTACTTTCCTATGTCCTGCAAGCAGGGACATGGCTGTTTCCTTTTTTACAGGTGCCTAAGTAGGGCTAGGCGATAGCTGGTGCTCAGCATCACAATATATCACCAGCTAAACATCGCGATAATGTATCACACTGATTGAGAAGGATGGAGCTATGTATAGTCATTTGCTGGCTTCTTGGTTTTGCCCACATCATGATTTTCGCCAGTGCCTACTGTTGTGATGTGGGTGTTGCTGTGGGTTAAACCACAGAGCCCTAGGGCTTGCTGATCAGAAGGTCGGCGGTTCGAATCCCGTTGCTCGGTCCCAGCTCCTGCCCACCTAGCAGTTCGAAAGCATGTCAAAAGTGCAAGTAGATAAATAGGTACCACTCCGGCGGGAAGGTAAATGGCGTTTCCGTGCGCTGCTCTGGTTCGCCAGAAGCGGCTTTGTCATGCTGGCCACATGACCCGGAAGCTGTACGACGGCTCCCTCGGCCAGTAATGTGAGATGAGCGTCGCAACCCTAGAGTCTGACACGACTGGACCTAATGATCAGGGGTCCCTTTACCTTTACCTACTGTTGTGATTCACTGCCCCCTGCATGAGGCAGGAGGGAGCTGAGCCGGCAGAGTTAATGGGCTGTGGGAATTGAGAGAAACATTGCCTGGCTTCACAATTTCCCCCACATTCTGATTTTTGCAAAGCACACACAGACACCATGGTTTGCTGTACGTTGCCAGGTCAAAAATTTTGAAACCAATATTGTGATAATGAACTTTTATCTAAAGCAGGTTTTCGTAGCTGTCAACTTTTCCCTTTTTAAAAGGGAAATTCCCTTATTCCAAATAGGATTCCTCACAAGAAAAGGGAAAAGTTGACAGCTATGAGTTTTATCAAGATATCGCCCAGCCCTAGTGCCTGGTAACCTTAAATTGGGATTGGTGTTTTGAGTTGTTGGAGTTCAGACAAGCAGCTGTAGGAAACGTGCAAGTCTCTCTGCATTCTCATTTCTCTAACATGTCTCTTCACCTCCGTTGAGCTTGTTGCTATGAGAAGTCCCAACTCCTGGCTTCTCAATCCCTGTTCCTTTAATCCTAGGCTGGTTTTATACCCTGTAATGCAGCACCATGCATTATCACAAAACGCCCATCCTGTGTTCCCATCTCAAGACAAACCGCAGTCTACTTTTGCCAGTTACACTGCAGCAAACCCATGGGTCCATCTAGCTGAGCATTGCCTACACAGAAAAATTGGAGGCCAAGGCAAAATGCTTGCCGCTGTGAACTTTACCTGAGGGTCACGTACTTACACCGCTCATGAGATGGGCATTGAAGTGACTTTGTAGCATAAGTAGTAAACAAATCAGAATTGTAGAGTTGACACTGCAGTTGTCCCATAAGGGAATAAGACCTGCAACCTTGGCATTATCGGCACCACAACCAAACTTAGGATAGGTCCCCCCACCCTGCTGGAAACCTTACGGCAGGGTGCAAACGGAGAACAGGTGGAGAAACACTTTCAGCCTGAGAGCTGCCTTTTCGGGACTTTCTGACGTGGTGGTGGGGCAAAAAATTAAAATTTATCTGATTAGCAGGATAACTTATGCGCATACTCCTTTCTATTCTCTACCCAGACCAGCAGGAGGCGTTACCACAGTATTGGCAACCAAAATGGTGTTACCGCAGTGCATTGGCAACCAAAATGGTCCAAGGCCTGGAAACGATGCCTTAGGAGGAACGGCTTAGGGAGCTGGGTATGTTTAGCCTGGAGAAGAGAAGGTTAAGGGGTGATATGATAGCCATGTTCAAATATATCAAAGGATGTCATATAGAGGAGGGAGAAAGGTTGTTTTCTGCTGCTCCAGAGAAGCGGACACGGAGCAATGGATTCAAACTACAAGAAAGAAGATTCCACCTAAACATTAGGAAGAACTTCCTGACAGTAAGAGCTGTTGGACAGTGGGAATTTGCTGCCAAGGAGTGTGGTGGAGTCTCCTTCTTTGGAGGTCTTTAAGCGGAGGCTTGACAGCCATCTGTCAGGAATGCTTTGATGGTGTTTCCTGCTTGGCAGGGGGTTGGACTGGATGGCCCTTGTGGTCTCTTCCAACTCTATGATTCTATGAAAAGCACTCAAGGAAAGTGAGGCAGGGCTGGCTCTTCCAACTCTATGATTCTATGAAAAGCACTCAAGGAAAGTGAGGCAGGGCTGGCGAGAGTGTCCAGGGCCAGACAGGAAGGCCTGCAGGATCTGGGTTGTCCCCAAGGCCTGAGGTGCCCCATCTCTGAGCCAGAAGGGGAAAGGGAGCAATGTTTTGGAGACATCTTGCCCAAGCTGAAAATTAAAGGGATGGCGTGATCCTAGAACTCTAGCTGTTTTTAAGCAGAGTTTGGATGGCCATCTGTTATGGATGCTTTAGCTAAGATTCCTGCATTGCAGGGGGTTGGACTGGATGGCCCTTGGTGGTCCTTTCCAGCTCTACGATTCTTCTCAATCTGATGGAGCAAGATGCTGGCTCCAACCCCAATGAATCATAATCATAAAAATAAAGGGCAATGCAAACATGAACCTCTAGGTTAGAATGACTTTGTCGAACAATTCCACGATTCTAAGTCCCATTTGTTCTGTTGAATTAATTCAACTAAATAGTTTAGATTTTGAATAAATGTGCGATTGATGCTTACCGTTTTGAAACTGATCTTGGCGGCCTGTGCAAACCGCTATTCTGAACCATGCTTTTTGTAGCCCCCAAAGGTTTGGCAACAGCTGTTGTGGATAATACTGAGCCAGGTGACCTGGCTCGAAATAAAGGAACTTCCTATTTCCCTACCTGTTCTCCCCCACCTTGGAGCGATCAGTGGTCATGAGCCCAATCCACTATACACAACTGGGGAAGCTAAACTGTGCAAACAGGCACACCCTCGGTTTTTAGCAAATCAAAATGGGCCAAGGCTTCTCCTCCCATGGGCTGCATGCCCCCCACCTGTCCGCACCCTCTGCCTGGCTCTGTTTAGCAGATTCGGAATGAAATGTCTCGACAACTGTTGTTTTAAATTACTTGCTTTTGAACTCAGCGAGGATTTCATTTCCAAATATTCTGATTATTTCTACTTTTAGTTACTTGATGGGGAGGCAGCTGCTGCTCTCTTGACTATGCCCATGTCCCCTCCTTCAAATGAGCGTGCTTGCACCCTATAACTGACATTATGAGGAAGACAATGTGCATTTCGAAACGGCGTTTTTTAATTCCTTCCTGGGCCTCCCCGCCTCTCCCACTCACCCCCCACCCAAAAAAGCATTGCAACATTGTGCAGAGAACATATCCAAGGCGGCCGTTGTGCAATGCCTCTGCCAGCATGCCTTGATAACTCATATCCCTTTTTTTAAAAAAAAAAAACCTACTTGCCGTACCCCTTTAGATAGCACCAGAACAGCAAAAATTATCAACCTAATGCGTGCTAGGGTGCAAAAAGGTTGCCTCCGTTTCCCCCACGCTGAAAAAAACACCACATGCCAAAGCTTTTGCAGTTTTGGAAACAGCAGTCAAGGAGGCAGCGTTCCTGACTCCATGTGCTTTGCGACGCATGTGGCGGGGGTTCCTTGTGCATGGCGCAAGCGCTCTCTGTTTCAAGAGCTGGTTTCGTATGATCTTCCCTGCTTAGGCTCTGGGCCACAGGATGGAGCGTTGCTCAGATCTTCTGAACATAATTCCCGGGGAAGAGGCCTTCCCGCCCATGAAGCCGGCCTTTCCACCATCCGGAGGGATCTGCGAAAACAAAATATGACAAGGTGTTCGTGCGACCCTCCATCCCTTCCTTATTGAAACAGCTGCTGCTTAAAACCATCTCTTGAAAACTAGCCTTTTTTGCACTCCTCCTCCCCTGCCCTAGCTACATGCACACCCTCCAACATTTCTCTGATGAAAACAGGGTCATTCTACAGGCCCTCCAAGTGTCCCTACTTTCTAGGGACAGTCGTGGATTTTCAGAAGCTGTCCCGGTTTCCGATTTGATCCCGGAATGTTCGGCTTTTCCTTAGGACATCCCCATTTTCATTGGAGAAATATGCAACCTTTAGAAGACACCTGAAGGCAGCCCTGGATAGGGTAGTTTGTCAGTGTTTAATGTTTTATTATGTTTTTATATGTGCTGGAAGCTGCCAGTAAGATGGGAAGGGAATAATAAATAATAATAATAATAATAATAATAATAATAATAATAGTAATAGGATGTCCCTACTTTCATCAGGGACGCGGGTGGCGCTGTGGGTTAAACCACAGAGCCTAGGGCTTGCCGATCAGAAGGTCGGCGGTTCAAATCCCCACGACGGGTGAGCTCCCGTTGCTCGGTCCCTGCTCCTGCCCACCTAGCAGTTCGAAAGCACGTCAAAAGTGCAAGTAGATAAATAGGTACCGCTCCAGGCGGGAAGGTAAATGGCATTTCCGTGCGCTGCTCTTGTCGCCAGAAGCGGCTGCTGGCCACATGACCCGGAAGCTGTACGCCGGCTCCCTTGACCAGTAAAGCGCAAGATGAGCGCCGCAACTGGACCTAACGGTCAGGGGTCCCTTTACCTTTACCTTACTTTCATCAGAGAAATGTTGGAAGGTACAAAAGTGGCAGAGAGAGAGGAAAGGGCGTCTGGTGGGGAGACAGCTTCAGAAGAAGTGGGGCAGCCCTGCACACTTTTGCCACTGCCCGTCTGCCCTGTGGCTGACCTCCGACCCATCTGTACCTCCCCCAAGAGAAATGTGGATTTCTGCAGTGCAAAAGCACAGCTTCCTCACCCCTTGCTTGCGTGAGTCACAGACCGCATTGCAGACCTACCTTCCATCAATATATCTATCACGTCGCCCGCGTTGAAGCTGATCTCATCCACATCCTGCCCGACGTACTGGTACAAAGCGCGGCATCGTGGCCCGGAAGCCTTGGCCTGCGGCTTGGGCCTCCCCACGGCCGGAGGGGGTTTCTGGCTGATGCTCCGCTTCCTCTGCGTCCTGTTAAAAAGAGGCGGAAGTGAGTCGGCAGGGGGTTCTTGCAGCTCTGGGTTCGAATTCTGCAGGGCACCAGAGATGTTTCAAACTTGCAGGGCTCATCCCGTCAGCAGGATGAAACTTCTGCAGGGGCACAGAATACGGCATTGGGCACAGAATCCTGCTCTTCCGACAGGTGTGCCAAGAATAAAATATTGGGGGGGGGGGCAAGTAAGCCCCGCCCCACATAATTGATCACATGATGCAGCGCATTGCAAACAATTTGAATAGCGATGCCCGGGAACTTTTTTGGGACCCTCAAATATTTGGCAGGGCAGGAGCAGATATAAAAGGAAGAACAACGGATGAAAAGACAGATCCAGATATTCGCACAAGCAAGACAAAAAGAAAATAATAATATAGAAATTAATAATAATAATAATAATAATAATAATAATAATAATAAATAATTGTATTGTTTATAACCCGCCCATCTGGGCATATACAAGTACTGATTTAAGGTGGGTAGGTAAGGGACAGAGTAACCTCATATGTTTTCTTTCTGTTTTTCTTTTTAAGGAAATAAGTAATTATACGAGCAGGAATTGATAAATAGACGGCTGAGGGAGAAGGGGAAAGGGGGGGTGGATTTTAAAATCTGGAATTGAATATTAAATATAAGGAATGGAATGTGAATTGGAATTAAATGGCTGATACAAAGCAGTAATTAGAGGAAAGATAAAACACGTGGACAAGGAAAGTCAATGGAAAAACAGCGTTAAATTTGATGTAATTTGGTATTGATTTGTTACAACTAATAAAGATTATTTGGCAAAATAAAAACAAAAACGTGGAGGGCCAAGCGACCTCAGACCCTAGGAGTTGATTTCTACGGTTCCCAATAAGTTCAGTTTAATTTTCAAACCGACCCCATGATTCTAGACCTCATGGTTTTGTTATCGAAATCTACGTTTTGCTTCTTGATCGTAAGTAAAACCTCCAAGCGGTTTGCAAATAATAAAATTGTCAGTAAAGGGGGGGGGAGGAAACAGCTTTCCTCACATAGGGCACCCTGGGGCAGGTGATAGGTTTCAAAATCGAGACATACCCTGCCATCCCCTGGTCTGGAACGTTGAGGAATTCCATGTTGTGGTCCGAAGGCGTCCTCGCCTTCGTCCGTCGTGTCATGCCTTGTCTGGGGAGAGCGCTGGCCGGGGGCACTTGTCCAGGCCTCTTGGGGGTGCTGTAGGTCTGTTCCTGGGACCTGGTACTGCGTGCAAATTGCGGCGCTCCGTTCCTGCATGTACCTTGAGGGGGCGCCCCTAAACCGGAGGCGTTACAGAAGCCTTAGCAAATAAACTCTGCAGAGTTTCGTGCTGGGTTTGCTCAGTTACGCGCAACCTGAGCCATTTGTTGCCTAGTCGCCTGGAGCAAACTGTCAGCTCACCACAGGCGAGTTAGATTGTGATGAATGCCCCAATTATTAGTAATGCCCCTATTATTGTTGTTGTTGTTATTAAAATTTGTATACCACCCTATACCCGTGGGTCTCAGGGCAGTTACAACATAAAATCACAATATAAAAACACAAGTTACATAATAAAAATGAAAACATCCCAATATTTTTCACCCACCCTTCACCTAGCAGGCCCCAGGGTGGGTCACAGCAATTTAAACTTCAGTATTAAAAACAGCTTAAAGAAAACACGATGAGCTAATCTGAGCTTTCATCCAGGCCAATAAAAATTAGAGGGCAAGTTTCTAGACCTCATGGAGGAAGAATGCAGGTTGAAATTCCCAGGTAGTCTATGCGAGGCAAAGCAACCCCACAAAATGGGTTAGCTTTGCATACTGAAACTGGCTCAAGGTCTGCAGATGAGCAAGTAGATCTGACCCCCGATCCTCTGGGATCCTTGACTGGTACTTTATCCTCTACCCTTAGATCAGAAATGGGCAGATCTGGGGTTTTCTGGATGTTGCAGGACCCCCCGGACCATTGACCATGCTGGCTGCTTGGAACTGGACTCCAACAGGGCATGCCACGTTCAATGTGCATTCAACTCCCTTCCGCCAAGAAACATAATCGGCCAGTCTTACCTCTCGGGGCTGACGGGGCGACTCGCGGTGGCGCTGCCTGCTTGTGGCGACCTCTGCTTTGATGGGCCCCTTTCCGGGTTGGCTCTGGAGGAAGAGAGGAAGAGATTTCACATTCACCTTGGCCTGGAATTGGGATACCATTTTGCAAAGGGTGCACATGGTCATGCGGACCATACCGAGCTCTACCTCTCGTTTAAATTGGAACCAGTTAAGGAAGTGAAGGTCCTGAGTGAGCGGCTGGAGGATGGATGGCGGTCAATGGATTGAGGTTGAATCCTGACATGACAGAAGTGCTGTTTTGGGGGGGACAAGGGGCAGGGAGGTGTGGGGGACTCCCTGGTCCTGAATGGGGTAATTGTGTCTCTGAAGGACCAGTGGCACAGCCTGGGAGTCATTTTGGGCTCACAGCTGTCCATGGGGGCACAGGTCAATTCTGCCTCCAGGGCAGCTCTCTACCAGCTCCATCTGGATGAGACCCTCCCTGCCTACTCCCTGTCTCACCAGAGTGTTCCATGATCTGGTTATCTCCTGCTGGGGCTACTGCAATGCGCTCTCCATGGGGTGACTCTTGGAAGGTGACTCAGAAACGACAACCAACCCAGAAGGCTGGTGACTGGGAACATATAACACCAGTCCTCCCAGTATGTTTCTGAGCACCATTCAAAGTGTCGGTGCTGGACTTTGAAGCCCTGAATGGAACTGGCCCTGAAGGAGCGTCTCCAATCCCATCGTACATCTCCAAGGGCCTTCCGGTGGTTCCCTCCCTGAGGTAACAGGGAACCAGGCAGATGGCCTTCTCGGTGGTGGCGCCCCCCGTGGAACACCCTCCTGTCAGATGTCAAGGAGATAAACAGCTATCTGACTTTTAGAAGACACCTGAAGGCAGCACTGTATAAGGAAACCCCACACTCAGACGTGGGAAGTGGCACTGCCTCCCGGCCGAAAGGGCCCCCCTGCTTACTGGAGTTCTTGGGGAGTCCGCTGCCAATGGATATGGTCAGAGTCTTGCCGCCTGCTTTGAGGGCTGCCACGTCACCCTGCCCACTCACGAACGACACCGTCCGGGTGCCCCCTCCTCCCCACCCTTCTTTCTTCACACGGAACTGTAGTCTGAGGGACGGAGAGAAGGAGAGGTTAGATGCACAAAAACATTGTTCACTGTTTCTCTCGCATCCAAAGTGACTTGCCGTTTGAACCAACTAAGAACATCCAATAAAAAAATATTAAAAACAGCTAAACAGATAACTCCGGACGTGCCGATCCCATCCCACTGTCCACTGCAGACCCTCCCAGTGTCCCTGTTTTCCCGGGACAGTCCCAGATTTACAGAAGCCATCCCGGTTTCTGACTTGATTCTGGAATGTCCCACTTTCCCTTAGGGAAAGTCCCTATTTTCATCAGAGAAGGGTTGGAGTGTAGGGAGTTATGTGGCCCCCACGCCAAGGAGGTAAGTCACTAGACAACCTTTAGAAAAAAGAACCCTCTCCCTTATCATAGAGTTGGAAGGGACAGCATCTCCAAGCAGGGCTGGGGGGGGGACTCCCTGCCTGAGACTCCCCGCATTACAGGGGGTTGGGCCAGATGACCCCCAGGGTCCCTTCCAACTCTACAATTCTGAGACCTGGGAAAGCTGCTGCCGGCCAGTGTCAGTAACACACCGTGGTCTGATGTGGTGGCAAGGCAGGTTTGGTTCTTGGTTACCCCCTCTTTCAGATTGTTATTAGATTTTCATAACTGCAACCAATTGATTTCGGACTTCAAATTTGTCACACATTTCTCTTATAAATTGACTTCCCACGTTCCCTCCTGTGCTGTTTTTTATATATATAAATATTCCTTTAACATGCTGCATGATATCGCACTTCTCACCCAATACATATTGCGTAAAACGCTACTGCAATTTCAGAGGGGTTCTGAGTTGGAATGGCAGGGCTTAGGACCAGGGCTGTCAAGTACCCCGTTTCCCCCGGGATTCTCCCTTATTTCAAGCAGTTTCCCGCTGCTCTCCCTTATTTTTTATTTCCCTTAAATTTCCCGTTTTTAATGGAAGCAGCTCCTCCCCTGCTGGCCAGGGACTGGGTGGGAAGACCTCGCCTACTTGGAGAGAAAAGCCTCAGCCCTCAAAGCAAGTG
This sequence comes from Lacerta viridis, assembly GCA_900245905.1. Classification (NCBI taxonomy): domain Eukaryota; kingdom Metazoa; phylum Chordata; class Lepidosauria; order Squamata; family Lacertidae; genus Lacerta; species Lacerta viridis. The sequence continues at coordinate 252,953 of OFHU01004484.1, read as the reverse complement.
GGAGCCGTTTCCCGTGCTTACAGGGGGGTGTATTCCTCCCCCTGCATCAGCCCCTATCCGTTGCCGCCGAGCCCCTCAGCCGGCCAATAGGGTTAGCTGGCGGGCGGAGCCTGGCTGCCTTTGAGCAGCTGCTGCTTCCTGTCCTGTTTTGATGGGATCAGACAAGAAGACGATGGGGCTCCATCGCGCGGAGCACATGGCTGCCCTCCTCTTTGCTGGCTGCCCTCCTCTTTGCTCCGCTCCGAGCCCGCTTGGAGTTTACATTGCTGCTCCGCCCACTTTTGCTTCTGGCTCCGCCCACCACTGACATGTGACTGTCCCCGGGATAGGTGAGACTGCTGATCCCTTATTTTCAAATCCGAAACTTGACAGCTATGCTTAGGACTGAAGCCAGATCCATTCCCCAGCGACACTTTGGGAAAGGGCTGGTTTGTGTGCTCGTGTGTGTGTGTCGCTGGTTCTCCCGCTTACGTGTCGTTGAAGTTCAGGTGGAGTTTGCTGCGGGTCGCCTGTTCGTAGCGCTTGCAGAGCAGGCTGATGAGCTCCGTCTTGAAGATGGATTCCAAGAACGTGTCAGCCTCGGCTTCGTGGAGGATGAAGAAATCGTCTTGCCTCGTGCTGTGGTCGCCCCACCCCAGGGGAGAAAACCAGGAAACAGCCAGAGAAAATAAGGCGTTAGTCCTCTTGGGAGAGGGAGGCAGTGGCGGGGAGTCCCTCTGACCCCGAGACGGCCTAGCGAGGAGCGGAGGACCATGCCATTTCAATTCTCTGAATCGGAGGGTTGTGGGTTCGAGCCCCACGTTGGGCAAAAGGTTACTGCGTTTCAGCGGGTTGGGCTAGAAGACCCTCGGGGTGCCTCCCAGTTCTACAACTCTATGACAAGGCAGCTTCCTATTTAAACCAACCCTTTGTTCAAAACAATGAGGACTAGAATCTTGCTTCAATTTTCAGGTAAGGAGGTGGCTTAGAGGGAAAGTGTCACAAACGAAGAATGTGGTATCTCACCTGAGGGACACTCTGTTGACCGCTTGGACCTCCACTTTCTTCTTCAGGACTTCTCGGATCTGGCCTTTCTCAGGACCCTTTTTCACCTTCTCCCGGCCGATCATGTAGAGGTATTTGGGAGTCAGGATGAAGTCCCTCTTGATGGGCTGAGGAGGAGGAGGAGGAGACGTTGGTGGCTGCCACTACCTGGAGCAAGTGTTCCCCCCCCCTTACTCACCTTCCCCCTAAACTCAAAAACCAATGTGTAGTGAGCAAAAATTTCATCTACGAACAAGGAAGTCCCAAGTTCGAATCTCACGTGGAACTGACTCAGTGGCCCTTAGGCATCCCAATCTCCCTAGAAACCTCAGTCTTCCCTATCTGTGAAATGGGAATTAAACGTGCCGATCTGCCTTGCACACAACATATGCAAGGTAAAATAGAGGTAATGTTTGTGAACATTTCAGTGCTAATTGAAGGGCAGGACTCTGCATTCGATAAAATATCGTGGGCCTTTATGAAAGAATTAATAAAACAGATGGAAATGGGAGACACTTTTTGTAAAGGAATATGCGCCATCTATGAGGAACAAAGAGCTAACCTCATAATAAACGGGTCTATAACAGGAAGCTTCCCAATATGCAAAGGGACCCGACAGGGGTGTCCCCTCTCCCCCTTAATATTCATAATGGTGATGGAAATACTGAATAACCAGCTTAGAGAAGACTCAGGAATCACTGGCATCAAAAGTCTGGGAAGAACATACAAGATAAAAGCCTTCGCAGACGATTTGATATTAACAACAGAAACACCACAGGAAAGTATCACGAGGGCCATAGAGATCATAGAAGAATATGGAAGCCTGGCAGGATTCAAGCTTAATAAAATAAAAACAAAAATGCTTGTAAAGAATATGCCAGAGAAGGACATAGAGCGGTTGGAAAAGACTACAGGCATAAAAGTATGCCAGAAAGCAAAATATCTAGGAGTGTGGATCACCACTAACAATATAGACTTGTTCCAGAACAATTACACTCCGACTTGGAACATCATAAAGCTCAACATGGAGAAATGGAGCAAATTAAAATTGTCCTTATTAGGGAGAATAGCAACAGTGAAAATGATGGTGCTCCCTAAACTTCTATTCTTATTCCAGACAATTCCTATATTGGGGGGGGGAAGGCAAGCTGAAAGATTGGCAGAAGGAAATTGCGAGATATATTTGGCAAGGTCAGAGACCGAGAATCAAACATCTAAATATGATTGACATCAAAACAAGAGGAGGACTGGCCTTGCCGGATATAATCCTGTATTATGATGCCGCCTGCCTTACCTGGTTAGCGGAATGGTGCCGACTAGAAGACCTGGAAGTGTTAGACCTAGAAGGTTTCAACCTGAGATTTGGATGGCATGCATATCTAAACTACGACAAACATAAGATTCATAAAGATTTCTCAAACCATATTATAAGAGGCTCCATAATGAAAGTTTGGCTCAAACACAAACACCTATTGGAACAACGTATGCCATGGTGGAACTCCCCATTAGAGGCCCAAGAGAGAAGATGTGGGGCCCGAATGACCAAATGGCCAACTTACCTAGACCTGCTGGAAAGAAGAGAAAAAAAACTAGAATTAAAATCATACGAAAATTTAAAGAATACAGTAAAGGATTGGTTTACCTACTACCAACTATTCGAGAGATATAAAGTTGATAGTAAGATAGGATTTGAAAAAGAACCTTCTAAATTTCATCTGGAAGTGGTAAACTCTAAGGTAAAAACTCTCTCAAAAGCATATAGGATATTGTTGGACTGGGCGGTCATGGAGGAGCAAGTTAAAACCTCAATGACACACTGGGCCCAAGATGTAGGTCAGAATATTATGTTAACTAGATGGGAAAACCTATGGAAGGAGAACTGGAGCTTCACAGCCTGTAATTCAATCAGGGAAAACATGATTAAAATGTTTTATAGGTGGCATATCACTCCGTACAAACTTTCCAAAATGTACAGGAATGCAAGTAAAAACTGCTGGCGATGTGAAGAAGTAGGGAACTGGTATCATCTATGGTGGGAATGCAAAAAGATAGAGTCATTCTGGAGTGAGATCCATTTAGAAATTGAAATAATATGTAACATCAAATTTAAAAAATCACCGGAAGCCTACCTTATAGGCATAACAGCGCCTGAAATCCCAAAGAGGGTACGAAGTTTCTTTTTATATGCTTCAACAGCGGCTAAAGTTTTAATTGGTACTAAGTGGAAAAGCGCGACTGTGCCAAGTAAAAAGGATTGGATCAATAAAACGCTAGAATATATAGAACTGGCGTATTTAACAGAGAAAATTAAAGACAACCCGAAAGAAAAATTTATAAAAGAGTGGAACGATTTTATACAATATCTAAAGAAAAGGTACAACACCAATACAGTGGTAATTATGGAATAGCCCCTGCCGTATTACAAAGCGGGTGGGGAAAAAAAAAAAGGAAAAGGAAAAGGAAATAGAAACAAAAGACACTTGGGCTTAGTCATAAAAATACATATATTGAAAGCTTATGCAATATTAATTTAATGAAGAGATAAAATGGGAAGCCCTAGGAAGGAGTTATGAATAATTTTAGCCTTACTGAAGCATTCAGGAGGCTAGAATAAGGAATTATTTTTAGAGAATTTACTTAATTAAAATCATTCGGATTAAAATTACATGTAATTGCTTTCTCTGTGTAGGTATGTTTTTGGTGTATTTGTATTATGTATTTGTATGTATTTGTATACGTGTATGTGTATGTATGTATATGTAAGTTTGTAATTTGTTTATTAAAATAAGGTAATGTTTGTGAAATTTCAAAAAAAAATGAAGGGCAGGACTCTGCATAAAGGGTTTGGAAGAGGAAACCTCCACTTTACCTTAAACCGCCTGTCATATTTGGTGACTGAGTCGGCAAAATCGATCCGCTCCCTCCTGGCCAAGAACTGGCGCAGCTCAGGCTTATCTTCCATGCCCAAATAGTCCCCCACGAAGTTCCGGTTGATGCTGTTGCGCCGCCTCTCTTTGAAGTTGTACAGGATGTGAGATGCTTTGCGGTTGGGAGGAAAAGAAGAGGCCGGTTTGAAAAGCGGCCAGGCAGACCTGGCCTTGGTCAAAATTAAAAACGCAAGGAGCTAGTCCTTAAGACTGCATACCCTTGTGGCGTGTTTCTGACCAGTTTTAAAACCACATGGGCAAAATTTGAAATGCAAAGCGTTAGTCCTTAAGGCTGTATACTGTGCTTGTGCTTCTGACCAGCTTTAAAAGCACACAGGCAAAATTAAAAAGCTAAGGTGCTAGTCCTTAAGACTTACATACCGTGCTCATGTTTCTGACCAGTTCTACAAACACACAGGCAAAGTTAAAACCGCAAGGGGCTAGTCTTAAGCTTACATAATGTGCTCGTCCTTTTGACCAGTTTATTATTATTATTATTATTATTATTATTATTATTATTATTATTAATTCCCTCCCTCCTACCACCTGAATGAAATTTTATTAGATTGTAATGTCCTTGGGGCAGAGACCTTGCCCTCTTAAATGATGCAAAGCTGGAGGCACATTGATAGATCAACAATCACAATAATAGCTATAAACTGCTTTAAAGGCCTTCTTCAAGGTGGTGGAAAAGGGAGACAAATGACCTCCCCCCCACTCTCTCTCTCACCATCCTGCTTCTCTCTCCATCCTCCCTCAAACATTGGGGTGTTTGTGCACACCCCTTACCTTCTTCCCGCATCTGCTCGTATTTCCGGATCGCGATGTGGCGGCGCCAAGCTTTTTGGATTACCCGGGCGTATCCGTCAAACTTCCTTTCCCGCATCTCCTCTAGCAGAAAGAGCTGAGTGGCGATGAAGATGGGAAGGAGAGAGAAACAGAACTAAAGGACCCACCAAAACAAACGGGGGGGGGAGGAACCCACTTTCCCTTCCCTTTGAACTTTCTCCCTGCCCCACCCAAATCCCCTTTAAAAGGAAGATGTCTTCTACTAAGCGGTGCAAAAAAGATACCCCTGTGTTGCAAACTACAAGCAGGATATGAAAAAAGGCAACACGTGGACCAAATAATGTAGGGCAAAATGTTTCTTTATAATGTCAAATAATATGCAGCGAAATTTCTTTATAATGTCAAATAATATGCAGCGAAGACAGCATTCCGGATAAGTACACTGTTTCGGTGTAATCTTCTTCAGTTCATAACTATAAAGAATAACAAAACAGAATATATACATCTAATCAATCATATAAAGGATCATATAAAGGATAATGCTCAGCATCAACAAGAGTCCAAAATAATATTCAGAAAAATAAAAATATAGTCAGAAAAATATTATATTGTTAAGAGAAATAAAAATCATACCTTAATATACATGCTCCTTGCATGGAGTAGTGGTCACGGCCGTATGGAAAGCACAGAACCTAACATTATTTGGTCCACGTGTTGCCTTTTTTCATATTCTACTTAGCGGTGGCTGATGCCCAGATTTATTTTCCGGGGCGCTCTCAGGGATGGGTTGGATGCAGATAAGTGGTGGGAGGAACCAGCCGGGGGACCCCCAAGGGAGGGAGGATCAGAGCCCAGGGAGAGGGGTGGGTGGGATGACAATGAGGGAGAAGACTTGGAGGGGGAGGTGTCAGAAGTGGAAGAAGTAACAGGGCTTAGTGAGCAGGGAAAGTCTGTGGAAGAGAGCAGTCCAGAATCAGAGGAAGGAGCTGGAGCTGGAGCAGGATAGGAGGGAGGCCAGGAGGCAGGGATGAAGTCTCCTGCTGCGAGAAGCTCCCAGAACCAGGAGAGGCATGAAAAGGGCAGAGGAGAGGTTGGCTGCACACAGGCGCAGTCTCCCGATTGCTCAGAAAAAGCCCCAGAGAGGAGTGGATTTAGCTCCATCTGGTACGCCGGCTGAGACCCTCCCTGCCTGCGCCCTGTCTCACCAGAGTGGCACACGCTCTGGTTATCTCCTGCTTGGACTACTTAAATGCGCTCTCCGTGGGGCCACCCTGGAAGGTGACTGGGAAACTGCAACTAATCCAGAATGTGGCTACCAGACTGGGGACTGGGAGCGGCTGATGGGACCATATAACACCAGTCCTGAAAGATCAACACTGGCTCCCAGTGTACATTTCTGGGCACAATTCAGAGTGTTGGTGCTGACTTCTAAAGTCCTAAACAGCCTTGGCCCTCTATACCTGAAGGAGCGTCTCCACCCCCATCGTTCAGCCTGGACACTGAGGTCCAGCTCCGAGGGCCTTCTGGTGGTTCCCTCACTGCAAGAAGTGAAGTTACAGGGAACCAGGCAGAGGGCCTTCTCGGTAGTGGCGCCCGCCCTGTGGAATGCCCTCCCATCAGATGTCAAGGAAATAAACAACTATCTGACTTTTAGAAGACATCTGAAGGCAGCCCTGTATTGGGAAGTTTTTAAAGTTGTGTGTCTTACTGTAAAGGTAAAGGTAAAGGGACCCCTTGACCATTAGGTGCAGTTGTGTCCGACTCTGGGGTTGCGGCGCTCATCTCGCTTTACTGGCCGAGGGAGCCGGCGTACAGCTTCCGGGTCATGTGGCCAGCATGACTAAGCCGCTTCTGGCGAACCAGAGCAGCGCACGGAAACGCCGTTTACCTTCCCGCCGGAGCGGTACCTATTTATCTACTTGCACTTTGACGTGCTTTCGAACTGCTAGGTGGGCAGGAGCAGGGACCGAGCAACGGGAGCTCACCCCATCGCAGGGATTCGAACCGCCAACCTTCTGATCAGCAAACCCCAGGCTCTGTGGTTTAACCCACAGCGCCACCCGCGTATTGTGTTTTAATTTATTGTACTGTGTATTGTGTTTTGCCACAGAATTTGTGTATTGTGCCACAGAATGAAGCAGAACAGGCACAGGGGTAGTGTAGCATAGTGGGTTCAGGCGAAATGGGGAAGGCCCTCCGGTCACTGGTGTAGCTAGCCTCTGTGCTGCTGGGGGCGGCGGCAGCGCAGAGGCACCCCCCTGGGGGAGGGGCACGAGTGCGTCGTGACGTCATCATGACGTCACGACGCATGTGGATGCAGAAAGGGGGGATTTCCCCCTTTCCGAGGCTTTTTTTCGGCGGGGGGTGGTGACCAGCGGGGAGGGGGTGACAAGTTTGACACCCCCCCTCGCGGGTCCGACCCCCCCGCCGAAAAAAAGCGGCGGAAAGGGGAAAAACAAGCAGAGCAGGGCTTGAATGCGCCCTGTTCTGCTTCCTTTCCCCCCCCCCAGCGGTTTTTTCGGCGGGGGGTGGTGACCAGCGGGGAGGGGGTGACAAGTTTGACACCCCCCCTCGCGGGTCCGACCCCCCCCCGCCGAAAAAAGCGGCGGAAAGGGGAAAAACAAGCAGAGCAGGGCTTGAATGCGCCCTGTTCTGCTTCCTTCCCCCCCCTCCCAGCGGTTTTTTCGGCGGGGGGTGGTGACCAGCGGGGAGGGGGTGTCATGCCAGCGTGACACCCCCTCCTCGCTGCCCCCCCCGCCGAAAAATAGCCGCTGGAAGGGGGAAAAGGCGACATGCCCCCGTTCGGGTCCGCCCGTCGGGGCGGGGTGGGAGGGGCCGGCCAAAGTGTCACCCCTCCTCCCCTGGAACTAAGGGCGGCCCGCCCCCCCTTGCGACGCCCCTGCCTCCGGTTCGTGGAACCTGGCTTTCACAACAGCCAAACCCAGATCCTCTGGAGCCCAGGGTGTCCGACATCGGAGCCAAGGGGCGTTCTTCTGCTTACTGACTCGGGGTTCTTGACGAAAACCTTGGAGCGGCCCATCTGGTACTGATCCGCGTCCATGTTGACGGACCGCAGCAAGTGCTGTACCCCCTGGCGCTCGTCTCCCTGCCACCTGGGCCACGTCTCCGGGGTCAGGATGGCGTACCTGCCGGAGGGAGCAAACACACCTTGCTCAGAGCACCGCAAAGGCACGTGGGAGATATTGGGGGATCCCAGCAGGAACGGGAAAGTACGGGGGGCGCCGCTGGTGGGGAGGGACCTGGCTTTTAACACCGCAATATATCACCGGCTAAACATCGCGATGTGCTGATGTATCACCATGTCTGAAATAAGGGTGGAGCCAGGTAGAGGCATTGGCTAGCTTCCACGGTTTTCCCCGCATCGTAAAGTTTGCACAGCACACAAACACATTGTGATTCACGATATATGCCAAAAATTCTGAAACCAGTATCATGATATGGACTTGAAAACGGTTTTTGATGATATATCGCTCAGTTCCTAGCGGTGGGTAGTCTAGAGGGCTCTGAAATCTGCTGCCTTCTCTCTCTCTCCCCCCCCCCCATAATATTGTGCTAAAACTGGTGCCCGGCCAGGTGCCCTGCGTATCACCTTGCTAGCGAGACGCAGCCGTCTGCCATCTCCATTTGCCCAGAGGTGTGTATAGGTGCCTATATCACCATATGCAAATGATAAGCAGATTTGTGCGCTGGACGTGTACCCTGAGGCCTTGCTAGGAGGATTTTAAAACAAATTCAGGCTCTAACTTTGGGGGAGTGGGGGCTCTTTTCCAGCCTGGAGATTGTAACATGAGGTGGGGGTCTTCAGAACCCACCTTCTGCTATAAAGGTGAGAAAACATGGAAGCCCAGCCCAGCAGGTCCCCTCCCCACTTCTGATCTGCTTACCTCTGCAGGAATTTGTGGAAGAGCCTGCGATAGGCGAACCCCGCTCGGCGGACTCGGATGTTCTCCTTCAGCCCCAGATACTCCACCTGGTGTTTTACCCTGCAAGAGAGGAAGAGCTGCCTTGCTGCAAATGTCTTAGAAGAGGCATTCCAATCTCTCCCCTGTAGGACAGAATGCCTCTTCTAAGGTGCTGCTTGCCGCCTCGAGTGGCCTTTTTCTCTGGCCCAGAAGGCAGCGCCTCTAAGATATCCGCACCTGTGAAATTCTCTTTCTACTGAGAAGGGAATGCCTCTCCTTAAGATCTCTGCTCTCCTCTTGTCCATAGCTGTCAACTTTTCCCTTTTCTTGCGAGGAATCCTATTCGGAATAACGGTATTTCCCTTTTAAAAAAGGAAAAAGTTGACAGCTATGCTCTGGTAGGTAGGTAGTTGTGTTGGTTTGCCGTAGTAAAAAATAATAATGAAAATCGTTTACAGATGGTATCTGACACCAGTTAAGATAGCAAAGATGAGTTCTAAAATGTCAGATGTGTGTTGGAAATGTAAAGTTGCGAAAGGTACCTTTTTTCATATGTGGTGGTCGTGCCCAGGGGTAAGTGCCTTCTGGGATAAGATTTATAATGAGCTTAAGAAGGTAATGAAAATTACCTTTAGTAAGAAACCAGAGGCATTTCTTGAGCATGACCAATGAAGAGATACCCAGTCAGGACAGAGTATTTTTTATGTATGCCACAACAGCGGCTAGAATTTTATTGGCAAGAACTAAGGTGAAGAGATCCCAACAGTGGAAGAATGGCAGATGAAGTTAATGGACTACATGGAACTCGCAGAACTGACCGCTAGAATCCGAGACCAGAGGGAGGAGAAGGTGTCGCAGGATTGGAAAAAATTTAAAGACTATTTAGTTAAATCCGTAAAATTGAACATTTGAGCAGAACTAAGCAGAAGATTGGCTTTAGCAGGTTTATGTTAGATAAAATTGTTTAGAAGAAATTTCTTTTTTGTGTGAATGATCTAATTGTTAAAGAATATCTTAAGATTTTGGGTTTAAACTATGATTTATATTTGATGAAGTAAAGTTAAGTGTATTAAGAAATATGGTATATGATAATGGAAAAAGATATAAAGCTACCTATAACATATATATGATTTTGAAGACAGTGGAGGGAACAGGGGAAGTCCCCTATATACAGAAGATAAGAACAAGAAAATTACAAATATAGGTGTTGGTTAAGGTTTGTATATGTTTTTCTTTATGCTTTTTTATATTGTTATTGTTTTTATTGTGTTTATGTATTGTGTTTTTATGGTGTTTATGTTTATGTGTATGTTGTGTTTTCTCTTTGTTTTAATGGAAAATAATAAAATCTTATAAAAAAAAAAATAAAATAATAATAAAAATAATAATAATAATAATAATATTCCTTCCAGTAGCACCTTAGAGACCAACTAAAAGTTTGTTCTTGGTATGAGCTTTCAGTGGTATCTGAAGAAGTGTGCATGCACACAAAAGCTCATACCAAGAACAAACTTAGTTGGTCTCTAAGGTGGTACTATTACTTCCCTTGATCTAGACGCTATACTCCTATTGATGCAGCCCAGAATTGCATTGGCTTTTTTAGCTGCTGCATCACACTGTTGACTCATGTCAAGTTTATGGTCTACCAAGACTCCTAGATCCTTTTCACATGTACTGCTCTCAAGCCAGGTGTCACCCATCCTGTATTTGTGCCTTTCATTTTTTTGCCCAAGTGTAGTACTTTACATTTCTCCCTGTTAAAATTCATCTTGTTTGTTTGAATGGGCAGCCGTTTTGTCAGTGGAGAGGGTGCTTGGGAGAGGGAGTGTGGGGTGGTTGAAAAGAAGGTCTGTGAGAGTAGGTTTAGGTTAGGTAGTTGTAAGGTTATCTATTATATGATTAACAAAGATATTACCACTGAAACTAAGCTTGTACGCAAAGAAACCTTAATGCAACCATTACGATCTTAAGCAAATAAATTTCCATCTTTAAAGTGCCAGTCAGAAAGTCGTCTGTGTTATTTTCCAGCGAAGGTACATGAAACTCATTTGTGTGGACACTCATTAAAAAGACAAAACTTCCTTCAAGAGTGGAACTGTGAGGGGGTGTCTTCGAGGTGCACTGTGAGGGCGAAATAGGCAGACAGACCCAGGGTGTCACAAAGTTACCTCAGGGAAGAGGCGAGCTTTTACATGAGGGGATTTCTAGTGGCTGAACCCCTCATACTGTGGACACAAGGGATAGTCTCATATTTGGCCTAGAGTTTAAAAGGGTACCTGGCCACGTTGGTGCTGGAAAGGGACTCTCTTTTATTTAAAAAGAGAAAGGTTTACTTAAAGGCTAAAGGGATAAGTGGGAGTTTAGTTTTATTTAATGTTAGTTCTTTTAATAAGTGAGAGGACAAAGGTGTAAGACGAAAGGAAGGGTCCTTCGTTGGCCACTGTGAGAAGCTGGACTGGATGGGCCATTGGCCTGATCCAGCAGGACTCTCCTCATGTTCTCAGTTGTCAGTTTTGATGGGGAATCTGGGTCTCCCACTGTCCTTTCTTACCTGCTCTCCTCCCAGTCTCTTGGTCTCTTGGTCTCATTGGGTTTGATGCAGCGGATGTAGTGGGGGGTACACTTCATCAAGGTGTTCACGAGATCATTGGCCTGCCTCTTTTAGGGAAATAATAGTAGTAGTAGTAGTAGTAGTAGTAATAATAATAATAATAATAATAATAATATTTATACCCAGCCCATCTGGCAGGGTTGCCCCAGCCACACATATAAAAACACAATATAACATCAAACATCCACCATAACAATTTGATCCAATACAAATAAAGTCACAATAACTTTAAAATAGGAATAGGAATAATTTATTATTGGCCAAGTACATTTTCCAACATACTTGGAATTTGTTTCGGCTACATTGCAATGTAAACATACAGACACTGTTCCTCTCACAATACAAAGAAGCAAAGAAACCCCACCCATAATTTACCTCCCCTTCAGCTATACAACTACGAATTTAACAATTTAATGGCACAAGGGAAAAAACTATTCTTGTGCCTGGCCGATTTTGTATATGAAGTCCTGTAGCGACGTCCAGATGGAAGTAAATCAAGCAGATGATGACCGGGATGTAAAGGATCTGCTACAATTCTCTCTGCTCTCTTCTTATATCAAATAAACAACTTATATCAAATAAAGCTATATTCAATAATCAGTTAGAATCCAATAATAAACAACAAAATAAAATCAGCAGATTATAATTAAACAAAATAATAAAAAAAAATTCCTTCCAGTAGCACCTTAGAGACCAACTAAGTTTGTTCTTGGTATGAGCTTTTGTGTGCATGCACACTTCTAAGCTCACACCGAGAACAAACTTAGTTGGTCTCTAAGGTGCTACTGGAAGGAATTTTTTTTATTTTATTTTGTTTTGACTATGGCAGACCAACACGGCTACCTACCTGTAACTATAATTAAACAATTTACACTTATCAATAACAAGAAAGAATAGCCAGACTATAATCAGTAAAAACAATGGCAAGTCACAATGCACAATGCAACAGCTTTTGCTGTTCTCAAAGTCTGGGAAAGGCTCCAAGGGCTTGATCAGGATTTCCCAAACTTGAGTCTCTAGCTGCTGTTGGACTACAATTCCCATCACCCCCGATCACTGGTCCTGCTAGCTAGGGATGATGGGACTTGTAGTCCAACAACAGCTGGAGACCCAAGTCTGGGAAATCCTGGGCTGGACGGTGGGGCAAGGCTGGTGGGAAAAGCCATTGCCTGAGGGGCAGCAGAAGACACAAGATTTTTGGTGTTACCCAGCCCAGGAAAAGCAGGATCTGACCAGCAGCACTAGGCCTAATGAGCGCAGCAACTCTTCTTCAGTGGGTCTTGACCCCATGAAGCAGTTGCTGAGACTGAAAGTCCCTGCCAACCCACAACCATCTAAGACTCCTTCTCTCCAGGACTTTCTCCAAGCAATCAGAGACTATGCCTGCATGCAGCCAACCTCTCCTCCGCCCCTTTTCATGCCTCTCCTGGTTCTGGGAGACCAGAGGGAGGGGAGCTGGTTGCAGCAGGAGGGGGGAGAAATCTGTGACTCTTCACCATCTCTGCCTCTTAGCCTCCCCTCCTCTCCTGCTTCAGCTTCTGCCTCCGATTCTGGACTTCATAATACATGGATAGTTTTATCCCAACTCAAATGCTTCCTAGCTTCAGCTATGAAACGGATCAGGCCAAACAAAGACTCACCTTAATTTTGGTTCCCACTGTGGTGGGTCTCCCTTTCTTATCCGCATCGAGTTTTTCTGGGAAGAGTCCCCGGATGAACCCGCTGGGAGGTGAAAGGTTTGGGGGCCTGGTTATGTCAAGACAATAAACCCCACCCCGCGTTCCCCAAAAGAGAGAACTGAGGTAGCAGATAAGGTAGTCAGATGAAAAGAGTTGGTTGTTGTTGTTAGAAAGCAGTGCCATGCACTTTCCCAAGCACACTCATGAGGTCTAGAAACTTCATGCTCCATTTTTAAGCTGGGTGAGAGTGTGAGAGTGCCTGCTTTTTATCTGCCCTTTCAGTGACCAAACAGAGGAATCCGGCGATAATACTTGTTATGTTGTTAATTATAATAATAAATAAATAAATAAATAAATAAATAAATAAATAAATAAATTGTACCCCAGCCACCCTGGGTGGCTTCCACCATATATGAAAACTAATAAATCATTAAACCTTAAAAAGCTTTCCTATGCAGGGCTGCTTTCAGTTGTCTTCTAAAGGTTGAATAGATGGGCCAGGAGAGCCTCCTCTTCCAGGCAGGGTCTACCTTCCTCAAACTGCGATGACTTTGATGCCACCAAGGCAAAACAGTCCCCTGTTGCCAACACGACTCAGGACAGCTGGTTAATTCTGAAATGTTTTTGTCCACCCCACTTCCCCTCCACCCTGCTGGTCCCTGGGAATAGCCAGTGTGGTGTAGTGGTTAGAGCAGTGGTTCGCAAAGTGGGTGGGATTGCCCCTAGGAGGTGGTGGTGGGATTAACTATTTTAAATCAAGGCACTCACTCATATCTGAGGAGAGAAGGCCTTTTCTAAACAGATGCACCTCTCCATCTCTTGCATGCTGCAGGGAGTGAATCTTCTTCTGTCGAGGAGGACAGAGGAACCTGCAGCCCCTGCAGAAGTCACCGAATTTCACCTCCCAGGGGCGTTGCTGGTTTCCCATCCTGGACCCAGCAAATTCCCGGAGCCTGCTTCTAACAGAGGCCAACCGACGGATCATGTTTCCGGGGGAACTCACGACCACAGGGATCCTGGCAACTCACAATTCGCTGCTTTGCATCAACTCGATCAAGTCGGTGAAGAGCACGTCCCGATTGCGTTCGCAGAAGCCGCTCACGTCGTAGGACACCTGGAAAGGAGCACCATGGAATCTTAGGGCGGCAGAGTTGGAAAGGGGTCCCCCAAGGGTCATCCAGTCTGACCCCCTGCAATGCAGGAGTCACAAATAGAGAATCCCCAACAGGTGCCGCATGTGCAGAAATGGAATGAAGGGGGAAGAGTTTTATTTAAAAACGGGCTTTAAAAGTAAAATAAAAGTTAGATAGGGTTGAAAGTTAGATATATTTTGAGGATAAGATAGGCTGTAGATTAGAAATTAGTTATTTTTGGAGTTAAGATGATATGTTAAGATAAGAGATAGAATTAATTAATTAGAAAAGGTTATAATATAAGATAAGAGATAAGAGATATAAATGAATAAGTTGTTTGTTAGAAAATAGATTAGAATTATATAGATTGGGAAGTTACGAAAAAGATATTCACAAGGGACGCAGAAGGAGGAGACAGGAGGAAGCCCTACTAAGATGAGAGGGGAAATCGAATTTTTTTTTTATAGAAGCAATAAGTTGTTATTTTGTTGTGTTTTTTGTTTTTTTGTTAATGTTGTTGTTATTGTAGTTTTTATGTTGTTATTTTGTTTTCTGTTATGTCAAAAACTTAATAAATATTATTTCAAGTAAATTAAAAGTGAAACAATATGAGGACAGCAAATTAGCTAATTGGGAACCACTGGTGTATATATTAATAGCAATCCCACAGCGCTCCAGAGACCTTGCCAGCGTAATGGTGGATGACGAATCCCAAATTGGACCCATTGAAATGTTCGTGGTTCCCCACAGCCGACTGCAGCTTCTGAAGGAGCGTCTGGTCGGCCCCGTCACCCTTGGCGTACACAGTGGCGCAGACGTCGTCCAAGACGCTCATGATGCCGGGAGGATTCTGGGAGTTGGAAGGAAAGAGCGCAGGTGGGCTAATTACGCCCTGCTTCAGCCTTGCTGGCATTCAGCCACAGGTCTTGTGCCGCCCAACCTCCTTGTGTCCTGCCCGTTCTCTACGCACACATTTCAGGTCGCACCCAACTAAATTCTACTCAGAGTAGGTGTGTTAAAATGCCCTTAAGTCTGAACGGGCTTTCTCTGAGTGCGGCTGTGTACACACCACCCACTGGGAGCCCATGAATGCCAAAGAACCACGGGAAATGTCGTTGGTTCAGGGTGCTGGGAGTCATAGCTCTCTGGGGGGGTAAACTACAGTTCCCAGGATTATTTTTCCGGAGGAAGTCATGTGATTTAAATGTACAGGGTATAGCAGTTTATGCTCAACCATTCCTGTACAATTTTTTTTTTTTTAATGTAAAAGGGGACGGGGGACGGGGGGCTCTCTTACCAGCTTGTTTTCAATGAGGTCACACACCACTTTGTTGTTGAAATATTCGATTGGGGTCCATTTGATCCCTTCCTGCACATACTCTTCCTAAGGCAAAGAGAATGAGCTGGAAACGCGATGGTTTTTTTTATTTTTAAAGAAACCATAATATATCAAGAATTGAGGAGTTAACTCTTGATGTCACCCCCTGATTGATGTGTGGGGAGGCCGTCTGTTAAGTGACTGAGATGGGGTACACTTGCCGATTTTGCTTTTAGAAAACTCCCTCTTTTTACCTTGAAAAGGGGGTGGGGGGAACCCTTTCCAAACTCTGTTTTTTTTTTCTTGCTATATAATACAGTTGTAAGGCTGTCATCACTCTGCAGTTGGTGGCTGTAGTAGCTCCAGCACTACAGCAGAATATCGGGCAGGCAAGCCAGCAAGTATGTTTATTCATTTCATTTAGACTTTGCATTTCTATATTAAAATACATTCACCTGCTCTGCTTTGAGGGTCAGCTCGATGAAGATCTGCTGCAGCTTTTCATTCACAAAGTTGATGCAGAATTGCTCAAAGCCATTTTTCTGATTGGAGGGGAGCAATTAAAAGGCGTTATTCACATCACAGGGAACAGAGACGTGCCCAGTACAGGTTGCAACCTGCGGCGATTGGTGTATTGCAGTTTCTGGAGACGGCAAGAGAATTAAACCCCCGCATCTATCTTCTAAACCTGGGGTGGTTTTTCAAAGTGAGATCCGTGTTCCCCTTGGCTGAAGCTTCCGGGGTCCACATGGCAGCGGTGGGTGGGGCCAGAGGTCAAAGTGGGCGGGGCAGTGCATGCAAATGCCACTCCTACACCCACCCCCCCACAGAGACACCACTCTCGAGCCTTCATCCAGGCAAGCGAGAGCCATTATCAGAGTTCAAGAAGAAGAAGAAGAAGAAGAGAAGAGTTTGGATTTGATATCCCGATTTATCACTACCTGAAGGAGTCTCAAAGCGGCTCACATTCTCCTTTCCCTTCCTCCCCCACAACAAACACTCTGTGAGGTGAGTGGGGCTGAGAGACTTCAGAGAAGTGTGACTAGCCCAAGGTCACCCAGCAGCTGCATGTGGAAGAGCGGGGAAGCGAACCCGGTTCCCCAGATTACGAGTCCACCGCTCTTAACCGCTACACCACACTGGCTCTCTCAAGGACCCATTTCCAGCCAGGTGAGAAGGTTCAAGGAGGGTGTGGAGCAGGGCCTAGAGAGGGGGCGTGGCTTGGGGAGAGGGGGGTTCTCTGAACAAAGACACCTACCTGGAATATTTCAAACCCATAAATGTCCAGAACGCCAACGCTGTATTCTTCGTGCGGCTTCTGAATGGCTCTGTTGATGGACTTGAGGCAAAGGAGAGAGGATTGGTTAGCGTCAAAACATGGCGGAAGGATGCACAAATGCAGAGTTGACAACCGAGGAACCGGCCAAAGGCAGCAGGCTGCCATCTTGCCCAACCCTAAAGGCAAAGGGTTGCTTCCAGCTAATTTCCACTCGAAGCTACCAACATGAGTCTGACCAAACTGCGGGAGTCAGTGGAAGACAGGAGTGCCTGGCGTGCTTCTGGTCCATGGGGTCACGAAGAGGCGGACACCACTAAACAACAACAACAAGCTCCACTCAGAGTAAATCCATTGGACTAAATGTGCCCAAGTAAGTCCTTTCCATGGGTGTCGAGGGGTCTCATGTAGGACCAGTGGCAGATCCAGCTGAATAGTCCCCCCACCCCCTATTTCAAAGAACCATAGAGCTGGAAGCGACGAACAGGCTGCTCTCCAATAACTCTTGTCTTTCCACGTTCGGTTTCTAAAGGATCATAGAGCTGGAAGAAAGACATGTGCCGCCATCTTGTTCCAACACTCTCAAGCTATTCCTCCCTTCCATATTTGGTGTTCAAAGAACCACAGAGTTGGAAGCCAGAAACAGGCTGCTCTCCAAACAAGTCTCATCCTTCCATTAATGGTTTTGAAAGAACCATAGAATTGGAAGTGGTGAAAGGCCCACTCTCACACTTCCATATTGGCTTTCCAAGGTACCATAAAGTTGGAAGGGAGGAGCAGACCAGTCCTATCCCTTCCCTATTTGATTATTGAAAGAACCGTCCAGTTGGAAGCTATGAAGGGGCCACCATCTTGTCCCAACACTTTTGGGATCCAAAGAACCACAGAGTTGGAAGCGATAGACAAGACTTCCTGTTGCCCAAGTGGCCCCAGCCTCCCCTAACATCCTGGACCAGGATGAGGCCAGTCCTCACCTCCACAAGGAAGTCAAAGACGCGGGAGTACAGCCCCTTGGCAAGGGCGTCGCGGGTGTAGGAAGCTTGCTCGACATTGAGGGTCACGTTGATGGACTCCTTCTGGTTGCCCCACTTGCTGTCCATTTTCCGGCTGGTCAGCTTGTCGTTGAGGCGGTTCTTGTCGATCCCCAGGAGGTAGGCAGGAAAGGCCAGCACTGGAGTTGGGGGGGGGGGCAGAGGCAGTTGAGCATCTCCAGAGGGGCAGAGAGGCCTGTGGGACTCACGGCCACTGCATAACCCTGAACTTCAGGGCTATGGAATGATCTTCACAACAACATTGTAGGGTAGGTCGGTTCGCACACCTTTGCTGGGCCACAAAGGTTGCCGGGCGAACATGGGGGCTGGTTGCCGTCTTCCCTCAGCCTAACCCATGGGTAGGCAAACTAAGGTCGGTGGGCCAGATCAGGCCCAACTGCCTTCTGGACCCGGCCTGCGGACGGTCCGGGAATCGCCACATGGATCGCCAGTGCACAGGTTTTTTCCCTCTCCCTCACACGGCAGCGCCGGCGCCTCCTCCCCCTCCCTCCTCCTGGCTTCTCCCCGCCCTGCCTAGAGGAGGAAGGGGGCTGGGCTTTGTTGGTGCCATTTTAAGCAGCCCCTCTCCGGAGCCCTTTCGTGCGCCGCTCATCGTCTCTCCGCCGCCAGCCCCTGCCGCTCGCAACACACAGGTAAGCAGCCACCGGGGCTCGTGGTGCTCTTGCATCATCCCCCCCCCAAAAAATATAGTCTGGCCCCCCACAAGGTCTGAGGGACAGTGGACCGGCCCCCTGCTGAAAAAGTTTGTTGACCCCTGCTATCTTCTTCTATCTATGGTAGTCATTAATCAATTTTAAAACATTTCTCTCCAATACCTCTTGAAGGACACTTTGCATGAGAAAAACACATCCTACTGCCTCCTAGGCTAGGGCTAGTTTCTTACACACACACACACACACACACACACACACACTGCCCCCTATCCTCCAGCCATGAAGCAGGGCTGGTGAGGGGCATGGCCACTCGAGTGGAGTCCTGAAGGGCCACTTTTTCTCCCCCTCTGGACCTGAGGTTCCCCAGGCCATTTGCAATGCTTCATTTGGAGCCGTATTTCACAGGGTCACAGAACTGTAGCGTTGGAAGGGACCCCAAGGGCCATCTAGTCCACCCCCCCCGGCAATGCAGGAATTTGTTCAGGTTGGCAAGCGACTCACAATCTGGGCTCTCCACCTGGGCGTAGTTGCCCTGCTCCTGGAAGCCGATGTTGCCGAGGTGAAGGATGCCGGCAGTGATCTGTAGGATGAGCTGCTTGTCTTGGCCAGAGATCCCGATGACGTCCATGGCGTTCTTGGGTGGCGTGGGGGGAAGCACAGGAAAGAGAGAGAGAGAGAGGAAGTCCATGTTATAGCTGACTGCGAATAACAACCAGCGGCCGCTGGCCCCTATTGGAGCTGATTGAGAGGCAAGGAGAGCATATAATGGTGTTATAGATTAGGGAGGGGGACCCTCCCAAACCCTGGAAATTAATAAATGGCAGGGCTTTGATGATTCGGGACCCGAAGGGTGAAATATGACCACACCATTGTCTCGTGGAATTCGCTCCGGTCGTCCGTTCCGTCCACTTTGTACGTTTCTGATTGGGACAGGTAGTAGTAGTAATCTGGGCTCATGATCCCCAAATTGTGCTTCTGGTCTTGGGAGGCCCCCTCAATGAGCTGCAAAATGAGACATGTGGGGGACAGAAAATATGCAACGCAAACACAGATGGCAGGGCCACCAAAGATTTATGCGGTGAGAGAATGTATGGAAGAGGCAATATTCTTTGCGCATGGACTAGCAGCAGGGATGGTATAATGCTCCAGGTTTGGAAGCTGCACTTTTAACAGGTCTTGGGCATGGAAAAGTGCCTACTTCTGGCCGGGCAGTCGGTGCATAGTGGTGCATGCTGTGAGCTCATCCCTGTGCCTCCTTGCACAAGCATGCTCAGGTTGGCACCACATCTGTTTAATTTCTTACCTTACAATAAAATTGTAAGGTTGTCACCATGGTGCACTTCACCTAGCCACCAGTAGGTGGCCATGGCCACTCCAGCATGGTTGCAGAACAGCAGGCAGACAGGCGAGCAACAATGCATTAGATGTGCTTCTCAGGCAGGTGCCCATCTAGACACTTAACTGACCCAGCCCTGCTTCGTCAGCTCCTACCTGGTAATAGATATGGAAGTTCCTCTCACTTTCGTTCTGGCTCACCACACGGGATTTTTCCAGCAGAAAGTTGGAGATCTTCCCTCCATCTGGCTCCCCTCCACGGCTGAACTGGATCTCAAAGTACTTCCCCTGGCAGGGCGAGACGGAGACACACAGGCTCGTACCGAATGTTCGCCCTACTCAGAGTAGCCCCACTGAAAGCAATGGGCATGAGTCGCCAAGGCCCATTTGTTTCAAGTGCTCTCTGAGTAGAACTTAGCGGAAGACAACCCACAGCACCGTGGGCAGGTCATTTTGCAAATCCGGTTTTTCAGCCCAAAGGCCACATTTGCCTCTGGGTAATCTTCCGGGGGGGGGGGTGTCATATAGAATTGTGGAGTTGGAAAGGACCCCTAAGGGTCATCTGGCCCAACCTCCTGCAGTGTGGGACTCTCAACTAACCCCCCCACCCCAGCATGTACAGTATTTTGGCCGCATTTGGCCCCCTGCCTTGAGGTCTCCCACGGTCCCACCCTGCCCTATTGTCGTCAACAGCAACCAAAGTTGGGGGCTCCAAGTCTTCGCTCCCCAAACAACGACCCTGCAGAGACTTACGAATCGACTGGAGTTGTTGTTTCGGACAGTCTTGGCATTGCCAAATGCTTCCAGCAGTGGGTTGGACTGGAGAATGATATCTTTAACATGCTGGTGGGAAGAGAAACCAACATCAGTGGAACTGAGCAAGGGAGAACAAGGCAAAATGGAACTGAGATGCCCTAAACCCTCACAACATTCCTGAATCTAGTTTTCTCCTCCTTTTTCAGAGTAAATAACTCTGAATACAACCCAGGATCCTGACCAGGGGAACCCCCAACCTGTCCTGTACCAATTCAGCCTTAAGGCGAATGTTCAGTTAAGGTTTTATTATTTATTTGTGTTTCATTAGCCTCGCTGGCTGGTGAGCAGAGGGCTCGATCCTGCAGGGCACCGCATCCCCAGCACCTTCTCTGCAGGGAGCACGCCAGCAAAGGAAGACCTGGCAGCCTCCCTGACCCATCTAACAGCGCCAGATTGCTCCGGAGACGGCCCAACTTGAGCAGGGGCGATCTAAGGATGCTTTGAACCTGACTGAACTCACAGCCAGATCCTAAATCAGCTCAAATCAGTTTGTCATCTAGCCAGATGTGGAGCCCAGACCTAGCCCATGGAGCAGGAAGCAGGACGTCAGAACCGAAACAAAATACAGACTTGGGGTAGGGTCAAAGGGCGAAATGGCCTACCTGCACCTTTTCGCCACCTCCGGAAACTTTGGAAATGTACCCCATGATGTATTTGGCGGCCACCGTCTTCCCTGCACCACTCTCGCCGCTGAAACACACACATCAAAAATGCCAGAAGCTGCCTTATGTACAGAGTCAGACCAACATGGCCTACTTAGTTCAGTATTGCTGACAGACGTTGTAAGGTGGCTTAATGGCTGCTCATGAGTAACCAGGCTGACACGAAGCTTCTAAAACTAACTTCTTTAATGGTGCAAATATTTACAGTGCAGTGCAAGAAAGAACGTCCAGCTCATCCTTCGGCAGAGTCCGGGAATGACTCCTTCCGGTTCCTTGCCCAGCATAAAAGGCGCGGAATGCGGAACCCCCGCCTCCCCCCTCTACGTCTTTCCCCCCTGTGCAAAAGGGGAGACGGAAGGGGTGCTTCACCTCCCGTTTCTGCTTGGTGCGAAGGCTCTCTTCCCCTGTCACAGCCCCGGCTCCCACTTCCTGTCTCCATCTCCCCCTCCCCACTAGAGGAATTACTGCTCCTCCCACTGGACGAAGATGAAGAACTCGGCATCGGAGACGGGGGTTCGCGATACTGATAAAGCCCTGGCACCGCCTTGGCTTCCGGCAAGGGCAGTCTCCTGACAGACGTCTGTCTCGAGAGACAGTGTGCTTTTGTGGGTGAAGTCAAACCGCTGCGTGAGCAGCACCGAAATGACCTCCCTGGGGCCCAAGCCTGGTCAGTGCCTCGGGAGGTCCTGCCAGGCTGCCCAGGTGACAAGACCTCCCTCTTGGCCTCACTGATGTGGTCCGAAGGAAGTCAGAGCAAGACGTTTGGCACCAGCTTGGCTGCAGGAGTTGCTGGACGGAGGGACTCCACTCCAGATTTGTGTAGGCTTCACTCCTGAGTCTTTCCTTCTGCCAAAGATGTCCCACAGTTTCTTCTCCTAGATAGGAGACAAGTCCCACCGGCCCCTCACTTCCCTCTGCAGCACGGGCAGAAAGCGCCTTCTTGACCATCGAGCCCACTCTTGGTCTCGCCCACTCCATTCGCCGGAGCCTGTCTTCGCATGCAGGGGAAGCCCCTAACTCGCCGAGGGTTTGAGACCCACCAGTTCCCCTCGAAACCCTCGGTTTGGGAAAGTTATGGGGGCCCCAGGATGCCCTCTTTGGTTATTACGGGGAAACACCCCTTTGCCCCACGAAACTTCTCTTGCCATGCAAACCTTCTGCTAGAACGATGCAGACTTCAATGGGGAAGTTGCTCAACATTTTGCAACCAATCTGTTGCAATGATCTCATCAGGGGAAAACAAAACAAAACCCCCAAGCCCTAAATTTATACAGTATATATATTTCCCTTTTCCTTTTCCTTTACCAACAGGCCTCTTCCTAAGTCACTGCAGCCATGGTAAAAAAAAAAACCCAACACACACACACACGCCTGCCCCAGGAGTTCTGCTTGAAGGGCAACAGCAGAACAACTGCTAGAGGAAGAAGTGCGTATATTTGTATGTTAGTGTCTGTGTAACTTTCGTGATGAGTTTCGAGTTGCTCAATCATCCTAGATGGTCCACAGATGTTTCATCGGGGGAGCTGAAGTGGTCTCCTGATTGCTGGGTTTCTCTTTCTTGCCACTGGAATGAGACACCCATTTGAATTCAGAGAAGTTTGATAGACTGGGCAGATAAGTCTGTATCTCTAGAAGCTCGTTCTTGGCAGGCAGAACTATGCCACTGTGATGGCCATTTTTTTTAATTTATAAAAAAAAGAGGCTCAGGCGAGTCAGGAGTCCTCTTTCTATCTGCCAGAGCTGGGATGAGGAAACTGTGGTCCTCCAGATATCACTCCCAGGTGGCTAATAATCAAAGATGTTGGGCGTTTTGACCTATAAAGCCTTAAACAGCTCAGGGCCGCAATATTTCAAGGACTGCCTCTCTCCATATGAACTGACCCAGACCCTTCTGAGGCCCTCCTTCGTGTGCCTCCTCCTCGAGAGGTCCAGAGGGTGGCAACACAAGAACAGGGCCTTTTCTGTGGCGGCTCCTCAAATGTGGTAAGCTCTCCCCAGGGAGGTTTGCCTGGAGCCTGCATTATACACAGATGTTCCCTGAACTAAGAAGAAGCAAAATCTACGGCATGTACCGTATTTTTCGCTCCACAAGACGCACTTTTTTCCTCCTAAGAAGTAAGGGGAAATATCTGTGCGTCTTATGGAGCGAATGGTGGTCCCTGGAGCCGAATTGCCCAGGGGCCAAAAGAGGATCATGCTTTTTATTTTACAAAGAGAAAAGGGGGTGTTGAAAGGACCCCGCTCAGCAGCTGATCAGCAAGAGATCGGGAGAGAGATAAGAGTCCCGGCTCCCTTTCAGCCCCGCCCTCCTTTGTTGAATGTGCTGCAGAGGGAGGTTGTTTGTTTCCCCAGCGACATGTGACTGGCTGATTAGATTATCTGTCTGGAAACTGTAGAAATGGCTCCCTTTCCTTAAGATTTTTCAGAAATGTGAGTTGAACCCCATAAAAACGGGGCTTTTCCTCTTTGCTTTTCCCCCTTTGCAAAAGGAGCTTTGCTTTTCCCCCTTTGCAAAAAAGCTGCAAAACTTTTAGCTGATCCTCAAAAAAACAGGGCTTTTCCCTTTGCAAAAAAAGCTGCAAAACTTTTAGCTGATCCTCAAAAAACAGGGCTTTTCCCTTTGCAAAAAAAGCTGCAAAACTTTTAGCTGATCCTCAAAAAAAAACCAGGGCTTTTAGAGGAGGAAAACCAGAAAAATATTTTTTTTCTTGTTTCCTCCTCTAAAAACGAGGTGCGCCCTATGGTCCAGTGTGCCCTATGGAGCGAAAAATACGGTAAGAGACGGGAGAATGCATCTACTCAAGAACAGGGAATGCCTTTTTTTAAAACAGCGATAGGGAAATCTGCACCTTGTCTAGGTATCACTGGAGGAATGCATGTATTCAGAAGAGGTGCTCACTCCTGAGAGCAGGGAATGCCTGTTGTTGTTGTTGTTGTTATTATTATTATTAATAATAATAATAATATTATTATTATTATTACTACTATACCACCCTATACCTGCAGGTCTCAAGGCAGTTCATAAGATAAAAACAAAAAATACATTATGAAAATAAAAACATGGACAACCCAATAACCCCCCCGTCTTCCCCAACACATTTTAAAAGGACATCAGATGTCAATCAGCCCCAGGCCTGACCAAAGAGGAACGTTTTGCCTGGTGGTGCCTAAAAATAAATAATGAAGGCGCCAGGTGAGCCTCCCTTGGGAGAACATTCCACAAATGGGGAGCCACCACAGAAAAGGCCCTGCTCTTGTGTTGCCACCCTCCGGACCTCACATGGAGGAAGCACACGAAAAAGGGCCTCAGAGGATGATCTGAGGGTCCGGGGCGGTTTATATGGGGAGAGGCAGTCCTGGAGGTATTGCAATCCTGAGCTGTTTAAGGCTTTAGAGCAGGGGTCAGGAAACCTTTTCAGCAGGGGGCCGGTCCACTGTCCCTCGGACCTTGTGGGGGGCCAGACTATATTTTTTTGGGGGGGGGGAATGAACGAATTCCTATGCCCCGCAAATAACCCAGAGATGCATTTTAAATAAAAGGACACATTCTACTCATGTAAAAACACGCTGATTCCCAAAACGTCCGTGGGCCAGATTGAGAAGTCGATTGGGCCGGATCTGGCCCCCGGTCCTTAGTTTGCCTACCCATGCTTTAGAGATCAAAAACAGCACTTTGGGTTGGGCCCGGAAACTAATTGGCAGCCAGGGCAGTTGGACCAGAATATGCTCAACCCGTTTCGCCCCGATAAGCAAGCTGGACCCCGAATCCTGCGCTAGCTGAAGTTTCCTAACTGTCTTCAGTGGCAGCCCACATGTAATGCGGAGCAGTGACCTCACCTCGAGGTAAGATTAGATCGCGGATAAAGACATGAGTTTTCTCTCCCACCACCACATCCCCTGAAGCAAACCAGGGAACAGGGGTGGAGCAAGGGGGGCGGGAGGAACGGTCCGCCCCGGGTACCGCTCCGGGGGTGTGTGTGACACTCGGGGCGGTCCCCGCCCACGCCGTTCGGCAACTTTTAAGGCTACAGTGCGCAAAGAAAACTTGCCGCGCCGTCGATCGGGAGGGGTGCCGGCCGCTCGCCCCCGCCATCTTGGGTGGACTGCGCATGTCTGCACATGCGCAGTCCACCTGGGATGCTGCGCACGTGCCGTGACATGACGGCGCGCACGCGCTAGGGAGTGGTGGCCCGCCCCCAGGGGGGGGCCCCCGCATTTTTCGCCCCGGGCAGCAAAGCGGCTGCCTACGCCCCTTCCAGGGAAGCACTGCTGCATCCAGTTTTCACCTTCATTTTGACCCTGCAAGGCATGCCAGTGGCGTAGGGAGGGGGGGCGAAGGGGGCAGGGAGCCCCGGGTACCACCCTGAAGAGGGTGACACTCTGGGCGCGCCTCCCTGGCTTGCGTCAGACGCCCGCCGGCGGCGCGCAGCGCTCCATACCAGCGCACTGCCGGCGGGAGCCCCGAGCAAGCCCGTCCAGGGCTGGCCCGCCGGCAGCACGCCGCCCCCAGCGCGCAGGCGCAGCGTGCGTCCAACGCATGTGTCGTATGCACACTGCGCATGCATGCTGGGAGCGAAACCAAGCCCCCAGGTGCTTCCGGGTTTGCCGCCCCGGGTAGCCGGGCAGCTTCCTCCGCGCCTGGTGCAAAGCTGGGTGCAAGTGACCGAGTGGGGATTAAACCCCATGGTCTCTCCTGCCCGCCAAGGACCCAGATAATGATTATATATGTAATGATTTATATATTTCAAAAGAGCTTCACCCAACTTTTCCCAATTAACAATCAATTCCCTTTGGACTTCCCCTCTGCCCTCTTCCCATGCTTTCCCTAATTTTCCAAATAATGCCGCATGTTACAGTCATTCCGTGCCTTCTCTTCTCCACAATATTTTCAAATATGTACAGGTTTTACCGCTGTCCTTACTCTTAAGGCTACCTGCGCCTTAACACGTGTCACAACATTTTTTAAAAGTGATTTGAGTATGCTGAAATGGCGAAGCTAACTGGAAGACTTCGAGATAAGGACAACAGAGACTTTAAAGAAGACTGGGAACCATTTGTGTTGTATTTACAGAAGCATTGTAAAGAAGTGGGCTCACTAGTAAGCCCTTACAACCAGCAAAACAAACATAGAGATCAAGATGTAACAACAGGAAAATAACGAAGTGTAGGAGGCAATTTGAAAACAACCATGGTGTAAAAATGATAAGAATATAACAATATCCAACTTAAAGAATGCAATATTAAGTTATAATAAAACAACCAGGAGAATTTAATGTGTAAAGAACCAGAAGAGGAAGTTGAGGAAAGTTAAGGGGGGGGGGCGTAGTTTGGGAATTGTATTTCTTCCTCTTCTTGACATAATGTTATTGTGATGAATATAAAACTGTAAAACTTAATAAAAATTATTTTAAAAAAACAAAACAAAACCCCAATGTTTTTTAAAATAACCGAACAACTTTTTCCAATGCTCCTTCAATTCTAACTCCTCTTGATCTCTAGTTTCGCTAGTTGGACTTGCCAGTTTGGCAGGTTCTGCCAATTTCAGCTGCGATTCCATTCTGCTTTACCCTCCATTTGCTTACCTGATGATGACGCATTGGTTCTCCCCGTCGATGAGCATGTTTCGGTACATGTTGTCGGTCAGCGCGTAGATGTGGGGCGGGTTTTCGTACTGAGCCTAGGACAGAAAGCCAGAGAGGCGTGAATCCGGGGCTCCTCCAGTTGCCAGACCCGTGTCAGAGGGCAGGGAGGGGCTCGGATACCTTAAGAAATTGGGGTGCCCACTGGCGGCCACCCCCTGACCCATTCTATCCCCCCCACAACTCAAGTGCCTTACTGCTCCTTGGTAGAGTTCCACTTCCCGGTCTGTGAAGTAGGGCATTTGCTTAAAAGGGTTGACAGAGATCAGGACAGGTCCAATATAAGTCTGAGAGCCACCTGTTAAGGAATAATCTGTCTGTCTCAATATATATAGATATATTTTTTTTTCTCTCTATAGGTAACCTTGGCTGAAATGTACCTCCTCCCCCCCCCCCCCCGGCTTCAGAAACCAGCATTCAAGCATGGACCTAAAACCCGGGTAAGATGAGGGTTTCTTGTTTTCTCCTGCTAGGTGAGGGTAGGACTCGAACCCGTGGCTTCAGGTTACAAGGAAGGAGATTCCGACTCAACACCAGGAAGAACATCCTGACAGCAAGAGCTGTTCGGCCATGGGATGGAAGGTGGCAGGCTCTCCTTCCTTGGGGGGTTTCTAAGCAGAGGTTGGGTGGCCCTCTGTCCGGGATGCTTTAGCTGAGATTCCTGCATTGCAGGGGGGGTTGGACTAGATGACCATTGGGGTCCCTTCCAACTCTACAATTGTGTGATTCTATGAAATCAGAAGCAGGGGTGGCTTCTGTAAACTCGGGACCATTCCTGGAAAATCGGGACACTTTGTGGGTTTATCCTTGCTGAATTATCCAAGAAGCAGCTGAGGGACTAAGGAAGAGGAAGCTGGCAGCTCCCAGGTTGGTTGTAAGTAGCAAGCAGGTGAGGGCCAGGTGATGGCTGGCCGAGGCGAGGGGGGCAGTGTCCCATGGACCCCAAGCCACCATGGCATGTACAATAGGGTGGGTCATAATTTTTTTTTGGAAATGTTTCCTCCCTTGATCTTATCTCAGGCATATGGTATAAACATAGTTAAATTTCAAATTTGGGACAAATCGGTTAATATTTAGACCCTGCTCCTACAAATTGAAATTTTGCCTCACCACGAGTGATAAAAACATAGGAATTTGACTCATTTAATTCTCAGTATGTTAAATTGTGAACTAATAAACATAAATTTTAGGTTTTATGTAGAGCAATAATAGTTGCATGCTATTATTTTCTGCAATATTTATTTATAAAACATGTTGATAATTTACATGAAAAACCAATGGTTTTGAAAAAAAATTATATGGAACAATTAAGCAAACGGTGTACACCATTGGTTTTCCATGTAAAATTTATGTTTATTAGTTCACAATTTAACACACTGAGAATTAAATGAGTCAAATTCCTATGTTTTTATCACTCGTGGTGAGGCAAAATTTCAATTTGTAGGAGCAGGGTCTAAATATTAACCGATTTGTCCCAAATTTGAAATTTAACTATGTTTATACCATACGCCTGAGATAAGATCAAGGGAGGAAACATTTTCAAAAAAATTTTTTTTTTAATGACCCACCCTAATGTGCAACTGGCCCAGGGTGCAGCTATGCCTGCAAACTCGGTCGCCTTGCAAGCGAGAACCAGCCGGCCGTTCTCTCTGGCGCCACCTACTGTTGGGCTCCCACCCTCCCAGCAACTGGCACCACCAATTGCACTTGCAGCGCCTGGAGGCAGTGGCTGGGGTTCTGCTCTGCATGGTCCAGGAGCATCTGAGGCGGGCCCGAGTTCGGATCCAGCCCCCAGGGGCCAAGCCTGACCTTTTAGCATCACCCTGGCTGACTCAGGCCACAGTACGGAAGTTGTTTTCACAACGGCTGCTGTGGGCGGTGCTATTTTTAAGCAGGAAGATGAAAAAGCAAGACAACTTTTCAGTTTCGGTGTCTGTGCGTTTGTCCCACAAAGCTAAAGAGTCCCGTGACTTTGACTAAGCCCATCTCCATCTCTCTTGCATGCTAATTCTTAGAACTTCTGTGGACCTTCAGATTGTTGTTGTTGTTGTTGTTGTTGTTCAGTCGTTCAGTCGTGTCCGACTCTTTGTGACCCCATGGACCAGAGCACGCCAGGCACGCCTATCCTTCACTGCCTCTCGCAGTTTGGCCAAACTCATGTTAGTAGCTTCGAGAACACTGTCCAACCATCTCATCCTCTGTCGTCCCCTTCTCCTTGTGCCCTCCATCTTTCCCAACATCAGGGTCTTTTCTAGGGAGTCTTCTCTTCTCATGAGGTGGCCAAAGTACTGGAGCCTCAACTTCAGGATCTGTCCTTCTAGTGAGCACTCAGGGCTGATTTCTTTGAGAATGGATAGGTTTGATCTTCTTGCAGTCCATGGGACTCTCAAGAGTCTCCTCCAGCACCATAATTCAAAAGCATCAATTCTTCGGCGATCAGCCTTCTTTATGGTCCAGCTCTCACTTCCGTACATTACTACTGGGAAAACCATAGCTTTAACTATACGGACCTTTGTCGGCAAGGTGATGTCTTTGCTTTTTAAGATGCTGTCTAGGTTTGTCATTGCTTTTCTCCCAAGAAGCAGGCGTCTTCTAATTTCGTGACTGCTGTCACCATCTGCAGTGATCATGGAACCCAAGAAAGTAAAATCTCTCACTGCCTCCATTTCTTCCCCTTCTATTTGCCAGGAGGTGATGGGACCAGTGGCCATGATCTTAGTTTTTTTGATGTTGAGCTTCAGACCATATTTTGCGCTCTCTTCTTTCACCCTCATTAAAAGGTTCTTTAATTCTTCCTCACTTTCTGCCATCAAGGTTGTATCATCAGCATATCTGAGGTTGTTGATATTTTTTCCGGCAATCTTAATTCCGGTTGGGATTCATCCAGTCCAGCCTTTCGCATGATGAATTCTGCATATAAGTTAAATAAGCAGGGAGACAATATACAGCCTTGTCGTACTCCTTTCCCAATTTTGAACCAATCAGTTGTTCCATATCCAGTTCTAACTGTAGCTTCTTGTCCCACATAGAGATTTCTCAGGAGACAAATGAGGTGATCCGGCACTCCCATTTCTTTAAGAACTTGCCATAGTTTGCTGTGGTCGACACAGTCAAATGCTTTTGCGTAGTCAATGAAGCAGAAGTAGATGTTTTTCTGGAACTCTCTGGCTTTCTCCATAATCCAGCGCATGTTTGCAATTTGGTCTCTGGTTCCTCTGCCCCTTCGAAATCCAGCTTGCACTTCTGGGAGTTCTCGGTCCACATACTGCTTAAGCCTGCCTTGTAGAATTTTAAGCATAACCTTGCTAGCGTGTGAGATGAGTGCAATTGTGCGGTAGTTGGAGCATTCTTTGGCACTGCCCTTCTTTGGGATTGGGATGTAGACTGATCTTCTCCAATCCTCTGGCCACTGCTGAGTTTTCCAAACTTGCTGGCATATTGAGTGTAGCACCTTAACAGCATCCTCTTTTAAAATTTTAAATAGTTCAGCTGGAATATCATCACTTCCACTGGCCTTGTTGTTAGCAAGGCTTTCTAAGGCCCATTTGACTTCACTCTCCAGGATGTCTGGCTCAAGGTCAGCAACCACACTACCTGGGGTGTATGAGACCTCCATATCTTTCTGGTATAATTCCTCTGTGTATTCTTGCCACCTCTTCTTGATGTCTTCTGCTTCTGTTAGGTCCTTTCCACTTTTGTCCTTTATTGTGGTAATCTTTGTACGAAATGTTCCTTTCATATCTCCAATTTTCTTGAACAGATCTCTGGTTTTTCCCATTCTGTTATTTTCCTCTATTTCTTTGCATTGCTCGTTTAGAAAGGCCCTCTTGTCTCTCCTTGCTATTCTTTGGAAATCTGCATTCAATTTCCTGTATCTTTCACGATCTCCTTCGCATTTTGCTTGTCTTCTCTCCCCCGCTATTTGTAAGGCCTCATTGGACAGCCACTTTGCTTTCTTGCATTTCTTTTTCATTGGGATGGTTTTCGTTGCTGTCTCCTGTATAATGTTACGAGCCTCCATCCACAGTTCTTCAGGTACTCTATCCACCAAATCTAAATCCTTGAACCTGTTCTTCACTTCAACTGTGTATTCATAAGGAATTTGATTTAGATTGAATCTTACTGGCCCCGTGGTTTTTCCTACTTTCTTCAGTTTAAGCTGGAATTTTGCTATAAGAAGCTGATGATCTGAGCCACAGTCAGCTCCAGGTCTTGTTTTTGCTGAGTGTATAGAGCTTCTCCATCTTTGGCTGCAGAGAATATAATCAATCTGATTTCGATGTTGCCCATCTGGTGATGTCCATGTGTAGAGTCGTCTCTTGTGTTGTTGGAAAAGAGTGTTTGTGATGACCAGCTTGTTCTCTTGACAGATTAGTAATAATAATAATAATCATAGAATCATAGAATCCTAGAGTTGGAAGAGACCCCAAGGGCCATCCAGTCCAAACTGGACACAGTATTCCAGGTGAGGTCTGACCAGAGCAGAATACAGTGGTACTATTACTTCCCTTGATCTAGATGCTATACTCCTATTGATGCAGCCCAGAATTGCATTGGCTTTTTTAGCTGCTGCATCACACTGTTGACTCATGTCAAGTTTGTGGTCTACCAAGACTCCTAGATCCTTTTCACATGTACTGCTCTCAAGCCAGGTGTCACCCATCCTGTATTTGTTTATTCTTGTTCAACATCATCTGGCGTTCTGAGATAGGAGATAGGAGAGCCACCTTCCAATATCTCAAGAGCTGTCCCATGGAAGAGGGAATGCCTTGTTTTCTCCTGCTCTGGAGGGTAGGACTCGAACCCATGGCCTCAAGTGACATTAAAGGAGATTCAGACTAAACATCAGTAAGAGCTGTTCGACCATGGGGTGGAAGGTGGGGGCCTCTCCTTCCTTGGAAGCTTTTAGACAGGGGTCGGAAAGCCATCTGTCAAGAGTTCTTGAGCTGAGATTCCTGCATTGCAGGGGGTTGAACTGGATGACCTTTGGGGGTCCCTTCCAACACCACAGTTCTATGATTCTTTGATTCGATGACTGCCCCCAAACAGGAAGGCCTAATTTATCTTCCTTAGCTAACAGCTGCCACTAGATCTCATCTCCATGGGTTCATTTTCTAAAATATTTTTCTTATTAAACAGACCTGCTGGATCAGACCAGGAAGACCCACCAAGGGAGGGGCGGGGGCGGGGGGCATCTCTCCCCCTCCAGATGTTGACAGACATTACCTACATCATCCCTAACAACTGGCATGCTGCCTCGAGTCAGAATCCAACAACATCTGGGGGGTTACAGGTTTTCCCCATCCCCGACCCCCCAAAATGAGGCACCCCCTTCTCTAGGGAGGCAATGCCTCTTTTTAAAAGAGGCATCTTCCCATTTCTTGCAGGAGTTAGGCAGCACCAGGGGATCTCAGAGCAGCACCAGGGGATTTCATAGAATTGTAGAGTTGGAAGGGACCCCTGAGGGTCATCTAGTCCCACCCCACCTCAATGCAGGAAAAGAGTCCCTCAATGGGAGCATCAAAGTATTTGGGGAAATGGGCGGAGAGACTGGCTTGTGGAGCGGAGAGGAGGCTTTCAGCGCTCTGCCGGGACTGCCAAATTTGGAGAGAATGACAGGAGAGGAAGAGCAGAGGGGGGGGGGAAACATACTTGGCCACAAACCACAGGGACATCTGAACGGAAGTGACACAGGGGGGCAGCAGCACAGGCAAGAGCAAAACTATAAATTTAAGAAGGATGTTGACAAGCTGGAAGGTGTGCAGAGGAGGGCCACCAAGATGATCAGGGGGGTCTGGAAACCAGACCTGATGAGGAATGGTTGAAGGCGCTGGAAAATTGGAGGCTGAGAGGAGATTTGAGAGCCATCTTCAAATATCTGAAGGATTGTCACATGGAAGAGGGAACAAGCTCTCCTTCCTTGGAGGTTTCGAAGCAGAGGTTGGGCGGCCTTCTGTCACGGATGCTTCGGCTGCATTGCAGGGGGTTGGACTGGATGACCCTTGGGGGTCCCTCCCAACTCTACAATTCTGTGATTCTGATTCACTGCCCAAAATGAAAACTCGGGTCAGTCAGATGCCCTGATTCTGATCACGACGGGCACCAACGGCTAGAAGGAACGCAAGAAAGAAAGAACGAACGAAAGGATGAAAAGGATACGAAAATATAGTCATCCATGAACCGCTTCTTCAGATTTTCGACGATGGCGTCTTCGTTGATCTTGCTGAGGAGGACCATGTCGTCCACCCCGCTCTGCTTGACATTGTGGCTTTGCCAATGGAACCGCTCTTTGCTGCCCTGGGAAGATTCGAGAGAGAGAAGAAACCACAGTCACGCCAGCAGGAGTGGATCTGGAGTTTGGATCTGTCCGTTTACACTTTCATTCAGCCTCTGACACCCCCCCCTTTCAAATATTTTGTTATTTATTATCATGAAATCGTAGAATCGTGGAGTTGGAAGGGGACCCCCGAGGGTCATCCAGTCCAACCCCCCGCAATGCAGGAGATTTGCAACACAAAATACATAATAAGCAAGCAAGCAAACAAACAAAAGCAACAACCCCCCTCCCACAAATACAGACCCCCCCTCCCATATTCCTCCGGTGAAAATAAGGACATTTCTCACTCCCCCCAACTGACCCTCCTTGACCCCCCATTTTTGGCACCCCCCCCCCGCAGAGCATTTCCACCACTTCACCAATGGGGCACGGCATACACAAACCCTGAGAAAACCCCTTAACCCCTATTTTATTTTTTAATAGCAAGTTTTTATTAAATTCTCAAAAGTTTAACATATATATATACTTCAATAAGTAATAAATTTGTCTTTTTCCGACTTCTCACCCCTTTCCCTCCCTCTCTGCTGCACAATACCTTCCAATTCTTATGCCACCGACTTCAATACTGTCATTCCTAATTCCTGCTTGTTGCTCGTATTTCAAATCCCGCTTGCCTGTTCTATTCTATTCTATTCTGTTCTATTCTATTCTATTCTATTCTGTATCAACACACATCGATAAATAGCTTTTAGAAAGGTGCAATATCAGACATGGACGCACAAAGCATTTCTTAGAGTAAAGAAAAGCACGGCTCCTTCTGCTCCGCTCCACCTTTCTTCCTGCCCAGGTTTGCCTTGCCCGCACTGCAGGGCTAGCGTGTCTCAGGGGCTTGGCCTTGGTGGTGGCAGCCCCTCCTCTACCTGGCCGGTTCTGCGGCTGCCCAAAGAGACTGACAGCAGCAGCGGCCGCGCACAGGCCACGGGATGCTCCCTCGCAGCTGCTGTTGGGCCATTCTGGGATCCAATCAGAAGCCGGGGCGGCGTTCGTAATTCCAAGACTGTCTGCAGACACCCCCCCCCCAGATGTCCCTCTTTTCCAGGGACAGTCCGGATTTACAGAAGCTGTCCCGGTTTCCGATTTGATAACGGAATGTCCCGCTTTTTACTTAGGACTGTCCCTGTTTTCATTGGAGAAATGTTGGAGGGTAGAAGACATTGAAGACAGCACTGGGTAGGGAAGTTTATTGAATAGCATGTCTCCATTTTCTTCGGAAAAATGTTGGAAGGTATGTACAGTCCCTGGAACACCAGGACACTTGGAGGGTATGCAAACACAGCAAAATAGTTTAATCAGCCAAAGGCCTGGTTATAGAGAAACGTCTTTGCCTGGCGCCGAAATATATGTCATGGGGGAGAGCATTCCAGCAACGGGGAGCCACCGCAGAAAAGGCCCTGTTCTCGTGCGTGTTGTCATCCTTCAGACCTCACGGGAGGCGGCACACAAAGAAGGGCCTCAGAGGATGATCTCAGGGTCTGGGGCGGTTTATTCGTGGAGAGGCGGTGCTGGAGGTATTGCAGTGCTTTGTGCAGTGCGCTCGTTCCTCAACATGCATCTCTTGATCCTCCATCCAGTCAGAGATGAAGGGCACATTCCGCGTGGGCAAAAACGCTCTGCAGGAGGGCATACAGCAGAGCTATTGAGGGCCGTGGCTTGGGACAAGGGTTGTGGCTTGCGGGGAGTTCTGAGGGCCAGGCAAAGAGGTCCCTGGGGCCGCATTCAGTGTCTTCTCCACCCCCCCACAGTAGTCGCGGACAGAAGTATTTCCGAAGGGGAAGTTTTAACTGCTCCTACATGCTGCTGATTGCTTAAGAGGCGGTTTAGATGCAGTGGGGCAATTTTGGAGATCTCGGCCTTTCGAGTCGTTCTGGTGCTTTTAAGATCGAGGGCTGAGATCCGACAAAGTCGGGCTCAAGATAGACCCACTGGCATCGATGGAACGAGGCAGGCCTGCAGATTTTAACAATCTATTAATAAATTAATAAACAAACATTGCTCCCCTTGCCTATTTAAATATGTATTGTTGCTGAGCTGAAAATAAGATGGAGAACTTCCAGGGACAGGCCGAGACCAGAGAATTCGGGACTATGCTTGATCAAGAAGGAGGCAGGAAGAATTCATTTCTACCTCCTGCAGGATTCCCAAAACACAACTACCCTCTCAAATCTGTGCTTCTCTGAGTTTTAGGACCCGGTTCTCCAGCCTCTCCCCTTCTGCAAATGTGTTCAGCAATATGCATTGTTTTTGGGGGCTGGGGGTCAGTCTGGATGATGTCCCGGGTCCCTTCCAGTTCTTGAGATTCTGTAACTGTTTGGGGTGGGATGCATGAGAGCAAGCTCTTTGGCTCTTATCCCTCTGCATGACTTTTTCTGATTTCCATATGTGCCGGGGGGGGGGAGGGTGCGCACATAGGCCAATTTGCTGGCGTTTGGGGTTTTTTATAGAAAAAAGAATTTGCAAATGGGTGAGGAAATGCGGTGGGGTTGAGATGAAGAAAAAACAGGAAGCCGAGACCACCCCACCCCCCACCCGCTCCTGGCAGATCCTGAGGGATTTCTGGAGATCCTCCGATCCGGCTGCTAAACTCAAAGGGCTCTCCTGCCTTCATTGAAACCCTCGTCTGCCCCCCAAGGAATTTATTTTGGACGTAGTGATTTTTTTTAGTAATTGTGGATTGCTAACTTGTTGAGCAATCTCACTTGCAGATATTGGAAATGTTAGAATATTATACGTTCAGGAACCGATGAGCAGCTAGCCAATGGTTAAGGATGATAAACAACAACAAAATATTGCAATAAGGTTAATTGCAAGGCATGTGAATTACAAATATCTGGGAAAACAATGCAGCGACGAGAGGAAATGATGGGCACATCGAGAACAGAGTGCGGGAAACCATTTTTTGGGAAAACTGTACGAAAATTGCTTTCATTTGTGGTTTATTTTCGATTTGGCGAAAAAGGGTGGCGGGGCAGGGGAGAAACCATAGTCTGCCCCTTTCTTGGTGTGGTCACTGTTTGCAAAAGCATCCGCCATCCACATCCTCCAGATCTTATGCAGCACACAAGAAGGTCTCTTCCTCTGAGGTTTGGTTGCTGCGGCTTGGAGAGCTTCGGTTTAAAGGAAAGGGGAACTGAGGTAGCTGTGTTGTGAGTGTGTGTTGTGAAACCTGTCTCTGCGTTTCCCAGGACATGGTTTCGAAAAGGCGGCCAGAGAGGGTGGGGCCGACAATCAGCCCCAAAGCAGTGGGTATCCCCCCCAAAATGAAATGTCCTGCGAATCATTAAGTCAACAGAGGGTTTCTCCCGCTGCAACTCTGTATGAGTCTCCGTTCCAAGCCTGGCTTCCTTTGAATCAGCCCAACCCCGGGCATGACCGACGCCACCCATGGGTTTCCTGTGTCGCACGCCAGCTTCAGAGGCAGCAAGGAGGCACACTTCCTGTGGTTGAAGTTAGAGGAGCGATCAAGGGCCTAGTCCTCAGCGAGGTGGTAAACCCGACTCTGGGGAGTGCCGCTTCAGAGGCAGAACCTCCAAGTGTCCCTATTTTCCAGGGAGAGTCGTGCACTCACAGAAGCCATTCCGATTTTTTGATTTGATCCTGGAATGTCCTACATTTGTTTAGGACGTTCCTGTATACATTGGAAATATGTGGCAGTGCATTCTTGAGCCTGTGATGGAGGGGGGTGGATAAAACGAAAGTTGGCAACCAAACCTCTGACCCAGCTCTCTCATAGAACCATAGAGTTGGACGGGGACCCCCAAGGGTCATCTAGCCCAACCCCCTGACATCCAGGGATCTTTTGCCCAACGTCGAACCCACAACCCCGAGAGTCTCATGCTCTACTGACTGAGCTATCCCAGCCAGTGGGTAGCTCATATCAGCTGCATTGATTTATCTCTTCATGTTTAGTTTTTGAACATTTAAATGTATTAATTAATATTCTGAGCAATTTACAAACATTGCCTTCCAGGGGTGGGTGGGGCCAGAGGGAAAAGTGGGCGGAGCAAACAGAAACACTACAAGAATGTTTTAGGTAAAGGTAAAGGGACCCCTGACCGTTAGGTCCAGTTGCGGACGACTCTGGGGTTGCGGTGCTCATCTCACTTTACTGGCCGAGGGAGCCGGCGTACAGCTTCTGGGTCATGTGGCCAGCATGACTAAGCCGCTTCTGGCGAACCAGAACAGCACATGGAAACGCCGTTTACCTTCCCGCTGGAGCAGTACCTATTTATCTACTTGCACTTTGACGTGCTTTCGAACTGCTAGGTGGGCAGGAGCTGGGACCAAGCAACAGGAGCTCACCCCGTCACGGGGATTCGAACCGCCGACCTTCTGATCAACAAGCCCTAGACTCTGTGGTTTAACCAACAGCGCCACCCACGTCCCTCAAGAATGTTTTAGCAGGTGCCAAAAAAGGGACAGGCGCCTGTTGTCAATAGGCAGGGAATTCCAAAGATCAATTTCTTACAAATGAGGTATGGGTATTATGCGGCAGCTGTTGACAGGCACAGTTCTGCAGATAGAAGAGGTCAAGGGGGCGCATATGGGGTATGGCAATCCCACAGGTTAGGGGTGGCTTAGTTTTGGGGATGGACATGATCAATATTTCTTTCTCTGAGTTTCTTATCGGTCCAGATTTAAGTTCTCCACCTTTCTGCATCAATGTGGATCCTCGTGAAAATACCTTTGCAAATTCACCAGAGCTTTAGTGCCAACTTCTCCAAATATGCACATTTTCTGTAAGCCGTTTCCCCCATGCCATAGACATTCGTGTGCGCCCACATTCCCTCGTCATTATACAGATTTTGGGAGTTGGAGCGCTGCATCGCAAAATTCAGAAATGTGCAAATTTTGAAAGATCACTGTGAATTTCGGTCTTGCAAAGAAGTGTAGGTCTGCATTAAGCGAACCAAATTCCTCCTCTTCCTCTGTCCTCGGCACATTTAAAAATACGAACGCAAGAAGAGAGCTGCATTGGGCCCTCAAAAGGAAGCCCATAAGCAAGAGCGAGTGTCACAGCTTCCCAAAGTAACCTCTCCAAATGATGTTTTCCCCCACCTACCCTCCTGCATTGATGGGTCTCTATCCTCCTCTTCTGACCTCTCCATTCTGTTTTCACACCTCCCACCCAGCTGCCAGTTTTCTTCCAGCCTCTCAGACTGTTCACACCCCATGCTATTAAGTTATTATGGGACTGTTTCGGTGTTTCCGGCCTCCCACACCCCCCTTAAGATCTTTTGCCTATCTGCAAACCTCAGGGGTTACTCACAGTTTACTGATATTCCTGCCTTAGAATCATGAAATTGTAAAGTTGGGAGGGACCTCCAAGGGTCATCCAGTCCGATGCCCAGCAATACAGGAATCCTGCCCACTGGCCATCCCTGGGTGGGCTTAAACCCCCAACCTCCTGGTTCACAGCCAGACGCATTGACCCATTTGAGACGTTTTCTCCTTTTGAGTGTAAAGAAGAGGCAAAGTGACCCACATCTCTCTCTCTCTCTCTCTCTCTCAGATCAATCCATGCACACAGAAAGCTAGCATGCAAGGGGAAGGTTGGCATGCTAGTTTTCTGGAGTGCAGTAGAAGCATTCCATTGCTACAGTCTCATGTGCTACAACCCTGGCACGGGAATAGCCATTTGCCGCAGAATTCACAAAGAATGCAAAATGAATAAAATAAAATAAAATTTTCCCTGCTCGCTGATCCCCTCTTATGGTTTTGACAGATCTTTGGACTGTTAAGTATTAAATCTGATCCTCTCTCTGCAGATCTCAGTTTCTACTGTTCTCAGGTGGTTCTTTCTGTTACGCTTTCCAGTTCTGACTAAATGTCAGGAAGAACTTTCTGACAGTCAGAGCCATTCAACAGTGGAACGGGCTACCTAGGAAGGTGGCAGACTCTCCTTGCTGTTTCCAAACAGAAGTTGGATGGGCATCTGCCAGGGATTCTTTAGCTGTGTTTCCTGCATTGCAGGGGGTTGGACTGGATGACCCTTGGGGGTCCCTTCCAACTCTACCCTTCTATGCTTCTATGACCTGGAGCTTTCAAAAAAGGTCAGTGGTGGTTTAATTGTTATGTTGGTATTAGAACCTTAAGCAAAGCATTGTTTGACATATAAACTGGCATCCTATGGCACAATGGAAGTGTAAAAATTCACGGAGGCTGTCAAAGACACTACTTCTCAATTTTGCAATGTATGGATCGTTTTGTAAGCAGAAAAATGAAACCTTCAGAAGCACAGGAATAGCACCTCATCTAACCTTGGGGAAGGGGGCATTATTCTGTCGCTTTTCTTTTTCTTTCGATTATGTATTTTGTGTTTTTATATTGGGATTTTATGTTGCAACTGTCCTGAGACCTGCGGGTATAGGGATGCACACAAACAACAACAACAACAACATATAAAATTTTATTTCTTAATTGAAATCAATTAAGAATCTGAGGCCGATGGCATCTATTTATTTTTATGGATAGCTGTTCAGTAGAAAAAGCAGGACAGGAAAACTTCGAGTCACCACCTTAATACCTACATACAGATGTTTCACTTCCTGTTGTTTTGAAGCTGCAAAGCTCAGCCCCATGCGTGCTTACTCAGAAGTAGAATCATAGAATCACAAAGTTGGAAGAGACCACAAGGGCCATCCAGTCCAACCCCCTGCCAAGCAGGAAACACCATCAAAGCATTCCTGACAGATGGCTGTCAAGCCTCCGCTTCAAAGACCTCCAAAGAAGGAGACTCCACCACACTCCTTGGCAGCAAATTCCACTGTCCAACAGCTCTTACTGTCAGGAAGTTCTTCCTAATGTTTAGGTGGAATCTTCTTTCTTGTAGTTTGAATCCATTGCCCCGTGTCCGCTTCTCTGGAGCAGCAGAAAACAACCTTTCTCCCTCCTCTATATGACATCCTTTTATATATTTGAACATGGCTATCATATCACCCCTTAACCTTCTCTTCTCCAGGCTAAACATACCCAGCTCCCTAAGCCGTTCCTCATAAGGCATCGTTTCCAGGCCTTGGACCATTTTGGTTGCCCTCCTCTGGACACGTTCCAGCTTGTCAGTATCCTTCTTGAACTGTGGTGCCCAGAACTGGACACAGTATTCCAGGTGAGGTCTGACCAGAGCGGAATACAGTGGTACTATTACTTCCCTTGATCTAGATGCTATACTCCTATTGATGCAGCCCAGAATTGCATTGGCTTTTTTAGCTGCTGCATCACACTGTTGACTCATGATGCAGCAGCTAAAAAAGCCAATGCAATTCTGGGCTGCATCAATTTAGTAAACGCTGCTGTGCCCACTGTGGCTTACTCCAAGATAAATATGCAGAGCAGCACTGAGCGGCGAACTTTCTTCCAACCCGAGGGCCACATCTCCTCCTGCGAAACTTTCTGGGAGCCACCAGTCAGAAGTGGGCGGGACGAGAAGCAAAAGTGGGCGGGGCACCAGAGGTAAGCCCCGCCTCCTTGCAGTAGCCAAGTTTCCACACAGCCCTCTCTGTCTATCCTTCACCCAGGCGAGTGAAAGACAAGATTGGAGTATGAAAACACATTCCTAGCCTGGGGAAAATGCTCAGGGAGGGAGCGCGGCCTGGAGAGAGAGGGTATGCGGCCTCTGCACATTTCTGAGGGCCAGACAGAGATGCGTGGAGGGCCACACCCAGACACAAGGGGTATAAATTGAAGCTACCGTTAAATTGAAGCAGGTGCTACTTAGGTAGGTTTAGAAAAAACAAAGCAAAATGTGAAAACAGTGTGTTTGTTGGCTGTCGGAGGATTGACAGCACTCACTTCCCCCCAACATTTCTTGGGTGAAAATAGGAACTCCCTATTCCATAACAGCAGCAGCAACAACAACAACAAAACAACAACAAGTCTGCGACACTGCTCTGTCGGAGAGGAGCCTCATAGAATCACAGAGTTGGAAGGGACCACGAAGGTCATCTCGTCCAACCCCCTGCAAAGGCAGGAACCTTTTTGCCCAACGTGGGGCTCGAACCCATGACCCTGAGATGCATACTCTCCAACATTTCTCTCATCAAAATAGAGACTCGGGGCGGCTTCCAACATATGTAAAAACGTAATAAAAACACTAAACATTTAAAAACTGCCTTCAGATGTCTTCCAACGGTTGCATAGCTACTTATCTCCTTGGCTTGGGGATGGCACAAATCCAGACCCTCTAACATTTCTCCGATGAAAACAGGGATGTCCTAAGGAATAGCGGGAGATTCCAGGATCAAATAAAAAAATCAGGACGGCTTCTGTAAATCCAGGGCTGTCCCTGGAAAACAGGGACACTTGGAGGGTGAATGCCTGGATAGCTCCGTTGGTAAGAGCTTGGTGCTGACAATGCCAAGGTCGCAGGTTCAATCCCCGTATAGGACAGCTGGATGATCTTCAGGGTCCCTTCCAACTCTACGGTTCTATGGTCTGACTTCATTTCCTGGTGATGCTAACCTTCCACAGCAATTAATGCCACCCAAAGTGGCCTTTTGGGGGGGGGGCTGTAGCGGCGAAGGTGCTGAGATTCCTCTCGGATGCCTGTGACAAGAACTACAATCCCCATTTCCCAGCCTGGAAAGAGAGAGTGGTTGTTAAGCCCCACAGGCTCCAGGAAGTTCTCGAGCAGGACGCAAAGGCAGCAAACAATCCCTTGTTCCTAGTCACCAAAATCTAGTAGACTGCCTTTGCACAGGGAGGCTCCAAGTTGCTGTCAAGGTGAAGCTCTGTTAAGGAGAGCTCTGCTGGGTCAGACCAAAGGCCTGCCAAGTCCAGTGGCCAATCAGACTCATGGGATCATAGAATCGTAGAACCGTACAGTCGGAAGGGACTCCCCAATCTCAGCAGGAATTTCAGCCAAATCCATAAGCAGGGTGTGAAATGAATGAGGTTAATCCTGAGACACGGTGATTGCTAACTCTCCTGCTCCCTCTTGTTTGGGTTCTTTGAGGTAGACTTCCTTAGATCATGGAGGTTCCATTACACCAATAGCTATCGAGATATCAGCTTTCCTTCCCCGAATCTCTGCAGTCTAGTGGACATTACCACATCTCCTGGCAGGGAATCCTGTCAGTTAGGGGAACGGGATTTCCCCCCCAGCCTGTGGGTGCTTCGTGGGCACTTTGGGGTCATGAGGCAGGGCTGGTGACGATCCCGGCTTGTGGGGAGAGTCACGAGGGCTGGAGGACTTCATTCAATCTTCAGATTATCCGCTCACTGCCCACTTTCGCAGTGGGTACGGTACACGATGCAGAACTTGCACGACTGGTCTGAGATCCTGGCCTGATTCTACTGCTAAGTTTGTTTATTCTGAATCGATTGTTCTGAATCTCCTGATGGGCGAGGGATGCCCCAGGGTTCGAGGATCACGGGAGAGGGAGAACAAAAAGTTATTTCAAGCCACTTGCTCCATGCTAGACGTATTTTAAACTGTGTTCTAGCTTCAGTGTGGCTATGCCCCAGAAATACATCTGAACATGGACCCAAATATGTGCCAGCTTGGAGCTGAATGTGGGATTTACTCTGTCTTTAATTAGCACAACAGAACGTCAGGATGAAGGCAGGTCTCGGTGGCTGAATCCTAGAATCCCCCAAGGATCATCTAGTCCAACCCCTGCAATGCAGGAATATGCAGCTGTACCATATCAACATACAGTGAAAACAGCATCAAACAGAATCTGCCCTTTCAGAAGCTTGAAACAGGGCTTCTACCTCAGATCGTTCAAAGGGTTGGTATTGTATTCGCCGTTAGCCACAGAGTAGGCCCTCTGAAGTGAGTGGACATGACTAACTTAGGCCTGTGACTCTGAACGTGTCTACTCTGAGTAAAAACCCAGCAGGGTGCAACTGATGGATGCCAGACAGAGTGGCAGCGGAGTGAAAAGCAGCAGAAAGTGGTTCTCTCTCACGCACCCCATCGTGGACCTCACGAGGACTAGCCACTTGAGCTGCCCAGGCACCTTCTTATGCTGAAACACATGCAATTGAGGTTACAGCCCAGCACTTCTGCAAGTTGCTTTTGGGAAGGCTGCAAGCAAGGCCTTCTGGGTTAGGCGTCTCCTTTGGACAGGGAAGCTTAATTTTGCCTTTTTTATTTTTAGCAAACCAGCTGAAGAACCACCACCCACCCTGGAATGAATCAGGAGGACCGAAATACACATGCGTCTGAAATGCACATCCTTGCACAAAAAACAGAAGCAACGCACCAGACACAGAAGTGGCAAAATTCATTTTTGCCTGGGTAAGTGGGTGGCGCTGTGGGTTAAACCACAGAGCCTAGGGCTTGCCGATCAGAAGGTTGGCGGTTTGAATCCCCGCGATGGGGTGAGCTCCCGTTGCTCGGTCCCAGCTCCTGCCAACCTAGCAGTTCAAAAGCACGTCAAAGTGCAAGTAGATAAATAGGTACCGCTCCGGCGGGAAGGTAAATGGCATTTCCGTGCGCTGCTCTGGTTCGCCAGAAGCAGCTTAGTCATGCTGGCCACATGACCCAGAAGCTGTACGCCGGCTCCCTCGGCCAGTAAAGCGAGATGAGCGCCGCAACCCCAGAGTTGTCTGCAACTGGACCTAATGGTCAAGGGTCCCTTTACCTTTAAGTACGACTTAATCCATCAACTCTGAATACACACGAACACACACACATATAACGGTGCCGCCTTATTTTATCTGAAATAAGTCCCCTTGGTTCCCCCCATCAATTGAGTTTTTGAGTAAGCATGCTGAGGACTAGAACTTTTATTTCCCTCCCCAAATTCTCATGTCAAGTGAATGCCAAGCGGTAACTTTCCTTCAAGCAACCTCAGCGGTTTAAGCAACAAGTGGCAAGAAATTTGTCAGGGAATTTGGGGGTGTGGAGGACTTACCCCTGCCGAACCCCCCTCTCTGGTACTCGGTCCATTTTTCCTTTTTGAGCAGTGCAAGCTGGGTGGTGAACCGGTTCCCGAAACAGAATGCCACAGCTCACCTTGCCACCCTGCAGCACAGACTTACCATGATCTGTGTTCTGCCCACTCTCCAGATTGGTGCCGAGACCCCCTCGCCCCCGAGATGGGTCACTGAGGTTCTCTGTGGGTCATAGATGCATTCCTGGCAGGGCAAGGAGCAAGCGGGGAGAGATCTCTCGGCGGTGAGCTTCAGAGCTGTGCAGGCAGCAAGAGAGAAGTGGAAGCTCACCAGTGTCGGAGCAAGTTCCTCTATCCGGCCCTCCCCGCCTTAATCTCCCCCTTACTTCCTCCTTCAGAGTTGTGCAGAGTTGTGCAGGTAACAAGCCTCAGAGAAGAGTCAGCGCAAAACCTGCACTTTTATTTCAGAATGACACTCTCGAACCCAGCGCCGGAATAGAATCGTAGAATTGGAAGGGACCCCAAGGGTCATCTAGTCCAACCCCCTGCAATGAAGGAATCTCGGGTGAAGCATAGTTAATAGTTAATTGACCCCCCCTCCTCCAAGTTTCCTGTTCCAGAGGGGGGATCAAATTTTTAAAGGAAAGTACACACACAGACACAGGCCTGGAAATGAGGCCAGATGAGGAACGATTGAGGGAATTGGGTATGTTTAGCCTGGAAAAGAGGAGACTGAGAGGAGATATGAGAGCCATCTTCAAATATCTTAGGGCTGTCACTTGGAAGAGGGAAGAAGCTTGTTTTCTCCTGCTCTGGAGTGTGGGACTCGAACCCATGGTTTCAAGTTGCAAGAAAGGAGATTCTGTCTAAACATCAGGAACAGCTTTCTGACAGCAAGAGCCGTTTGACAGTGGAAGTCTCCCTTGGGGGGGGGGTGGACTGT
The DNA here is from genome assembly GCA_900245905.1 of Lacerta viridis. Classification (NCBI taxonomy): domain Eukaryota; kingdom Metazoa; phylum Chordata; class Lepidosauria; order Squamata; family Lacertidae; genus Lacerta; species Lacerta viridis. The sequence continues at coordinate 207,999 of OFHU01004484.1, read as the reverse complement.
CCTTCCTTGGAGGTTGTGAAGCAGAGGCTGGACGGCCATCTTTCATGGATACTTGAGCTGAGATTCCTGCATTGCAGGGGGTTGGACTAGATGACCCTCGGGGGTCCCCCCAACTCCACAGTTGGATGACTCTACGATTCTGTGAAAAATCTCTTTCCAGAGTGATGGAGTGAGATGGTGGCTCCAACCGCAATGAATCATAATCATAAAAATTAAGGGCCAAAGCAAACCTGAACCTCTAGGTTAGAATGACTCTTGTCAAACCGGGTTCTGAAAGTTAATTAGTGCCCCCGCACCAAGTTACCGGTTCAGAATGTGGCTCATTTCCTTAAATAAACATTAAAAATTGCTAATGTGACAGTGTAATGGCATGGTTTGAACCACAGTGAATTGAGACGATGTACAAATAATTACATGAAAAGAAGGGTCAGAATGACCCTGTTTGGGAACAGGTACCAGAACAGAAAACAAACAAACAACCTAAACAACTAACAGAAATGTCATGGAAAGTTGGGGTCTTTAACCCCAATAAATTATAAGAACATAAGTTTGCAATGAATCAACCCTGGCGATCAATGGGGTGACAGATGTCGCAGCCAGATCGCCCTCACATCCAAGTTTGCAATGAAGAATATTTTTTGTTTGTGTGTGCCTAAAATTTCTGTCCCCTTAAAAAGTTGATGGCAAAATAAGGGTGGACGAAGGGCTAAGGATGCAATCTGCTTCAATTAAATTTTGTGTTTTAAAACACCCCCCCCCCATTAGAAATCAGTCTCTTGTTGCACCAGAGTTAGTGGCACTCACTGCGTGTGTGAATGTGACACGGAATGTACTGCTACCGGTGGGATTCCTGCCGTCCAGGCTCTGTGAGGGAAAGGAAAGTTGTCAGTTTGGCTGGGAATGAAACTTTACACGGGTGCTGACCGAGGAATGGGAAGAGGTCCCAGGAAGTCAAAGGCACAAAGAGACAAGGTGCCCAGAGGCCAGGGTGAGAGAAGGACAGGGTTGCCAGCTGACATGAGGTACCAATTACTAGGTTTAATATCCAGGGTTGTACCCAACTCAGCACAGAACAAACCTCAACTTCACCATGCCCATTAATGCCAATGGGTCTATTTCGGGTGGAACTAAAATAGGATAAAACCATATATTTTTACATCTCCCCAACTCCAACACCAGACATAGATGCTAATTCATAATAACTCAGAACCAGGGGTGGTAGGTAGTTTTTTTATTGTAAAAATCATGCTGTAATTTCTCTCTCTCTCTTTCTCGCTCTCGCTCTCTCTCGCTCACTCTCATCGTGGAAACAGGATTTTAAACAACTTCTATAATAACAATATTATTAATACAATATATCTGTATATATTTATATATGAAATTGTGAAATCTGACCCTGCCCACCAGAGGGCGCTCTGAACAGATTAAGAACACAAGCACCCAACTATCATCTAGGAAGGTCCCTTTGGTGAAATGACGGATCTCCGTCTGCTTGTGTCCAGGACCCAAAGGAGAGCAAGTGACCAACGTTTTACTGGCAGCCAAAATCCAAAACTGTTGCTGGGTATCACCGAAGCTGAAATTTGAACTGGATTCAGTGAAATTTTTAGGGAATGGGAAACAGTTTATGAGTAATACATTGTCCCAACTGGAGGAGTGAAATCCTGCAGGTCCCTTAGACTTATCAGCCGGTTGTGGGGTACTTTGTGGGGTGAGGGCGATCTCCAACCAGATGGGAGAGGGAGAGGGTTTGCCATGTGAGATCCACAAAAGGGGCAAAGGTGAACCAACCAACTTCCTGGTGGCATAGCATGGGTTGCCGGTGCCCAGGGCAACCTGTGGAACATTAGCACTCCCCGAGTCCCTTTCACCAGTCCTGTATTGAATAAAGTCAACAAAAGACTCTGCCATGTTGACCTCCGCCTCTTCGATGTGCGTATCTCGAATCACTTGAGACCAACACGGGTACAGCGGGACGGGGAATTGGTCAGGAGAGGGGATCTTTCGAAAGCTTGTGCAGAGGGCACCCTAGCAACCAGCTGCTACCCAAATACTATCTCCATTGGGAGATTTGCTGTGTAAGCTGTTACTATTATTATTATTTTGAAATTCGGCACGCCTAAGAATTTTGTGCCACTGCAGCTCCCCCACCCCACTGTCTGATTTTGAATTTCTAATTTTGATTGCTCTGGAATTTGGCATGCTGCCTTGCACCTTCTTAAAAAAGATAATTCTGGAATCGAAATGTACGCAGCGTTACTGTAGTTTCGAGTCTCCCAGGACAGGAAGGGACCTCCACCAGGTTTGTGAGAAACCAAGTGAGGTGAAAGAGTTCCCCCCTCAAAGCACCAATTTATCGTTCACGTCCGCAAATTCAAAGGGAAGACCATGGAAGCATGTACTCCCCAAATCTCAGTGGGACATAAACAGTTCTAAAATATCCTAGGATCTTCCCCCACTTGCAGGCTCTGATTTAGCCCCAAACCCCCCGTGCTCTGAAAACAAGAGGTCTGTGTCCAAATTCCTGGATCTTCCTCCTTTGCGACTTCGGACAACCCCAGACCTGGAGATGAGCAGGGAAGATCCTGTCGCCCGCTTGTTTCTCTTAAGTGAGCCTCGAGCATGCATGGTCCCAAAGGGATCATAAGGGATTTCCGCGAGGCCTTGCTGTATTCTTTTCTCTGCCATTCACCTGCAGCTCGGGATCCCTGCCGTGCCCTGCCTCTGACTCCCAGACCCAGACTCCTGTGCTACGTCTCCTCCGTGGGGCTCGCAATAGCCAACCCACTGAGTAGAGGAGAATTCTGGGGCTGGGAAAATGGGGGGTGGGGAATGCTGATGCGGCACTAGTGACTCGGGTGGGCTACTCCCACACCGTCAGGTGGGCAGGGCGACGGCGGAACCCAGCTGTGATACTAAAATAAATAATAATGTCAGAGTTTCAAGTAATGCACTCCACAGCGCCTCGCCCAGGTCCTCTGCCTGAGGCACAGCGGCCTCTCACCGCGCTCTGCTGCGCCCCACCCCCCTGCAGAAGGTGCGGAGAGTCTTGCCTGCTCGTTGGCAGTCCTGGGGGAAGGGGTGGGCGGTGGGGTGGGGAAGGGCACAGCCACCCCTTGACCCGAGCCTTCCCGATTTCCTTGAGGCGCCGAGAGCGTGCCCCCCCAGCCACCGCTGCCAGTTTAACGCCCCTGGCAGGTTTTGCAGCACATCTGTCGGAAGTAAGGTCGGCTACAGAACTTGAACTTTAGCACCAAAGGGCAGTAGGCGACCTTGTTCACATCTTTGCATTCTGGAGAGGAAGACAATGGAGAAAAAGAGAATGTGTGACATTTGTGGGTCAAGAGTAAGAGGGGACATGAAGAAGTTTACGAAATCATGTGCGGCGTGGAGGAAGTGAAGTTTTGCTCCCTCTCTTGTAACGCTAGAACTTGTGGGCGTCAGATGAAGCCGAATGCCGGGAGATTCAGGGCAGATGAAAGAAAGGACTTCTTCAAGCAGCGCAGAGTTGAGGTGTGGAACTCACTGCCAGGTAGGCCAGGGGGTTGGGATGGCTGGGCTAGGTATTTTGTTATGTACTGAGCTGAATCCTAGAACAATAGGATCCAGAATGCAGCAGTCTGATTGGTCCGCAGGAGCCACCCAATCCAGCCCAATCAGGCTCCTGGATGAAGTGAATCCGCACCCTGATTGGCCTACAGGAGTAGCCCTGAATCAGCCAATCATGCGAGGCCCATTGTGCAAATAATGTATATATAGCAGACATTTTGGGGAAAGATTCATTCTTCTTTGCTACTACAAGCTGAATAAGGAGCATGAAATTCACAACATATTTGTTGACTTCCAGGCCATAAGGATTCTAGCTGTGGGGATGTCTCCTCAGGGCTCTCCTGACCCTTTGAGGAGCCTGGCAGCTAAGGACGGTCTCTTTGGGGTTCAAGAGATGGGTGACAAGGCATCTGCAGAAAATGGTCCACGGAGCAGGTCCACCTCCTTCTTGTCACTGCCATCGTCAGAGGACTCTGCTCCCAAGCATTCCTCATCTGGGACTTAGGCAATTTATTTAGGTGAGACCCAAGCCAACCCCTCCCCTGCCCGGCTGGCCTTCTGTGGTCTGCAGGTTCCGGCCCATGCAACGGGTGTAAGTTCCAACAACTGGCCCCAAGACACCCCGAGGTCCTGAGTTAGGTCACAATAGCTTTGTCTCATGGGAAACATAGTTTTTTGCCACCCCACCCCTTCCCCCATGTTGGAGCAGCACGCAGGTACCTTCGGGGTTCTCTGTGGGTCCCGAGTCACACTTGCTCTCGCACTGCTGTGCCGCCACAGGCTTGAGGGCTTCTACGCACTCCCCAGAGGGCTGCCCCGTGTGGGTCATGCACTGGACTGAACGGCGTTGCTGGCCAAAACTGCACTGCCCAGAGCACTTTGGGGTAGAAGAAGGAAGATGCAGGAGGGTTACGATGGGCTAAACAGTACAAAGTAAGATCGTAGTCCTCATGATTTAAATAGAAACACAAGAAGCACATAGACAGAGGGACAGACTGATAGAAAATTGTGGACTTTCAAAACTCTGATCGTACTCTTTTCCCTCTAAATGAAATAAATATAAAATAAATAAATACTACATAACATTTAGGAATTGCCTGAGGACATTCCTGTTTATCTGTTGGATTATCTATTGACTCCCCAAGCTGTCACCCTTGGTTTGTCCCAACCATCATGGGTCCACAGTACTTTCACTATTGGTTTGACCCACTCAGTATGGCTCTCCATCCCCTTCACCATTGGTCTGACCCAACAAAGATGGCGGAGCAGCTCTATTGACCTCCATTGACTCTGCCTCTGGTTGAGGCTCCCCGCAGTGGCTTGGCCTAGTGGAACAGTCCTTTCCGCTCTCGTAAGTGAAAGAGAGCAGCAGTTCCATACCTCTCCCCACTCGCCGGTGACCCACCGCGGGGGTGGACAACGCCGAAGGCTGCACCTTATACTGGTTGGGGGCTTGGCGTCCTCGGGACACTGGGAGGTGGGCAAGGTGGAGGTGTGGTCGCCGCTCTTGCAGAGGACGATTCGGTGGCGGAAGCCGGGCCCGCAGTTTGGGGTGCACTGTAGAGAGAGGATGCTGTTATGGACTGGGGCAGAGAGAGAGAGAGAGAGAGAGAGGGAAAGGATAGCTGAGCTGAGCAGCTCATCTGGCACATGACCCAAACATTTGGTTGTGACAGTGGGTAGCCACTTGTTTAATCGGTGCGTGTGCTTGTGTGCCATGTTAAGTACATATTAGACATTTAAAAAGACACAGAGGCTCTTACCTCAGACCAGTCGAGGGCGGCCCATTCTGGGGGGCAGGTCTGGTTGCCGCAGGGCTCCAGCACACGGGGGCGTGGTGAGTTGCAGAAGGTGTCATCCAGTATCTTCTCCTCTGTGGTGGAGATTTTGCGCCGGCAGGTCACGCTCCGGGTGCGGACGCCCTGGTTGCAGCTGCGGCTGCACTCAGACCAGTTCCCGATCACCCAGCTGGCGGAGGCAAGAGGCAGAAAGGATAAGTTTGCTTCCCCTGTGTGCTGGGAAGGGTGTGGGGAGAAGGGGCACCTACAGGCCCTGGCTGTGCATATGCCCGGAGGTGGGAAATTTTGGGATTTAAATGAGAGAAGTAAATTCTCTCACGGGCATGTTGCAAAGTCTCCAGAGCTTCCAAGTGGATGGAGAGACTCCCCTATGAGGAAAGGCTGCAAAGTGTGGGACATTTTAGAGAAAAGGCGAGGAAGAGGTCACATGACGGGAGTTTATAAAGTTATGTGTGACATGGAAAACGTTTTTCTCCTGACACTAGGATTCGTGGACATCCAGTGAAGCTGAACATTGGAAGATTCAGGGTGGAGCACTCAGGGCTGATTTCTTTAAGAATGGAGAGATTTGATCCTTGCAGTTCACACTGCGCATGGTGAACATCAACTGTGGATAAAAGAAAGTCCTTTTCCACACTGTGCATGGTTAAACAGTGGAACGCCCTCTCATTGCAGGAATGGCTGCCAGCTTCAAAAGAGGATATTTTTAAAAAGACCAATTCATGGAGGGGAGGGCTATTGATGGCTAGGGCTGGGCAATATATTGATATATTGCCCCAAACCTGTTTGAAGTCCGAATAATGCTATCAGTTTCATAGTTTTTGACCTGGCAATATATTGTGAATGTGTGTGTGTGTTTGTTCGTGTTATGCAAAAATCACAATGTGGGAAAAACCGTGCAGCCAGCCAATGCCTCTGCCTAGCTCTATCCTTAGCAGGAAATTGTGATGTTTATTTATCTGGTGATATATTGTGATGTTGAAAACCAGATCTTGCCCAGCCCTAGCTATTAGTCACAATGGCTGTGCTCTGCCTTCACAGTTGGAGGTAGCAATGTTTCTGGACACCGTTGGCTGTAAACCGCAGGAGGGGAGAGGCCTCTTGTGCATGGATCCTGCAAGTTGCTAAGCCACTGTGAGAACAGTATCCTGGACTATGTGGGCCATTGGGCTGATCCAGCAAGCTCTTCTGATGTTCTTATGGGCTTATGTTACAGAATCTGTATTTAAATTAGAATCAGGGCTTGGTGGATAAACCACTAACTGGATTTCTATCAGTGGCTGCATGGATGGTTATAGCCACATTCTGGAAGGACGCGGTTCAAAAAAAGGATGGCGTATTCCTTACGGCGGGGAGGGGACTGACTCACAAATTACGATTGGCAAGAGGAATGAAGTACCCAGGACACCTTTCTGGGAAAATGGTGGAGCTTTCACCCATTCAAAAATCCTCCAAGAAACCAAAAACCAAAGGTTTATGCTGATGTGCAGATCACTTAAGATGCATTCTGCTCTGAGTTGTTGTGTATGTAGGGCAATACAGGTTTTCACAATGTATTTCGGGGGAGAAGATAAATAAATATTTAAAAAAGAAAGGGAAAGGGATGCATAGGTGTGTAAAAATAAGTGGACCCTCAAATGTTTTCTTGGCGGAGGGAAGAGTTGGTATTTTCCCTGTGTCAATTGGATTCTTGTTGTTATTTAAATTTGTATACTGCTCTGTACTTGCAGGTATCAGGGAAGTTACAACATAAGATTACAATATAAAAACACAGAATACATAATAAAAATGCAAACAAAAAACCCCCAATAACCCCCCAAAAAACCCATTTTATAAAGGCCATCGGATGTCAATCAGACATGCCTGGGAGAAGAAGAACATTTTTGCCTGGCACCTAAAGGTGTCTCATGAATGCGCCAGGTGGGCATCACTGGGGAGAGCATTTCCACAAACAAGGAGCCACTACAGAAAAGGCCCTGTTGACACCTTCTGGACTTCTTGCGGAGGAGGCACATGAAGAAGAGCCTCAGATAATGAATGCAGAGTCTGGGATGGTTTATATGGGAAGAGGCAGTCCTGGAGGTATTGTGACCCTGAGCTGTTTTAGAGGTCAAAACCAACACCTTGGAATGGGCCTGGAAACTCATTGGCAGCCAGTGCAGTTGGACCAGAATATGCTCAAACCATTTTGCCCCAATGAGCAACCCGGACGCTGAATTCTGCACTAGCTGAAGTTTCTGAACCATCTTCAGAGACAGCCCTACATATAACGCATTGCAGTAATCTAACCTCGAGGTTACCAGAGCATAAACAGTAGTTAGGCTTTGTTTGCCTGTTGGATAAAAGAGTCTGGGCACTGGGCCTCTTTTGGAGTGCCCCTCCCCCTAGGATGCAGCCCCCCCCCCGAAAGCATCTAACTTACGCCGGCGGGCAGGGCTCAGTGTTGCACAATCTCTGTCTCTCGGGCAGCTTAGTGTCGGGGCTGCAGAGGTGGTTGAAGACCGTGGAGCTGTCGGCTTGGTTGCGGCAGACGACGGGCTGGACCTGGCTGCCTGTAAGGATGGCGCTGAGTGAGGGTGCTGAGGTTTGAGCAGCGAGAAACAGCAGCACCTTCCCACTCACTCCCCACACCCTAGGTGCCAACTCTCTGGGGCTCTGGGGGCTCGAGCATCCACCAAATTCCCCATGAAGGGAATTTCAACGCCAGGGCCATGCATGCTGCAAGGCACCCACGGTCACAGGCGCCCATGGTCGTGGGGCCAAGTTGGCACTCCTGCCCCCTACACCCCAGGCCAAACAGTCTGCTTTTCAATGGTAGGAACCGTCTGCCTTCAAATCCCCATAAAATGTGTGTTTTCAAAAAGATGTGTGGACAGAAGCGAGGGTTCATCTAGCTCAGAGCTGGCTACAGACCGAGATTGAACCTGGGACCTTTCCCATGTAAAGCAACTGCTCCACCACTGAGCTACTGAAGTAATTTTCAAGTCCTTGTGTTCCCAAAACAGGAACAGGATTTTTCCTTTTACTGAGTCAGGCTGCTGGTTTGTCTAGCTCACTGACCGGCAGCGGTTCTCTAGGGGTTCAGGTGGGGTTTGCTCCCCAGCCGCACCTGAGATGCTGTTGGGGATTCGAACCCAGGACCTACTGCATGCAAAGCAGATGCTCTGCAGTTGAACGATAGCCTTTCTCCTACAAATAAAGCAAGATTCTAGTCCTCACAGTTCTGTATGGCTTAAATTGGAACATGGGGGATCTGCCTTGGAGCAAGTCTTCCCAAAGGTCTGCCGAGCTTAGCAGAGCCTCTACACTGCTGTTGACACAAAAATGGCAGGGTCTCTCTAGGGGTTCAGACAGGGGTCCCACCTGGAGATGCCAGGGTTCGAACCGGGCAGTGCTGGATTACCAAACAGGCAGAGTAGGCACCAGCCTATGGGCCCCACACCTTTTAGGGGCCCCACGACAACCGATCAATATAAGATTGATTTGATATTGAAATAAAATTGGTTTATTGAAATTGTTGGTTGGTAAAATCAACAACATATTAGGAGAGAATTTGCACAGGGCCCCCCTGAGATTTCGACTACCCAGTGGCCTCCACAGGGTTTAATCCAGGACTGGAATCAGGGACCTCCTGCCTGCATACCGTTGCCGCACCTCTGAGCTGTGGCCCCTTCCGATAAAGAGTCTTACCTCCGCCACAGAGGGCTGAGCATTTTGTCCACGAGACATACTGCCACAAGTACTGGGCGACGGAACCACGGAGGATGGGTGCATTGAACTTGTAGCGGATTCTCTGCAGTTCTTCCCTGACGAGCACCTAGAGGTGGGAGGGAGAGGGAATAGGGAGGCTCAGCCATGGTTGGTGGAGAACCCTGCTCTTTCCCAAAAGGACCTCGGAAGCAGAATTCTCTGCTGGAAAATAAAAAAAAGCCACCCCCACTCCCCGTAGCTGTTCTGTTGCATGACTTGTGGGGCGTTATTGCAATCAATCCCAACAATTCACATTTTGGCAGATGGGCACACGAAGGGGCAAAGGTTCACAGAGGTTTCCTATAAAATTTGCTAGTGGGAACCCTTCCTGAGATCACTTCCTTTGTCTGTCTTGGCAGGAAGCTGTAGCACTAAATCCTTCCTTCCAGTCTCGGCACCTCTCTCTTTCTTCGCCGTGCCTCCAAGCTGGCCACACATGCATGCCTAGTTCAGGCACCATTTTTGAACTCAAGATTTTGTACTTTTGTAACTTACCGGTAGATAGTGGTTATAAGTCTGCCTTCATTTTGCTACCGTACCTCCTGCTTCAAGACTGAGCTTATGTAAGTAAATACTACTTTTACTTCTTCACAAAGCAATGTCATCATCATCATTATGTCATTATATTGAAAAGTCGGAAGGGGCCTTGAGGGTCATCTAGTCCAACCCCCTGCAATGCAGGAATCTTTTGTGCAACACAGGATTCGAACCCACAACCCCGAGATTAAGTGTCGAATGCTCTACCAAATGAGCTATCCCAGGTCCATGGGATTGTTATTTTTAAGGGGGAGAAAAGGGGTACTGCTGGGGAAAATCCAGTTTGCCTTAAAGCACCCCAGATTATTGTTTCTAGAAGATTAAACCAACCTTGTTTTAGCTTCCAAGTTTAAAGCTACAGAGTATGGTAGTCTGCTGATCTCACGCTCGTGAGCAAGGAAGGATAATAAATAATATATCCTCTCCTAAGGCCTAATTTCTACATTACATGACCCCCCAGTCCAACAAGGATCACATGCCATCCCAATTACATGGCCAATCAGCTTTAGCTGTGTGCTGAGGTCAAACAAGGGCAAATGGAGTCTGTTAGTGGGCATGGCGTCCTGTACCGGTTGCAGGGAGAATCTTGGCTTATCAGGGACCACCCTAAAGCAGCGGTTCCCAAACCTTTTCATGCCCCAAGACAAAAAGAACTCTTCAGTACAGCAGTGATACCTGCTTTACAAAGACTGATAGTCTTAGATACCGCATTGAGTAACCACTGTTCAGTCAACGAACCATTACGATGAGGGTGACGTTGGTCGGTCCCAGGGATTCCAGGGACTCCAGCTCGTCTTGAGCGCGTCTGTAGTGGAAGGTGGTCCCGGCGATGTCAAAGCGCCGGGGTGGGTCGATGGAGAGCTTCCCGTTGACAAAGTACTCGTCGTTCTCCCCTCTCAGAGCTGGAAAGAGAATCCGGGTATGTGTGTGTGTGACCGAGTCAGGGGTGGGCTGAAGCACTTGCATCCCACCCCCCAAAGGATTCAGGGATTTTTTTTCATAATAATCATAATTGTATTATTTGTTCCCCACCCATCCAACTAGGTTGCTCCAGCCACTCTGGGCGGCTTGCAACAAAATATTAAAAGCACAATAAAACACCAGCCGTTAAAAACTTCCCTATATGGGGCTGCCTTCAAATGTCTTCTATACATCAGATACAGTGGTACGTCTGGTTACGAACAGGATCCGTTCCGGAGCCCCATTCGCAACCTGAAAGGTCTGTATCTGTGCATGCTCGCCGCACGATTCGGTGCTTCTGCGCATGGCATCATTTTGCACGTCTGCGTATGTGCGAACTGCCAAACCTGGAAGTAACCAGTTCCAGTACTTCCAGGTTCGGCGGGTTCGTATCCCATGATGAATGCAACATGCAGCATTCGTAACACAAGGCGCGACTGTAGTTGTTTATTTGCTTGACATGTGACCACCGAGAAGGCCCTCTGCCTTGTTCCCTGTAACCTCACTTCTCGCAGCGAGGGAACCGCCAGAAGGCCCTCAGAGGTGGACCTCAGTGTCCGGGACGGACGATGGGGGTGGAGACGCTCCTTCAGGTATACAAGGCTGAGGCCATTTAGGGCTTTAAAGGTCACAACCAACACTTTGAATTGTACTGGGAGCTGCTGTAGGTCTTTCGGGACGGGTGTTGTATATGGTCCTGCCAATGGCTCCCAGTCGACAGTCCGACAGTCGCGTTCTAGATTAGTTGTGGTTTCTGAGTCACTTTTGAAGGTAGCTCCACGGAGAGCACATGGCAGTAGTCCAAGCGGGAGATAACCCACATGTAAAACCAGGGTTGGAGGTCACATCAAGGACAACCCATCTGGGGTCTTCCCTGCTTAGCTAAGGTTTCTCACCAAGGTAGTTCAAGGAAAGGTTGAGCTCCCGGATGTCGATATGCACTGATCCTTTGGGGATCCATATCACCTCTTCGTAGCCTGTAAGGCAGATGGAGATAAGGTTAGAACCAAGGTAAGTTCTAAGGATTGATGCTTTTGAATTATGGTGCTGGAGGAGACTCTTGAGAGTCCCATGGACTGCAAGAAGATCAAACCTATCCATTCTTAAGGAAATCAGCCCTGAGTGCTCACTGGAAGGACAGATCCTGAAGCTGAGGCTCCAATACTTTGGCCACCTCATGAGAAGAGAAGACTCCCTGGAAAAGACCCTGATGTTGGGAAAGATGGAGGGCACAAGGAGAAGGGGATGACAGAGGACGAGATGGTTGGACAGTGTTCTCGAAGCTACCAACATGAGTCTGACCAAACTGCGGGAGGCAGTGGAAGACAGGAGTGCTCTGGTCCATGGGGTCACGAAGAGTCGGACATGACTGAACGACTAAACAACAACAAGTTCTAAGGGGGTGCTCAATGCTCAAAAAGCCAAGAGAGAAAATTTGGTGCAGGGAATTGCAAAGCACAAGAAGAAATGTGTTGATGCTATCTTCTACTAAGTCAGTGCTGGGATGGGAACCTGGGAGACCAGGCTTCAAATTAGCGTTTTTTAAGGGCACTGGTCAATAGGCATTACAGGCATTGGGCAATAGGTGCTATGCACAGCTGGAAACTTCTCCATCAAGTTCCACCTGTGCAATTTATTTTTGAAAGCATCTGCCTTGGAATAGAAAAACATTTGCCTACAACATGTCAGAACTGTCTTGGCCACTCTCTGAGCTGTACATTTGTCCACCCGTTGGGTCACCAGGCGACCCTCACCTCCGTCCGGCAGCGAGTGGTTGAAAAGTCCTTCAATGGTCTCGCAGGAGCTCCCGTCACCTCCACAGACCCGGCACTTGTCCTCCTTGGTGTCTGAGCCCAGGATGCGGTCACAGCCCACGTGCTTATAGGAAACGAAAGGAGAGGTTTGACAGAGGAAGTTCTTGGAAGAGTTAGGGATGGCCACTTGGGTTGGGCGATATCGGGTTTTCAACATTGCGATATATCACCAGCTAAACATTGCAATATACTGATATATCATGATGTCTGAAATAAGGACGGAGCTATGTAGAGGCATTTTCCCCGCATCAATATTTTTACATAGCACATACACACATCAGGATTCGCGATATATTGCGAGGTCAAAAATTATGAAACTGCTATCATGATATGGCCTTCAAACCGGTTTTGGACGATATATCGATATATTGCCCAAACCTAATGAGCACCAACCTGGATAGCCTTAAAATAAAGTACGTCTTTCTAAAGAGGAATGGTAGAAGACAAGAGCCTGGTTTTGGTCCGGCCACTGGCCTGTTTGGTCCAGCATCCTCTTCTCACAGTGGCCAGCCAGATTCCTCCAGGATGCCCGCAGGAAGGAGATAAAGGAGCAAGCCCTATGCCTCTCACTGTGATTCATAAAAAGCTAAGAAGAACCTGCAGCTGGGACCCATCTAGTCCAGCCTCCTGTCCTCACAGTGTCCAATCAAATGTCCCCCTAAGAAGCCCAAGCAGGATGCGAAAGTAATAGCCTTCTCTTGTTCTCCACCATTCTAAGGTAGACTGTCTCTGCCTATGAAGGCTCTATTTGTGAATTGCCAGAAACTAAGTGGCCACGATGGGAAGCCCCCAAGCAGAACCTGACCATCACAGCAAACCTCCCTCTTGTGGCACCCAGCAACTGGGATTCAGAGGTAGACTGCCCCAATCCCTGAATTTGTCTAATCCTCTCAGTTAGCCTGATCCAGCAGACTCTTCTTGTGTCCTTAAATCATGTGTCTCGCTCGTTACCTTTTCTCTAAATGCAAAAGCCCCCCAATGCATAAATCTTTCCTTGTAGAGAAAGTGGACCAACCTCCCCCCCCCCCGCCACGGTCCCAGAAGCTGCCCATTAAACCTCTATCAGTCGGAGGCCTACGGGCAGTGAGGAGGAGTGGTTACAGCGCTGGAAAATCACCTTGCACTCTCCATTGACACAGATGTCGTTGGAGTCCTGGCGGCAGGGTGTTCCGTCCACCACGGCTGCCGCCCTCTCCGTGTAGAAGTTGAAACCTTCCGCCAGGCAGTTGAGCGAACAGGACTTGACGCCCCCTGCGGAGAGATGGCAATTTCAAACCACTACATCAGAGAGGCTGGATTTGGAATGGGTGAAAGCTGTCCCACGTCCCCACCCCCCACCCCTCTGGGGTGTGGGTGTGAGTGTGGGTGTGTAAATGGCCTTACCTCCTCGGTACGTCTTCCAGGTGTAATACTTTCCTCGGAAGGGGATATGATCAAATTCGGCACATTGCAGTTCTCGGAAGTCTTGCGAGCCCGGTAGGCAGTCCTGGGGTGGGGGCACAGAAAGATCACCAAATTGATTATCAGCTCTCTGGGGCTGGGGTGGGGGTGCTGCTGCTTCTTTTAATGCCTTGAAGCAGAGATGGCACACTCTCGACCCCACAGCTGAAAGGCTTTGCTGGGAGGTGCAAGGCAGACACTCCATGCCTGAGCTATAAGGTTGGGAACTGTTGTCACTTCTCACATCTACCTCCTAAGGCGTGTGACTCACTCTGCCTTATCATTATTAATATCTATTAAATTTATATACCTCCCTTCACCCGAAGATCACAGGCAGCTCATGACATAAACATTCAAAACGGGAACCCCAAATATAGTTATAGATTGTGTGTGGAGGGGGGGGGAACACTACTAAACCCTAGAAATTGACAAATGGTAGGATTTCGATTAATTGGGATGCGGATGAAAGTGCAATCTGCAGAGCTGTGCCAGACAGGGAATCCCTGGGCTGGCTTCTGCAAACCAGCCTAGCTGCCATAGCAAATAGCAAATCTGTCAACAGTGGCCCCAGATTATGGGCGCCCAGTGGCAGGCAAAGAGCAAATCTGTTAACATGACAAAAGGTGTTGATGTGCCATCTGAGAGGAATTCTGTGGCCTGGGGAAGCAGAAGGTGCCAAGGTGATGGGTGTGTGTGTTTGAGGTGACAGGGAAAGTCTTTTCAGCAAGGTGTGCTGGGAAGAAGAAAGGGAGAGAAGAAAGCTAGGGTGAAATGACCATGCTGTAAGATCTGGCCTCTCTCCATGCAGACTGAAGGTGTAAATAGGTGAATAAACCACATTTCTCAAAGCTATGGCAGTCTCCACTAGGTCACAATTCCCCAAGGGACCACAGACCCTGGGTGAACGCCTAGAACCCCTTGGGATCTTGCTGCCTCTCAGCAGAGAGTGGGGGTGGCGCTCAACTTTCGTAACAATCCATTCCTTTGCCCCCACAGTCGTCCTATCCCAGAATTCCTTGCTACTCACGTCAGTGTTACAGGACCGGTAACGCTTCCGTTCCCCGAGACAGTATTTCCCACCGATTGTTGGCCTTTGGAAGAGAGAAAAGGAGGAAGACATGGAAAATGACGTCCCAGGGAGCATGGGGGATGTCTCGGGTGTTTATGCACATGTCCACTTACCGTGGGCTGTCGCAGTGGCGGATGGATGAGGAGACGCCTCCCCCACAAGTCCGGCTGCACTCTCCCCATGGCGACCATGTCCCCCAGGCTCCGTCCACACCCTCTGGCCGTGTGCCGAAAGGAACACACTCCCGTTTGTAGCACCACTGGTGGTGAATACAGAGGATGGAGGGAAGAAGAGAGACCCACCGGTCAACAACAACACCCCCCCCCACCTTGCTGGCGTTCATGCATCTGACCTCAGCAGGACTGCGTGATTAGGGGTAAAGTGGCAGTCTGGAAGGGATCCCAAAGGCCATCTAGTCCAACCCTCTTGCAAGGCAGGAATCGGTGCTGTGGGTTAGGGTACAGCAAGGGTGGCCCTGCCTCTTACCCCCCTCTCGATGGTGTTAGTCTGGCAGATGGTCCCCTCAGCCGCTGGGATGCTGTTGGTGATGCATCGGTTGCTCTTGCTAAGGCACCAGAGCTCGTTGCAAACTTCCTGGAGGAGGAGGAGAAGAAGGACCAGTGGGTGGGTGGGGGCGCGGGCAGAGCTGGGAGGAGGGGTGGATGACCGCAGACGTTGGTGGTGCTACGTGACGTCTTGGAGGGAGGTGGCAACTGATGACTGGAGACTGAAGGAAGGATTAAAGAAACACAACTGGTCTCTGTGGAGACCAGGTCTGGGAGATATCTGGTTTTCAACACTGTGATACATGACCAGCTAAACATCACAATATATCACAAGGTCTGAAATAAGGATGGAGCTATGTAAAGGCATTGGCTGGTTTCATGGTCCTCCCCCCCCCCGCATCATGATTTTTTCATAGCACACATACACAGGCTGGGAGCCTTAATGTTGCTCAGCCAGGGCAAAAAACCTGAGTAGTCCACCCCCCACCCCGTAGCTACGGCTCTGCATTAAAGTCAATGGATTGTAGCAAACTGCACCAAACTCAGTAGACCCATTAGCATCAATGGATCTGTCAGTGGAGTCATTTAAGTCAGTGGGTTGCCTCAAATTATATCATGCTGTGAGGAGCCCCTTGGGGTATCGGAAGGGCTACAAAGGAAGAAGGTTGCGGATTCCATTTCCCCACCCCACCCCAGCCTCTCACCATTCCCCATCCATTAATAAGCAAAAATATTGCTTTTGAAAATCATCAAAGTGGAGAGGAAAAAAAATTGGTGGAATTCTCACGGGTGGAGTGCAGGGGTTTTGCTATCAATATACAGTCGTACCTTGGAAGTCGAACGGAATCCGTTCTGGAAGTCCGTTCGACTTCCAAACGTTTGAAAACCAAATCACAGCTTCTGATTGGCTGCAGGAAGCTCCTGCAGCCAATCAGAAGCTGCGGAAGCCACCTTAGACGTTCGGGTTCCGAAAGAACATTTGCAAACCGAAACACTCACTTTCGGGTTTGCAGCGTTTGGGAGCCAAAATGTCCAAGTTCCAGGGCTTTCGGGATCCAAGGTACGACTGTATTCCTTTTGAGGTGGTTAATAATAATAATAATAATAATAATAATAATAATAATATATTTATATGCCACCCATCTGATTGGGTTACCCCAGCCACTCTGGGTGGCTTCCAACAAACTGAAATACACTTGGAAGCATCCTTCCATTCATTCTGCAGATAGATTTGCAGTCATTCCCAGGTGCCCATAGTGCAATCAAATCACAGTTCAGTCACAGAATCGTAGAATTGGAAAGGAACCCCAATGGTCATTTAATCCAACTCCCTGCAATGCAGGAACCACATGCAAAGTACCCCTAAAGAACTGTGTTGGCAATGCTTCCCATGAAGAAGCTTTTTCTACATCAGGAAGTGTGGTCACCCAGGGAGGCTGTGGGGCACAGAGGACATATTGCCTGCGGAAAATGTTTACTGGGAACAAAACATACACCTGCATAAAAATGTCCAGAAGTCTCTCTGGAAACTCCCAACTGCCCTGTGAAAAGGTGGAAGCCTCTTTCACAGAAGGAGAGTAGTTTTTAAAAACAACAACCCAGAGGACAGATTTGAGCCCTGCACTACTGATTACTGCGAGAGTGGACCTTGGCTGACGCTGGTGCTGCAGCTGAGGGCTGTGGCTGGTTTAAAGGCTGGCCGGTGGGCGCAAAACGCCTTGCCTGATGAGGTAAGCCCACCCCTCCACGTTGGGAATCAAGAGTAAAAGCAGGAAGGCTCTCTACCCCATATTTACACTGGCGAGATTTGACTCCGTACTGAAAGCGGCACTGCTCATCTGCATCGTAAGCCTGTCCTGGGGCCACCGTTGGGTAGATGAAATCCTGCTTGGGTGGAGCATTGTTCAGGCAGAGGCCCATCCCGGAGCTGGGGCAGCAGAGAGAAACAAAGGAGAAAGACATCAAGGGTTGGTGGTGTGAGTGCAAGAAGAGTTTTATTTATAAAGAGCTGCAATTCCACATGAATGTAGAAAAATTATTGAAAATTATGCAAGCACAGACTAAGTAACTGGCTTCATTCTTCAGCTGGTAGAGCATGAAGCTCTTAATCTCAGGGTCATTTCGAGTCCCATGTTGGACAAAAAGATTCCTGCATTGCAGTGAGTTGGACTAGATGACCCTTGTGGTCCCTTCCACCTCTATCATTCTGTCAGACACCTAAAGTAGAATTTGGAGTGGTAGCATCAAACCACCACGTATTTTAATCTATAGTTTTAAAGATTGAAGCAATAGAACAAAACGCACTGAATACCCATTTCTAGTTAGAAACGCTCAGTAGAAGAGTCATATTAATCCCCTTGAACATGATCCAACTCAGCTGTTTCCTTGATTTTGTCTTGGAGTGAATCTCCTCAGCATCATCCAGAACCAAGTTCAAATCCAATAACACAGCCTTCTACCTTTGTGTTCACCTGCTCATACAGTCCCACCTGAATTCTGGACCTGTTTTGTAGGTATCTGAAGATGAGGTTGATGGGCTGTACCACTGCTTTCTGCAGCTTCTGGCCTTGCCCGCCATGGCCGACGCCTGGGCTTGGAACGACCCCCCCCCACAAGACAACCCTACTTCCAAGGGATGGGGCCCCCCTCTAAGAAGCACAGAACCATAGAATTGTAGAGTTGGACTGAGGGTCATCTAGTCCAACCCCCTGCAATGCAGGAATCTTTTGCCTGACATGGGGCTCGAACCCATGACCCTGAGATTAAGAGTCTCTTGCTCTACCAGCTGATCGTCTGAAAGGAATGGCCACCAACCTAGATGGCCTTAGAAAAGGATTGGACAAAATCATGCAAGGAAGGGCTATCGGTGGCTACTGCCCACAATGGCTGTGCTCTGCTTCCAGAGTTGGAGGCAGGAATGCTTCTGAATACCAGTTGCTGGAAACCACAGGAGGGAAGTTTGCTCTTTTGCTCAAATCCCACAGGCATCTGGTTGATCGCTGTGGGAACAGAATACTGGACCAGATGGGCCGCTGGACTCATCCAGCAGCAGAACTTTTCATATTCTTATGCACTCCACAACGAAACTAAATACGGAAAGCAGGAACCCAAACAATAAATAAACCCAAAAGACCCCCAGCATGCAAAAGGAGCCCATTGTGTTATTTTTGTGTCCACTACTTAATGGCCAGTTATGGAAAACTTTTGGAACAAAGAGGGGAAATGAAAGTGAAGGGGTGGTGTGTGCGATGCTTTGGAAAACAGGCAGCCCCTTACTCAAGAAAGCTGGTTATATAGTCCCTACTGCACGTGGACCACACAAAAGGGTTGGTTTTCATGGTGATGTGAGCCGCCATCAGCTTGGCCGTCTCCTGCCCCCGGGAACCGCAGCTGTTCCCGACGCCGTCGTGGTTCATGCCAAACCTGGATGGAGAAGCGTGAAGCCGGAGAAAGAAGGCACATGCCAAACGGGATTATTTGTTGCCTGCTTGGGAGTAAACAGAGTGGCAAGTAGAGGAGTCTATTCTGGAATAAACTGGCTGGCAAGTGGGGGAGTTTATCCTGGAATAAATTGATCAGCAAGAAGGCGAGTGTATCCCTGAGAAAACTGACCAACAAGTAGGAGAGCCTATCCTGGCCATTCGGATGTCTTCGATGATGTCCTTTTGGTATCCCTGCACCCAACCCCTCCCACAAGCCCTCTTTTGGGCCTGCGGTTCAGAACACTACAACATAGCAGAAGTGGTCCTAAGCATTAAACAAAACATTAACCAGACACAAGACCAAACTGAACAATTTCCACGTCAACCCCACAACCAGATCTGAACTCTGCTCACGTGTGGCCGATCTCATGGGCGATAGTGAAAGCTGTCGCCAGGCCGAGGTCTTCGTTGATGGAGCAACTCCGTTCCCGCTCACACATCCCACCCACGGGCGCCAGTCCTGGGAAAGGCAGAGCATTGTCATAGGGAGACATTATGTCAAAGCAGATTCAGCCAGAAGATCCAAAGTCTGCACATTGCTCTGGAAGGGTAGTTTGTAGCGAAGCCCACCCTCTGCCCAATTGGAATCTGTTCTAGGTTGCATCACAAACTGATATTGAAATGATGCCTCCCACTCTGCTCAAAAGCTGGGTGGGGTGGGGTGGAATGCCAGAAACGGAGCGTTTGAAATGCATTCAGTGGGTAAGGCTTCCTACCTACCTAGAGTCCCGCACGGTTTGTTTTTGTAGATGCAGATATCGTATCTAAAAAGCAAGTTCAAGAAGAAGGGAGATACAATTAAGACAGATTCCATCCTGCCAACTGAGCAAAGCAAATAAATGAGGGGGAGCTGGGGCTCATCCACCTGGGAAGGGAGCCCATCCAGGAGAAGGAAAACTCTGACCCTAAACCTCGGCTGTCTTGCGGCTGGGACATGTTTGGGAGAAGGAAGTAGACCCTCCACAAAAACGGAGTGGAGTCTCTAAGACGGTTGGATGGTGCCTTGTACGGCTGTTTCTGGCAACTCCTGCAGCCAAGCTGGTGCCAAACGTCTTGTTCTGCTTTCCTTTGGGCCACACCAGTGAGGCCGCAATGGGGGTCTTGTTATCTGGGCAGCTCAGGACCCCCCCAGACACACTGCCCAGGCTTGCGCCCCAGGGAGGTCACTTGGCTGCTGTTAGTGCAGCAGTTTGACTTCACCCTCGGAGGCACACTCCATTGTCTCTCATGACAGACAGAAGCCAACAACAACAACAACAACAACAACAACAACAACAGCTATTATGGAAAATCCAGTTCTGGTGTTTTATAGCTCTTATTTTGGAAAAAAAAGTGATGTTTGCTGCTCTTATTCTTAAAAATGGAATAAAAAATATTTAACAAACAAACAAACAAACACGAAGACAGAGAAACCTCTGGGTTGCAAGAGAATCTCAGCTTGCAAGGGGCTGAAACATGGACATACCGGTAGCCATGGGTGTGCAGGGGGGGCAGCTGCCCCCCCCATCAAATAAATAAATAGAAATACCTGACTAACTGACCAATTGCTTTGCAGAAAACTTGGTTCTGCTCCCCCATAATGCCTGATCCCCCTAAAATAATTCCAACGTGGCCCAGCCCCCGCCCACCTGTCCATCAGCTGACAGCCCTGGGTGACATCAACTGATGGGCAGCATCCAATCCTGCCAGAGTCTGCTTGGCCAATGCATTCCCTGGGGCTGGGAGGATTCAACCACCCTCTTATCAGTGGGCGAGTGGATGGTTTGATGGCCGGGGGGCAGTCTGAGGTTGGTGTGCCAGAACAGCCCCTCCCCTGCCCCTGCCCCCCAATGCTCAAAGCCACAATCAGGATGAAACAAGATGTTTCGACTTTGGAGTCAACTGCTCTTTTACCACCAACATGGTTCCAGTATACCTGGTGATCAAAACGGCGGTGTCGTGATTGGCGATGCCGTTGTCCGGGATGGCGTTCCCGTTCCCATTGCGATTCACAATGGATTTCTGCCACTTGCAGAAGCTGTCGAGAGACTTTCCGGCATGGTGGTTGATCTCCAGGGTGGGCTGGAGGAAGGAGGAGAATCGAAAACGTTTTAGAGAGTGTAAACATATCAAATTCTCCCACTCTTTGAGACCTCCTGGACAGTATCATTGGGGCACATGAAGAAGGACATTTTCTGTGGCTGCACCAAGACCAGGGAAACAAAGCCCTGTGGCACATGGGGTTCCAGGCACTTACCCAGGGTCTGTTTCCTTTGGAAGGCTGAGACATGGCAGAGACCGTCGCAGCTTTAAGAAATATGGTTTACTCGCCTGTTTACACCTTCAGTCTGTGTGGCAGGAGTCCAGATCTTACAGCATGGTCATTTCAAGAGGGGCTTGTCCCCCACAGCAGTGCAGCCACTGAGTCCAAGATATCTCCCCCAGCCAGCCTGCCTGCTCAATATGAATCTGAGCCTTTCTTCCCCCCCTTTCTTCTTCCCAGCACATCTTGCTAAAAAAACACCCCACTTTTCCTGTCAAGCACACACTGCATCACCTTGGCAACACTTGTCTCCCCAGGCCAAAGGATTCCTCTATCCACACCTTTTGTTATGTTAACAGATTTGCTCTTGCTAGGCCAGCCAGGCTGGTTTGCAGAAACCAGCTCAGAGATTCCCTACTTGGCATAGCTCCATACCCCAATTAATCAAAATCCTACCATCTATCAATTTCTAGGGTTTGGGGGGGGGGGTCTCTTATCACCTCCCCTGCAAATATGCTCCTCTTCTCCCACTTTATTGCCAAGGAGAGGACCCAGCAAGCAAGCAAGCAACCACCACCATTTTCTGTTCCCACTTTTTGCCACTATCATTGTCTGGGGAAGCTTCGCAGGGATACCTGCCCGGTCCCTCTTTCTTTCTCTTGGGGCACCCCCTCACCTGGTCCTCTGTCAGTAGGATGAGCCGGGTCACCAGTATGTTGACAATATTGCCCAGACTTGAGTCTTGGAAAAGTTTAGCAACCTGACCTCCAGGAAACAAGGAAAGACCAGTGTTAAAAAACAAGACGGTTGGGGGGTGGCTGAACGATGATGGGCTTTTATATCTTTCTCAATGGGACAGAGGAAGCTGCCTTTATACCAAGTCAGACCATCAGTCAGTATAGCTCAGTAAAGTCAACACTGACTGGCAGCAGCTCTCCAGGGTTTCTATCTGTCTGGAGATGCCAGGGATCAAACCTTTTGCACGCGATGGAGATACTCTACAGTGAGCTACGGTTCATTTCTTAAAAATAAAGCAAGGTTCTAGTGCTCAATATTTATTAATATATTTGCGTTTGTTTCTATTTGTTTTTGTATGTGAAGTTGCAAGCCGTACAAGTGTCCCTATTTCCTGCAACATCTCCGCATTTACAGAAGCTGCCCTGGTTTCTAATTATCCCAGAATGTCCTGTTTTTCCTTAGGGCATCCCTATTTTAAGTGGAGAAATGTTGGAGGGTATGCAATTGCTTTTTACAACTGTAATTGGTTTAATTAAAAGCATGCCCTAACTAATATATATATATATATATATATATATATATATATATGAAATATATTACACACAAATACACACACAGGGCTGCCTCCTCTCCTTCTGTTGCTCACCAGCACCAGCTAACCCCACCAACCTCATGCTAACCCCAGCACCCCCTTTAAATCTCACCCAAACCACATCCTCACAAAACTCCTTCAAGCTCCCCGTCCCTGCCTTATTCAAACCTCTGCTTTCATTTATAACCACCATTTAAAACCTGCCTTCTCTTTTGCTCTCCTCCCTCGCCCTGAATTCATGGAAATCCAGGATTGAGTTGAGGCAATTTGTAGCTGCGTGACGACAGCCTTACGTTTCTATGTATATAGGAATATACATTTCCCAAATGAAAACAAACAGCTAAAGAAAGGCAGACCTTTGGCAAATTGGAGTCAGCCTCCAATAATTGGAGTTAATAATTATCCAAATTGGAGCTAGTTAATGTTAAGGTTTCCCTGGACTGCACTGCACATCCCACCGCTGGCCCTGTGGGAAAGTTCCCAAAACGGCAACCAGTGGCTGGGTGCTTGCTTATAACACTTACAATATTCATGATGGCCAGGATGTACTGCTCGATGTCCCGCCGGCCGTGGTACCCCACCATCATTTTGTCGGCCACCACAAGGGTCTCCACGTAGCGCTCAGTGCTGACCGACCTCTTCAGCGGAAGCTGCCCCCGTTGGGTGAAGTTGCTCAGCGTCTTCAGCGGGGAAGGTTTCAAGGCCCGCAGCCACCACGGGCGGCCCTTCCACGGCTTCTCGTCTGAAAGGGAAACGGCTGTGAGGCAGACTGCATTCTCCTCTCTTCCCCCACAGCGCTATTTTGTGCAAACCACCCACAATCCCTAAAACCTGCTAGGCCCGAAAAAGCCAGGTGACTGCTAGGTCTGGCTAGTCTCTAAAACATACGAGGCCTGGTCAATCCCTGAGGCTTAGTAGGCCATGCCAGCCCTCGAGCCAGCTAATCTTTAAAATGGACTACTAGGCCCTATCAAACTCTAAGACCTACTAGGCCCGGTCAGTCCATGAGATCTACTAGGCTTGGCCACCCTGCCCCAGGCCTGGTCAGCCTCTAAATCATACAGTCGTACCTCGTGTTGCATTCGCTGCGGGTTGCGAAAAGCACGGGTTACGAACGCGGCAAACCCGGAAGTGTTTACTTCCGGGTTTTGCCGTGCACACATGCGCATAAGCGTTCTGAGCAGGTCGCGCATGCGCAGAAGCGCGATATCGCCGCTCGGTTTGCAGACTTTTCGGGGTGCGAACGGCACCCCGGAATGGATCGTGTCCGCAACCCGAGGTACCACTGTACTAGGCTTGGCCAATCCCTGAGGCCTTCTAGGCCCAGAAAATCCCAGAGACCTACTAGGCCTGGCCAATCTGTGGCAGTGGCCCAAAGGGCCATAACAAATGTGATAATGTGAACCCCTATAAATCATTGAATATGCCTCTAACAGAAGAGTTATGGTAACCTGCTGCTTTAAGGAACCGATGATTTTGGCGGGATGCCGTCTCACACTGAGACAGAAGAACAAGCAAATACGTCAATCACAAAGACGCAATTCATAAGCTAGAACATAAGTTGATACATGGCTAACACAGGTTCCCATACGTCGCATACTAACAAATTGTAACAAATCTCTGAGAACCAAGGTTTAGTTAGCAAATGCTTATTGCGCATGCGTATTAAAGTGAGAATGAGGTAATGATGGACATGCGTACTAGGCTAGAATGAAGTAATGAAGAACTTGATTGGTTAATTTGAAATCCTTTGTTTGAAATGTTATAAATACCCCTGCCCAGACCTTCGGGCGGGGTTACAGGTTTGCGAAAAGATTCGACTGTAACCTTATTGCTTTTCAATAAATAATAATGGACCCCTAGCTCCTCTAGTATCCGAGTTTTATTGGTCTATCTCAGAAGATAGGCCGTTTCTGGCTTTACAACAAATCCCTGAGGCCTGCTAGGCTCAGCCAATCTTCAAGGCCTTCTAAGCCTGAAAAATCCCTGAAGCCTACTGGGCCCAGCCAATCCTTAAGGCCAACTAGGCCTGAAAAATCCCTGAAGCCTACTGGGCCCAGCCAATCCTTAAGGCCAACTAGGCCTGAAAAATCCCTGAGGCCTACTGGGCCCAGCCAATCCTCAAGGCCTAGTAGACCTGGAAAATCCCTGAGGCCTACTAGGCCCAGCCAATCCTTGGCCAATTCCTGGGGCCTACTAGGCCCAGCCAATCCCCAAGGCCTAGTAGACCTGGAAAATCCCTGAGGCCTACTGGGCCCAGCCAAGCCTCAAGGCCTAGTAGACCTGGAAAATTCCTGAGACCTACTGGGCCCAGCCAATCCTTGGCCAATTCCTGGGGCCTACTAGGCCCAGCCAATCCCCAAGGCCTAGTAGACCTGGAAAATCCCTGAGGCCTACTGGGCCCAGCCAAGCCTCAAGGCCTAGTAGACCTGGAAAATTCCTGAGACCTACTGGGCCCAGCCAATCCTTGGCCAATTCCTGGGGCCTACTAGGCCCAGCCAATCCCCAAGGCCTAGTAGACCTGGAAAATCCCTGAGGCCTACTGGGCCCAGCCAAGCCTCAAGGCCTAGTAGACCTGGAAAATTCCTGAGACCTACTGGGCCCAGCCAATCCTTGGCCAATTCCTGGGGCCTACTAGGCCCAGCCAATCCCCAAGGCCTAGTAGACCTGGAAAATCCCTGAGGCCTACTGGGCCCAGCCAAGCCTCAAGGCCTAGTAGACCTGGAAAATTCCTGAGACCTACTGGGCCCAGCCAATCCTTGGCCAATTCCTGGGGCCTACTAGGCCCAGCCAATCCCCAAGGCCTAGTAGACCTGGAAAATCCCTGAGGCCTACTGGGCCCAGCCAAGCCTCAAGGCCTAGTAGACCTGGAAAATTCCTGAGACCTACTGGGCCCAGCCAATCCTTGGCCAATTCCTGGGGCCTACTAGGCCCAGCCAATCCCCAAGGCCTAGTAGACCTGGAAAATCCCTGAGGCCTACTGGGCCCAGCCAAGCCTCAAGGCCTAGTAGACCTGGAAAATTCCTGAGACCTACTGGGCCCAGCCAATCCTTGGCCAATTCCTGGGGCCTACTAGGCCCAGCCAATCCCCAAGGCCTAGTAGACCTGGAAAATCCCTGAGGCCTACTGGGCCCAGCCAAGCCTCAAGGCCTAGTAGACCTGGAAAATTCCTGAGACCTACTGGGCCCAGCCAATCCTTGGCCAATTCCTGGGGCCTACTAGGCCCAGCCAATCCCCAAGGCCTAGTAGACCTGGAAAATCCCTGAGGCCTACTGGGCCCAGCCAAGCCTCAAGGCCTAGTAGACCTGGAAAATTCCTGAGACCTACTGGGCCCAGCCAATCCTTGGCCAATTCCTGGGGCCTACTAGGCCCAGCCAATCCCCAAGGCCTAGTAGACCTGGAAAATCCCTGAGGCCTACTAGACTCAGTCATTCCCTGAGGCTTACTGGGCTCCCCCAATCCTCAAGACCTACAAGGCGGGAAGGTAAATGGCGTTTCCGTGCACTCTGGTTTCCGTCACGGTGTCCTGTAGTGCCAGAAGTGGTTTAGCACTGCTTGCCACATGACCCGGAAAGCTGCCTGCGGACAAACGCCGGCTCCCTCGGCCTGAAAGCGAGACGAGTGCCGCAACCCCATAGACGCCTTTGACTGGACTTAACCGTCCAGGTGTCCTTTACCTTTCTGCCTTTACTAGGCCTGAAAAATCCCTGAGGCCTACTAGGCCCAGCCAGTCCTCAAGGCCTCCTAAGCCTGGACATTCTCTAAGACCACCTAGGCCTGGACAACCGCCCATTTTAAGGGCCACTTCCAGATTTCATGAACAGTATCGGTAATGTTGTGTATTAAATAAGATATTCTGGCAGCAGGGTAAAGTATTGTTATTGGTCAATTTGAAGTGTTCTATCACAATCCACAGCCTGATTGGGTCCCGCCGGAAAGTTTGAATATTATTGGTTCCCGCTAAAATGTATCTTTTCCCTCAGTCCCAATGTGTCTATAAATAGAGCTTTCCCTACCCCCTATCCCCAGTCTTGTCTTATCCCTTACAATAAAGAGCTGTTTTCACTAAGAAGTATTGCTGGACTTCTTGCTATCAGAACCCACGACACAACATACTGGCGACGAGGATGGGATTGAATTAGGCCGGCTGAGGGCTGCTGACCCTAGCGACCTGATTCTGGCGACAAGACTCCCTGTGACTGACAGGACAGATCAGTCCACTAAGATGGCTGCGTCACGGTTCATGGAACCATTTCATCCCGGAGCAACTGAGGCCTGGGATGCTTACCTCGAGCGCTTTGAATTCAGCGTGGCAGCAAAAGGGGTCACTGACGAGGAAAGGAAAAAGGCGTTGTTCCTGAGTTGCTGCGGGGCAGAGACCTTTGAGTTGGCTCGGGCAATTCTGGCCCCCACGACACTGCGGGAGGCGTCGTTCGCGAGCATTACGGAACACCTCTCCAATCACCTTAATCCGACAGCGTCGAAGATGACATGGCGCATCGAATTCCACAAGAGGCAACAACGACCTGGAGAGACGGTAGCAGTTTTCCTCACCGAACTGAGGAAGCTGGCGAGACACTGCAAATTCGCCAACTTGGAGGAGGCCCTGCTGGATCGGTTTGTGTGCGGCCTTCGCAGCAGCAAGGGCCGCAGGCGGATTGCGGCAAAACAAGATATGGATCTGTCGACAGCGCTCCGTGAGGCCATTGCGACAGAAAGCGCTGAGAGAGAGGAGCAAGACCCGGACCAGCGAGCCGAAAAGAGAGCTGGAGCGTCAACCCACACCGTGGACGACCAGGATGTCAGCCCCAACCAAAGCCCTGTGCGGGGAATAGAGATGGTGCGACAGGAGAGCACAGCAAATAAAGGTCGGCAGGGGGTCTGCCCTGGCTGCGGCGGATCACATGAGAGAAGGAAGTGCCGGTTCCGAGAAGCTACGTGTCATGCTTGTGGGAAAACGGGGCACATAGCCAGGGTCTGCAAGTCGAGTGGCACGTCGGGGTCCGCGAAATCAAGAGGTCAGAGGACATCCACAGCGACGCACCAACTCGACGATTGCAACTACCTCACGCAAATCGAGGGCAGAACTGTGCCATTTCCAGCCCAAGGGAAACCAGCTGTGCGGGTCCTAATCGAAGGGAAGCCGTGTAACATGGAGGTGGACTCCGGATCCGGATTCTCCATCGTATCGGAGGACACGGCCAGATCGTTATTTCCTAGAGGTAAGCTTCCGAGATTGGAGCCCTTCCCGGCTACTCTGCAATCCTATTCCGCTGGCCGCATAGACATTTTGGGAATGTGCGCAGTGAACGTACAGTTCCGCGAGAGGGAGGCCGTATTAAAGCTTGTGATCGCAAAAGGGAAGCGCACTAGCCTGCTGGGCACGGACTGGTTCCCGGCCTTAGGGTTGGGAATCTCAGGGCTCAACACGGTCCAGATAGCTTCGGAGACATTTAACACCCTGTACACGGAATTTGGGGAGCTATTTAATGGAGAGTTAGGATGTTATAAGGGGCCTCCAATTGACTTAGAACTGGACCCGGGGGTTGCGCCAATGCGCCTCAAACCCAGGCGGGTTCCATTTGCGCTACAGCCTAAAATAGAGGCTGAATTGGAGAAGCTAATACAGCAAGGGGTGCTTTCACCAGTGGACTCTGCTAAATGGGAAACACCCATTGTCACACCCCTGAAGGCTAATGGGGAAATACGAATTTGTGCGGATTACAAATGTACGATTAATAAGGCCATCAGGGGCAACTCGTATCCAATTCCAGTAGTGTCCCAACTATTAGCGAAGCTGGCTGGGGGCAAGGTGTTTGCAAAGATTGACTTGGCACAGGCATACCAGCAGCTTCCAGTGACTCCAGCGTCCGCTGAAATCCAGACAATTGTAACGCACAAGGGCGCCTTTAAGGTGAATAGGCTGCAGTTTGGAGTCTGCGTGGCACCTGGCATATTTCAAAGTCTTATGGAGCGCCTGTTACGGGGCCTGCCAGGTGTCCTGCCGTATTTTGATGATGTGTTAATTGCGGGCAAGGATGCTCAAGAACTACTGGGACGCATCCAGACAGTCCTATGCAAATTCCGGGATGCGGGGTTGAAACTAAAGAAAGAGAAATGTAGTTTTGGGGTAGCAGCTGTGAACTTCTTAGGGTACAGAATTGATGCTGCTGGCATCCACCCCATGGAAGACAAGGTTAAGGCTATCGCCGCAGCACCGACACCTAGTAACAAGGCTGAGCTGCAGTCCTTCTTGGGCCTCGTCAATTTCTATCACGCCTTTGTGCCACACAAGGCATCGATAGCCGAACCACTGCATCGGCTACTCCAAAAGAAGTGTGCATGGCGTTGGGGGCAACCGCAACAGAGAGCTTTTGAAACGCTGCGGGGCGTGCTGTCAAAGGAAAGTACACTTGCCCACTATGATGCTGCTAAACCACTGGTGCTGGCGTGTGATGCCTCACAATATGGCGTGGGGGCTGTCTTGAGTCACCGGGAGGCGGATGGGTCGGAGCGTCCAATCTCATTCTATTCCAGAACCTTGAGCCCCACAGAGCGGAACTATGCCCAGATTGATAAGGAGGCACTGGCTATAGTCACAGGAATCAAGAAGTTCCATGACTACGTGTACGGCCGCCCTTTCACAATTCAAACGGACCACAAGCCTTTGCTGGGTTTGTTCAGCCCGCATAAACAAACGCCTCAAATCTTGTCCCCACGCATGCTCCGATGGTCCATCTTTTTGAATGGATTTCAATACGAACTGTGTCATGTGAAGGGTAAGCTGTTGTGCCATGCGGACGCGCTGAGTCGTCTACCACTACCTGGAGCAGCCGACGACGACCCAGCCCCGGCCGAGCACGTCATGATGATGGAGACACTTCCCGGACCACCCGTGACGGCCGTCGACATCGCCGCAAGAACTAAAAGGGACCCCGTCCTCGCCCGTGTCCTTGTGTGGGTGGGGAGGGGATGGCCAAGTGGGACTCAGGAAGAGAAATTTAGACCTTTCATGGCAAGACAAAATGAGCTGTCCCTCCATAAGGGTTGCATATTGTGGGGCGATAGGGTGGTTATTCCAAGGTCTCTACAGAATGAGGTGTTGGACACATTACACATGGGTCATCCGGGCATGGTTCGGATGAAATCTTTAGCCAGGTGCTATGTGTGGTGGCCTGGCATGGACAAGGACATTGAACAATGGGTGCGCACCTGTCGAGCGTGCCAGGAGGTGCACCCAGAAATGCCCAGGGCACCAGTGCATTGGTGGGAGCGGGCTAAGAACCCGTGGAGCCGGCTCCATGTAGATTTTGCAGGGCCGTTTCAGGGAAAGGTGTTCTTAATTGTAGTAGACGCCTACTCGAAATGGCTGGAGGTCTCAATTGTTCCAAACATGTCCTCAGCTGCTGTAATCAGGGCCCTTCGCATTTTGTTTGCAACGCATGGGTTACCCGAGACCATAGTATCAGACAACGGGGCGGCTTTTGTGTCCCAAGAGTTCAGGGCATTCCTGGCCGATAATTTCATTAGAGGGGTCACTTCTGCTCCCTTTCATCCATCCTCGAACGGACAAGCCGAACGGATGGTGCGCACAGCCAAGGGTGCAATAGCGCGCCTCTTGGAAGGGGATTGGTCTGCTCGCATTGCAAGGATGTTGTTCCTGCAGCACACAACGCCGTGTGCATCCACAGGCAAGTCCCCAGCTGAATTATTAATGGGAAGGAGGTTAGCCACAATCCTAGACTATGTCCACCCTGACAAGGTGCCGGGCCGCGATACAAGAGAACCACCGGCTGCCGAGGGTGACAGAACCCGATACCTGTCAACAGAGGATTTGGTTTGGGTCCGGAACTATGCAAGGGGACCCGCATGGGTGCCGGGGGTGGTCACCCGACCCAGTGGGCCAGTGTCATATTTTGTGACGTTAGAGGATGGCAGAGTAATGCGCCGCCACATTGACCAGCTAAGGCGCCGGTTCCCAAGCAGGGTAAGCCCGAGGGGGGAGGAGCCGCGCACAACTCTGCCGGCGTCCGGTGAATCGCAGCAGTCTAGTCAGGATGACTCCGGGCCACAGGGGGTGGAGGGCTCCGAGAGTCAGGAAACCGAGATCACCACTGATGAACCTAACCCGGAAACAACTAGTCAGCCTAGAGAGTCAGCTAGTGACACAGCTCCAGCTGAGGTACCCGAGGTTATTGGAGAGAGAAGTCTGACCACGGATAGTCCAAGGAGTGACACACCGGGGGTTAGGCGATCCGGTAGGACTCGAAGACCTCCGCAATACTTGAAAGATTACGTGTATAGTCTCAACTAGGTGCGGGGGAGTGTTGTGTATTAAATAAGATATTCTGGCAGCAGGGTAAAGTATTGTTATTGGTCAATTTGAAGTGTTCTATCACAATCCACAGCCTGATTGGGTCCCGCCGGAAAGTTTGAATATTATTGGTTCCCGCTAAAATGTATCTTTTCCCTCAGTCCCAATGTGTCTATAAATAGAGCTTTCCCTACCCCCTATCCCCAGTCTTGTCTTATCCCTTACAATAAAGAGCTGTTTTCTCTAAGAAGTGTTGCTGGACTTCTTGCTATCAGAACCCACGACACAACAGGTAACAAAAAAAAAAAACCCTGCACGGATCAGGAGGCAGAGCAGCATTTGAAAGAGTCAGGAATGCAGAGCGCCGGTTGCTTGTTTTGGGGATTGTTATCTCTCCAAGAAACAAATTGGAAGCAGATTCGCTGTTGCCCCGAGAACGCAGGGAACGAGCAGAGTGCTTGAAGAGGGCAGCAGAAGGCCGCGGCATTAAATGCAAAATGGCTTTGACAGTGTCCTCTTCTTTACTCCTTCTGGTATCCGGGAATCCGATCTTTTGGATTCCGGCTCCAAAGTTAGCGGGAGGCGTGTGTCTCCCCCACAAAGGCAAACCGGAATCCAAAACCACATCCTTGGACCAAGTGTCTGTTAGGTCAAAATGCATTCCTCACTGAGCCTCCCAGGTGGCTTACAAAATTACTACCGCCAAGCATATTTCTGGCCTATTTCAGCCCGAGGGCCACATTCCCATCTGTGCAACCACTCGGGGGCCACATGCCAGCCACGGGCAGGACCAGAGGCAAAAGCGGCCAGAAAGTGGCGGACTCTCACTTGGAGATTTATAAGCAGAGGTTGGGTGGCCATCTGCCAGGGAATCTTTAGCTGCGATTCTTGCATTGCAGGGGGTTAGACTGGATGACCCTTGGGGGTCCCTTCCAATTCTACAAATTGGTGATTTAAAAAAAATACGTTGATGGTTGTTCAGTTGTTATAAATAATATTTCGCAGTTGGAATCAGCTTACATCAATCAGTCAAGACTCCTAGCTTGACGCTATTCTCTTTTTTTGTGGCTAGATGCTTGGTGGAAAAAAGCAGGACAGGAATACTTTAAATAAACACCCAAATACTTACATAAGGGCGTTTCACTTCCTGTTGCTTTGAAGCTGCGAAGCCCAACCCTATGCATGTTTACTCAGAAATAAACCCCGCTATGTTCAATTGGGGCTTACTCCCAGATAAATATGCAGAGCAGAGTGGGGGAACGCTGCACCATCTGGGGGCCACATTTCGCCCTTGGCAACCTTCCAGGGGCCACATGCCAGAGGCAGGTGGGTCGAAAGGCAAAAGTGGGCAAGTTTCTACACTCAGAAACACCCCTTCTCTTTACCCTCTATCCCAGCAAGAGAGGCAAGTAAAGACTGCATCCCAGCCACACGAATGCCGCAGCTCAGCTGGTAGAGCATGAGACTCTCAGGGTGGTGGGTTCGAGCCCCATGTTGGGTGGAAGGTTCCTGCCTTGCAAGGGGTTGGTCTAGATGACCCTCGTGACCCCTTCCAATGTTACAAGTCTGTAGTGTTTATCCGCCCGGATCTGGCCCGCGGCATACCTAGCACCCCACAGGCGGCGTCCATGTGTGGGTGCTGGAGAGACGATCTCTTGTAGACCACATGGGGACTCCCTTCGCTCTCGTGCCCCCCACTGATATTGGTGCCGGGGCTCAGGGGCTCAATGAAGTACTCCTCGCCGTCTGCGATGATCACACCATGCTGGAACGAGAAGAGGAGAGGAACGTGCAACTCATTTATAGGCGGGTCTGCCTCTGAAGACGGTCCAAAAACTTTAGCGGCCAGATCACTCACCAGAACAAGGCGGTTTGAGCACAGGACACCAATCCTGGCACAATTGCACCGGCTGCCGATTAGTTTCCAGGCCCAATTCAAAGTACTGGCGCCAACCTTACAAAACCTGGCATGGCTCAGGACCTCAATACCTTAAGGATAGCCTCTCCCTGTATGAACCAACCTGGGCCCCACACTTGTCACTGGAGGCCCTTCTCTATGTCCCCCATGCCAGTGGCAGCACGAGAATGGGGTCTTTTCTGTGGTGGCTCCCCGATTCTGGAATGCTCTTCCCAGAGAGGCTCGCCTGGCAGCATCACTACATGTGCCAGGCAAAAATATTCCTCTTTGCCCAGGCTGATGGCTATTACCATATTTTTCGCTCCATAAGACGCACTTTTTTCTTCCTAAAAAGTAAGGGGGAATATCTGCATTATACACAGATGTTCCCTGAACTAAGAAGAAGCAAAATCTATGGCATGTACCATATTTTTCGCTCCACAAGACGCACTTTTTTCCTCCTAAGAAGTAAGGGGAAATATCTGTGCGTCTTATGGAGCGAATGGTGGTCCCTGGAGCTGAATTGCCCAGGGGCCAAAAGAGGATCATGCTTTTTATTTTACAAAGAGAAAAGGGGGTGTTGAAAGGACCCCGCTCAGCAGCTGATCAGCAAGAGATCGGGAGAGAGATAAGAGTCCCGGCTCCCTTTCAGCCCCGCCCTCCATTGTTGAATGTGCTGCAGAGGGAGGTTGTTTGTTTCCCCAGCGACATGTGACTGGCTGATTAGATTATCTGTCTGGAAACTGTAGAAAAGGCTCCCTTTCCTTTAGAAGCTGCAGAAATGTGAGTTGAACCCCATAAAAATGGGGCTTTTCCTCTTTGCTTTTCCCCCTTTGCAAAAGGAGCTTTGCTTTTCCCCCTTTGCAAAAAAAGCTGCAAAACTTTTAGCTGATCCTCAAAAAACCAGGGCTTTTCCCTTTGCAAAAAAAGCTGCAAACTTTTAGCTGATCCTCAAAAAAACAGGGCTTTTAGAGGAGGAAAACCAGGGAAATCTGGGTTTCCTCCTCTAAAAACGAGGTGCGCCCGATGGTCCGGTGCGCCCTATGGAGGAAAAATACAGTAAATAATCTATGGCCTGTGAAAGTGTGGCAGAGAAGACTGTTACTGTATGACGACTGCTTTCTTATTACGCTGTCTGTCAGTATGCTTTTTATTATGTTCCTGTCACTGATGTTCTGAAATGTGTTTTTAATGTAAACTGCCCTGGGATCTTCTGATAATGGGTGGTACGTAAATTGGAACGAATAAATAATGATAATGGCTACTAGCCATTAACGGCTGTGCTCTGCCCTCCGTGGTTGCAGGCAACAAAAGTTTTTGAATACCCAGTTGCTGGGAGCCACAGGAAGGGAGGGAGCTCGTGCTCGGGTCCTGCTTGTTCACAGGCCACCTGCATTGCAGGTTGTTGGACTAGAGGACCTCCAGGGGTCCCTTCCAACTCCACAATTCTATGATTCTGGACGGCCACTGTGAGAGCAGGATGGTGGGCTAGAGGGGCCGCTGTCCTGACCCAGAAGGCTAACGTCCTTACGTTTCCCACCCCAGGGTGACCCTGCCCGCAAGCCACGAGGTGACCCCCCTCTCCTTCTTCCCGGCTGCTCTCTCCTCCGGCTGACGCTCGAGTTTTCGGCCGGACTCCTTGCCAGCCTAGCCTCACACTACCCCGCTTGTACTCGTAAGCGTGGCTTGCAGCCAAGAGCAGCAAAGCTTTCGTCCGGAAAGGAAATCCACAGCAAGGACATCAACACCGCCCCTTTCTAGGGCTGGGAAACCAGAAACTTTTCATTACACGCACACAGAAGTGATTCAACTCTGGTTCTTTGTGGAGGGGGCTTGCAGGGAGAGAGAGAGAAAAAATTGGGGGGGGGGAACCCACAGACCAACTGATAACTAGGCATGCTAGCAGATTTCCAAATGCTTTAAAAGAGAGAGAAAGAGAGAAGAGGAAACTCTTATTTTTTTTAAGAGTTAAAAGCGCCCTGGGAGGAGGGCTTCCCTTCCCATCTTATCCCGTGCTGCTTGACAATATTCCTTTTCATTCCGCTACAGAGACGGGAGAGTCGCATCAGAAAGGTTGCAGCGCTTGGGGCTTTCTAGTTTAGAGGAAAGGCGAGTGGCATGATAGAAGTTCATAAAATGATACATGGCACGGGTGGAGGAAAACGTTTGCTCCCTCTCTCATGAAACTAGAACTCGTGGGCATGCAATGAAGCTGAGCGTTGGAAGATTCAGGACAGATAAAAGGAAGTCCTTCTTCACGCAGTGCAGAGTCAAACTATGGAACTCCCTGCCCCAGTAGTCTGCGATGGTCACCAACTTGGATGGTTTTAAAAGAGAATTAGACAGATTCATGGAGGAGAGGGCTATCAGTGGCTACTAGCCAAGGGCTGGCCCCTGTGAGAACGGGATGGTGTCTGGTGGCATTTAAACATTGACAAAAACCTGCACCTAGATCTCAGGAACAATCTAGCCAAACTTGGTTGGTATTGTTGCAGCTTTGAAAGTTTCAGTCCACCATCTTGTTTCCAAATGGCACCTGGCAGTATCCAAATATGGATGAAAACCTGCACCTTGATCTCAGGTACTGTCTTGCAGACCTCCAAGTGTCCCAATTTCCCAGGGACAGTTGCAGATTTACAGAAGCCGTCCCGGTTTCTGATTTGACCCCGGAACGTCCCGCTTTTCCTTTGGACGTTAGAGAAATGTGGGAGGGTCTGGAGTTATGCCACCCCTGAGCCAAGGAGATACAGATATCTGAAGGCAGCCCTGCATAGGGAAGTTGTTTCTGTTGTAGAATAAAAAGGTAAAGGGACCCCTGACCATCAGGTCCAGTCGTGTCCGACTCTGGGGTTGCGGCGCTCATCTCGCTCTATAGGCCGGGGAGCCGGCGTTTGTCCACAGACAGCTTCCGGGTCATGTGGCCAGCATGACAAAGCCGCTTCTGGCGAACCAGAGCAGCGCACGGAAACGCCGTTTACCTTCCCGCTGGAGCGGTCCCTATTTATCTACTTGCACTTTGACGTGCTTTCGAACTGCTAGGTGGGCAGGAGCTGGGACCGAGCAACGGGAGCTCACCCCATCGCGGGGATTCGAACCGCCGACCTTCTGATCAGCAAGCCCTAGACTCTGTGGTTTAACCCACAGCGCCACCTGGGTCCCCACCTGTTGTAGAATAGGATGTCCCTATTTTTCCCGGAGAAATGCTGGAGGCTACGATCTTGCCAAATTTGGCAGCGAGGTCTTAAAAGGTGTCTGAAGGCACCGGGAACAGGCAAACCACTTTCCAAAATCAGCGGGGAGAGTTCCTGCCGTGCTCAGGTCCTGCTCGTGAGTTGGCAGCGGGATGCCGGGCTGGATTTTAGCATGATCCGGCAGCCAGGACCGTCTTAATTTCTTACTCCAGAATCCGTTCTGGGATCTTGCATGGTTAGGAAATTGTCTGGGGTGTGTGTGTGCGTGTCGGGGGCGTTTACTGAGTTACCGCCATGTCCTCGGGCTGGGTGCCAAAGAGAGAGTGACAACAGGAGGAGGCATTGCAAAAATTTTCCTCCTCGAATTGTAAAGAGGGAAAGAATGAGTCTAGGATTGAGAAACCCGAGGAGGATCTTCCAATGTGAAGAGTGGAAGGAGTCGCCCACAGAAGGTCTACAGAACCTCTTCCCCGAAGTGCAAAACTTTTCCACTCGGAAGGAATAGTTAGTGTAAATCTCTCTCTGGGAATGATAATAATAATAATAATGATTTTATTTTTTTATATGCCCACCCATCTGACTGGGTTTACCCAACCACTTTGGGCGGATCCCAACAAAATATTAAAAACACAATAAAACACCAACCATTAAAAGCTTCCTGATACAGAGCTGCCTTCAGATGTCTTCTAAAAGTTGTGTGTGGGTTTTTTGTTTTTTTTGGTTTTTATCTCTTTGACATCTGACAGGAGGGTATTCCGCAGGGAGGGTGCCACTGCTGAGAAGGCCCTCTGCCTGCTTCCCTGTGACTTCACTAGAATCTTAAGGGAACAATGAGGACTAGAACCTTGCCCTGTTGTTGTTGGTATTTTTTAGGGGAGGGTCCCAGGCCTAGCCCAGACGAAGCTGAGCCGGGGGCAGCTTACCAGCCCGTTGCAGTTGCTGATGGCGACTTTGGAGTTGAGGTACTCGTCTTGCAGGTGGCCGGAGTAGTGGCAGTCCTCGTGGAACTCGTGCTTGCGGTCGACCCCGTCGTGCCGCCAGTACTCCACCCGGAATCGCTCCGCCAGCAGGTTCGTGTGAAGCGTCAGGTTGAGGAGGAACTGCGCCTGGTGGGCTGAGACCCTGTAGAAGACCTGCTGCTCCCGAGGGGGCTCGTGGGAGGGGGCCCCCGTTCCGCGCCGAGCCCGCCGCTTTCGCGGGCTCTTCACGTCGAAAGTCAGGAAGTCCCCATTCTGGTCCACCTGCACGGGGAAGGCGATCTCATAGTGGTCGAGGCTTGAGAGGAACTCCTCTGGAGGGGGGGGGGCGGAAAGGAAATGCGGGGAGAGAAAAGAAATGCACATGGGTGAATCGGGACAATGCGTTCAGTGCCCTGGCCATTCGCAGGGTTTTGCTCAGCACGGCAATCCATGTTCATTCTGCAAGAGAGAGGTGGGGGGCCTTCTAGATGTTGTTGGGGTCCAGTTCCCATCATCCCCTCTGACCGATGGTTGCACTGGCTGCTGGGAGTTGGGAGTCCAGCATCACTAAGTGGACCACAGTGTTTGCCATACCCGGTCTAAGAATAGGCATTCCCTGCTCTCGGATGTGAACACCCCTTCTAAATAGAGGCGTTCCGCCAACTATATACGGATGGATACAGGCCTAGTGAGCAAAGCAAATAATGTCTTGCCCCCTTGAAGCAGTTGCTGAGACTTCAGGTCCCCGCCACCCCACAGCTGCCTCAGTCCCCTCCTTTCCAGGATTCCCCCCCAAGCAATCGGAGACTGTGCCTGCACACAGGCGACTTCTCCTCTGCCCTCTTCATGCCTCTCCTGGTTCTGGGGGACAAGAAGGGAAGGGAGCTGGTCACAGCAAGAGGGGGAGACAGCCGTGACTCTTCACCAGCCTGACCCATCTCTCCCTCCTGGCCTCCTTCCTCTTCTGCTGCAGCCTTTGATTCTGGACTGCTCTCTGCCACAGACTCTCCCTGCTCACTAGGCCCTGTTACCCCTTCAGCTTCCAACACCTCCTCCTCCCAGTCCTCCCTTTTCTCCTTCTGCCCACTAATCACCGTCCCACCCACCCTCCCCAGGCTCTGAGGCTTCTTCCCTTTAGGGTCCCCCAGCTGGTTCCTCACACAGTTCCTCTGTGTCCATCTAGTACGTGACATCCCAGAAGAGGCAGTCTCCCATCTCCCCCACCCAATTTGGCCTCTGTCCTCGCCACTGAAAGGCTGTCCAGAAATAAATGCAGCCCCCAGGTCAAGAAAGCTTCTTTTCCCCTGCCTTGAGGTCTAGTAAGTAAGTCATTATATTACGGTCAATGACCAGTATCTAAACATAGAACACCAACTGCAAATTTTAAAAACCCAGAACAAAGTAAAATAATGTAAAATCATATATATATATAAATATGGGGGGGGGGGACTTTTCTGACCTAGGAGTTGCATTCCACAGGGAGGGCGCCACCACTGAGAAGGCCCTCTGCCCAGTTCCCTGCAACCTCACTTCTCACAATGAGGGAACTGCCAGAAGACCCTCAGAGCTGGACCTCAGTGTCCGGGATGGATGATGGGGGTGGAGACGCTCCTTCAGGTCTACAGGGCCGAGGCTGTTTAGGGCTTTAAAGGTCAGCACCAAAACTTTGAATTGCGCTCGGAAATGTACTAATCATTGCGTGTCGTATTTTAATTGCTGCTGCCCAAAATCTGGCCACCTTGTGTGTTACACCAGGGTTGTTATCTAGGAGCAACACAGAGTGGCAAGAAACCGTTCAGTATATTTATGGAGTATTGGCAGAATAAGGTCAGAGTGTAAATCTCTATAAAACAAGCACTGAGGACTAGCAGCTTGGGGCTCAACCTGCGCTCCCTTGCCCCGCCGCCCCCCCCACCGTACCTTGCGACTGGAAGGCGTAGCCTGGGAGGTTGCCCACGGACACGGCTGAGACGAGGGTCCAGGTCAGAAGCCTCCAGGCCGTTGCCATAGTGGGCCACGATGCTCGCTGCGATGGGGGCTGCGTTGGACCAGGCCGACGGGGTCTGCCCCAACATTGCTTTCGCTGAGCCGCCACGCTTGCTTAGACAGGGGTCCCCCGTTCCTGGGTGGCCATCCTCGGCCTCTGGGTGCTCTGCAGGAGGCGGCAAGGGTGGGGCGGGCGTCAAGGCGGGGAGGGGCTGGTCCACGGTGCTCAGCATGTGCCAGGAGTCTGCGGCATTGCTCTGTCGGAGAGGAGCCTCATAGAATCACAGAACAGTAGAGTTGGAAGGAACCACAAGGATCATCTCGTTCAACCCCCTGCAATATGCAGGAACCTTTTTGCCTAGCGTGGGGCTCAAACCCATGACCCTGAGATGCCTACCCTCCAACATTTCTCCGATGAAGGTAAAGGTAAAGGGACCCCTGACCGTGAGGTCCAGTCGTGGACGACTCTGGGGTTGCTGCACTCATCTCGCTTTACTGGCCGAGGGAGCCGGAGTACAGCTTCTGGCCAGCATGACTAAGCCACTTCTGGCGAACCAGAGCAACGCATGGAAACGCCGTTTACCTTCCCGCCGGAGTGGTACCTATTTATCTACTTGCACTTTGACGTGCTTTCAAACTGCTAGGTGGGCAGGAGCTGGGACTGAGCAACAGGAGCTCACCCCGTCATTGCGGGGATTCGAACCGCCGACCTTCTGATCAGAGCAAGCCCTAGGCTCTGTGGACCACAGCACCACCAGGGATGTAGGGATGTCCTATTCAATAACAACAACAGCAGCAATTGTTGTTGTTTTATTGTTTATACCCAGCCCATCCTGCTGGTGTTGTAAGAATTTAAAGGTCTTTCATATATAATAATTGCTATTAATGTACCAAACAAATAAGGCCACATGTCTGAAAACAGCACAGGAAGACAGGCCTCACTCCATTTTGACTCCTAGCTGGCCAAGTGTTTTCATCTGCAGGGAGGAGGTGAGAAGTCTCTGCCTGAGGGCCAGATATGGACCATTTCCCTCACAAAGGAACAGCCATTAGCCCTACCTGCCAGGGCAGAAAACATTCTGTTTTGCAGGTGTATCTGAAGAAGTGTGCATGCACACGAAAGCTCATACCAAGAACAAACTTAGTTGGTCTCTAAGGTGCTACTGGAAAGAAATTTTTATTTTGTTTTGCAGAAATGTGTGTCTGGGAGGGGGTCAAGTAGAGATGGCACAGGTGTGGAATATAGCTCTGATGTATCTGGGGGGGGGGTGGTGGTGGTCTTGGGTTACATCTCTTCTGTTGATTGGATGATGTTTCTGGGGGTGGGCTAGACTCCAGGAGGGATTTTGAAATGTCTTTATAAGAGCATGCCTGCATTGTTCTGGGTCTTTTCCCCTGAAAACACCGTTGTTGCAACAGCTTCAATAAAGATCAAGCTTACTAGCTGCTTTGCTTCTCAGTTTTCTCTGGTTGGCCTCTGTTTTTTACTCCTACCAATGGAGAACCTGCAAAGGACTTTGCAAGGGCTCTTGTGTACCCCATGCATAAGGGAATAAGGGCAGATTTTTTTCTTATTACACTGGGCTGCCCCAGCCACTCTGGGCGTCTTCCAACATATGTTAAAACATTGAACATCAACACCTTCCCTATCCAGGGCTGCCTTCAGATGTCTTCTAAAGGTTGTCTAGTTACTGCGGGAAACAACCAGCAAGCACAGGATCCGAGCACAGGAGCAACCCTCTCCCTTCCCGTGGCTTCCAGGAACTGGGATTCGGAAGCACCGCTAGCCTCTGCCATGGAAGCAGAGCTGTTGCGGCTCATAGGAGAGATTTTGTGGCTCAAGAAAGAGAAAGGCGGTGGGGGAGAAAGAAAGGAGGGTAGAAACGAGGTGCTTGGGGCGCAAAAACAGTGGGGAGAGAGGCAGGCAGGGGAGAAGGACACAGAGAGGATTAGTTTACATCTTAATTCTCTCTCTCCCCCCCACAAAAAAATCCAGATTGTTGTTGAAGGGAAGGAGAGAGAGAGAGAGCGCATCTGTTCCCAATTTTGCCACTGGGTCTGCAGACAACTGGGCCGCGCTGGCTTTGGATCCTGCTGCAGAGGAGAGTAATGGGAAGCAGATGGGCCGGAGGGGTCCCTCTCCGCCCGCGAAGAAGCGAGGAAGGATTTTTGCAAGGAAGGCAATGGGACTCGCGGACCCCGAGATCTTGTTTTGCAGGAGCTCGGATATGTGGTTATTTCATCATCGGGCGACTTGTCACACACAAGTCTGACCCAGGGTAGGCCCATCCAAGTTAACGGCTTTAAATTTCAGTGGGTCTACTCTGAGTAGGACTCGGCTGGGGGATTTAGGGAGGCTCGTTTCAGGTTCTCTCTGTCCTCCATCTTAAAAACCGTCTCTCCGCAACTGGGATGCCAGTAGTGGCATAATGGTTAGAGTGTTGTCTTAGGCCCGGGTGTGTGTGACCCGGGTTCAAATCCCGCCCCCACTTGGCCACAAAGATCAGTGGATGCCCTTTGGGGGGGGGCAGTCTCCCTCTCTCTCAGCCTATCCTACCTCGCAGGGTTGATGTTGTGGGGTGAAGTGAGGAGGGGGAGTACTGTGTACCCCGAGCTCCTCAGAGAAAAGCTGGGATCCAAACGCAATAAAGAGCAACCACCACAAAAGTCTCCTTATTGAGAGGTAAGGCATGGGAGTGAAATAAAACCATAGCATCATAGAACTGTAGAGTTGGAAGGGACCCCCAAGGGTCATCAAGTCCAACCCCCTGCACCCATGACAGATGACCAGCTAACCTCTGCTCAAAAACTTCCAAGGAAGGACTGTCCACAACCTCTGTTCGACTGTCAAGCAGCTCTTACTGCCAGAAAGTTCCCCCCCCCGGATGTTTACTCAGAATCTCCTTTCTTGTAACTGGAAGCCATGGGTTCGAGTCCTACCCTCCAGAGCAGGAGAAACAAGCTGGCTCCATCTTCCATGTGACAGCCCTTGAGATATTTGAAGATGGCTCTCATATCTCCTCTCAGTCTCCT
Source organism: Lacerta viridis (assembly GCA_900245905.1). Taxonomy (NCBI): domain Eukaryota; kingdom Metazoa; phylum Chordata; class Lepidosauria; order Squamata; family Lacertidae; genus Lacerta; species Lacerta viridis. The sequence continues at coordinate 166,141 of OFHU01004484.1, read as the reverse complement.
CTTTTCCAGGCTAAACATACCCAGCTCCTTCAACCGTTCCTCATAAGGCTTGGTTTCCAGAATTTAGCAAAATCTACATACTGGTTGAGGACGCGGGTGGCGCTGTGGGTTAAACCACAGAGCCTAGGGCTTGCCGATCAGAAGGTCGGCGGTTCGAATCCCTGCGACGGGGTGAGCTCCCGTTGCTTGGTCCCAGCTCCTGCCCACCTAGCAGTTCAAAAGCACGTCAAAGTGCAAGTAGATAAATAGGTACCACTCCAGCGGGAAGGTAAACGGTGTTTCCATGCGCTGCTCTGGTTCACCAGAAGCGGCTTTGTCATGCTGGCCACATGACCCGGAAGATGTACGCCGGCTCCCTCGGCCAGTAACATGCTATGAGCACCGCAATCCCAGAGTCGGACACAACTGGACCTAATGGTCAGGGCCCCTTTTACATAATGCTAGATTGTGAGTACATACATAATTTTATTTGTATGCTGCCTCTGAGTAGGACAACTCTATGATTTGAAGACGTGTGAAGAGTCAAGGGTGTCCCACAAGCATGTGAAGAGTGCAAGGACACACCAATCTATCCATTTTGGTTCCTCTCAGCTCCTCCTTCTTCCATTCTTAAAGTTCAAATTCTGCATGCTCACACATCTGCCGGTGCCTTGTTTTTTGAAAGTCCTCACGAAAGTTCGCTCGCACTTTCCTGCAGGTTTCTGCGAGCTTGACTAATAGACCAATTTTGGTTTCGCAAAGCAATTTCTTCCAAAAAGAGCACCTTGTTTTCTCTTCCATCACCCAGGGCAGCCATTTTTGCACGTTACCTGGCCAGAGAACCATTTTACAAAATGGGGAAAAGTGCACATTTCAATGAGCAGCTCCTTCATTTGTTTGTTTGTTTGTTTGCGTGCCATTTCAGAAAATGCAGATACGGTGGTTTCGCCTCAATGCGAACTGAATAGATATTCCCCCCTCCCCCCATTCCTGTTTAAGGCTCAGAACATAAAATGAGGCCATAGCCCTTAGCTGTGAAACATCTGAAATGGAATTTAAAAAGAGAATGCTCACCTCCAGCCTCCTCCTAACCCCGACTCTCATTTTTAATTATAATTAAGCCCAATTATTTACACTCTCAACCCACCAGACGTCATTGAGCGAATGGCTTGGCTTTTCAACTCAACTCAAGTTTGCTTGGATGATTAAAACAACAGGTTGCAAGGGATTAATTGAATTGAGCCTGTGGTGCATTGGAGTGTGGGGGTTTTTTTAAAAAAAATTGGACGGAAGGGAATGCATTTAAGGATCCAATCAGAGCATATGACCCAGAGCTCTGAGCCAGATACCCAGCTTGAAGAAGAAGAAGAAGAAAAATCACACTGCGGTTAACTTATTTTTCGTGGGCATCCGAAGAGCAGTCGAGACGAGAGAGCATGTTTAAGCTTGTTGGGAAGGTAGACATGTAATCTCACGGTGCCCAATTAGCAGATGCAGGTAATTAAAAGGTTGTCAGAAAGTTGGGAGGAAAACACACACACACAGGGGTGCCAACTTGGGGAGGGGAGCAGGTGAGCCCCACCCTGCATAACTGATCACATGACACAGGGCACTCACACCGTTTGAATGGGCAATGCCCATCGATACCTCCAGGGCTGCCTCTCTCCAAATGAACCGACCCAGACCCTGAGATTATCCTCTGAGGCCCCTTTTCGCGTGCTTCTTCCATGAGAGGTCTGGAGGGTGGCAACACAAGAACAGGGCCTTTTCTGCGGTGGCTCCCCGCCTGTGGGATTCTGTCCCTAGGGAGGCTCACCTGGCGCCTTCATTATACACCTTTAGGTGCCGGGCCTTTGGCTGACTGACACCCAATGCCCTTTTAAAATGTTACAGGTAGGTAACCGTGTTGGTCTGCCACAGTCAAAATAAAATAAAATTAAAAAATTCCTTCCAGTAGCACCTTAGAGACCAACTAAGTTTGTTCTTGGTATGAGCTTTCGTGTGCATGCACACTTATTTGGGGGGGTGGGTTATTGGGTTATTCTTGTTTATGGTTTTTATTATGCACTTTGTGTTTTTATACTGCGGTTTTATGTTGTAACCACCCTGAAACCTGCTAGTATACGGCGGTATGCAAATTTAATTAATTAATTAATTAATAATAATAATAATAATAATTTGGGAGGGGGCTGGCTCTCACACACAAACCCCACATCTAAAGCCACCATCTCAAGGGAGACTGATGTTGCAACACTGGCCAGGCCCAAGCAGGCAGTCAGGGGTGGGCATACATTTTGGGGGCTGACTAGGGGGGGGAACTAGACTTTATTTCACCCAGGTCAAAGACCCAGTTTGACACCCCCTAGAGAAGCATTTGCGTGTGCACACTCACACTCACACACACACACACACACACTACACCCCTCTGGAGGCTTTACCCGGGGCCCAAAACCTGGCAGCAGCCCCCCCCCCTTCATAGCTACGACTCTGGGGGTTGTTATGGGGTTCCCTGTCCGTGGCACTGCCTTACAAGAGATCGCCACATTTAAAAATAAAATAAATTAACAACTACATCTCAGGTTTTGATTAACATGTCCAAGCCACTGTTGGGAATAAATATTTCCTATGCCTTATAGTTTCCAAGAAGCGTGGGGGGTACCGATTAGGGAAATGCTGTACTGTATAAATGCATGAATTAAGGCGCTTTTAGGACCCCTCGGTGGTGATTAGGGACCCTGCAAGTTACGCTTCCTTCCTTTCCTAGTCGATCCGCCACTGCAGATGGTGGAGATCAGCCCTGGAGATTTTTGCATACGTGTAGAATTTTGGGAACGCGAGGCGAACATACTTGGCATCCTGCAGAAATGTTTTCCCACCCACCCAGAAGGCAGCAAGCCCTTCCCATTCCCCGGAACACAGCTAACAGAGAGCGAGGGAGAGAGAGATCTTTTCGGGTGGGTGTCGGGGGGGAGACCGTGTCCCCGGCCTCATCCCCCAAACCAGCCGTTTTTGCGCAAGGATCCTGCAACTCCCCTCCCTGGAGCGCCTCATCATCCCCCGCCCGCTTTGCAAAACCAGAAAGTTCCCAAAGGAGGAGAGAGAGAGAAAAAAATTAAATAAATTCCCTTTGCATACCTTTCGCTAATTTTGTTTTTTTTGACTTTTCTTCTCCCCGCCCCGGGTTTCTTGCAGGAAATTTCGGTTGGTCCGATGAGAGAGGTTATCCAAGCGCAGGACGCAAAGTTTTTTCCCCCCAAGCAACAGCTGGAAAGAGAAGGAGAGAGAGAGAGAGAGGGAGAGAGAGAGAAGAGAAGAGAAGCGGCAGAGGGGGAAATTCAGGGGAAATGCTACTCCTGCAGAAAGTATTGAGCTAACGGATTCGTTGCAAGAAGAAGAAAAAAACAGAAAAGAGAGAGAGAGAGAGAGAGACCTCCTTTCAGGAAGCAAATGGAGGTTGTATGAAGCAGACCGGGTTGTTTAGCAAAAAAAGAAGGGTTTTTTTGTCAGGCTAATTAAAAAATAAAATAAAAGCCACCACAGTGCTTCCCCCCACCTTCACCCAAGGAAAAAAAATGAGAGAGAGAGCGAGAGAGAGAGAGAGAGACCTCCTTCTCTGGTGACGCCACTGAAAGGCAGGTCTCTTTCTGTTACAGATGTAAGGCACCGCTGGGTTGCTAAACCTCAGCGGGAAAGGGAGGGGGAAACAGATGCACACCCTCCAACATTTCACCGGTGAAAATAGTAACGTCTTATTCAGTAATAATAATAATAATAATGCATCTGATTGGGTTGCTCCAGCCACTCTGAGCGGCTTCCAACATATGTATATAAAAACATAATGTAACATTAAACATTGAAAAACTTCCCTTTCCAGGGCTGCCTTCAGGTGTCTTCAAAATGTTGTATAGTGACTTATCTTCTTGGCTTGGGGGGGGGTCGCATAACTCCAGAACCTCCAACATTTCTCCGATGAAAATAGGGACGTCCTAAGGAGCGGGTGGCGCTGTGGTCTAAACCACAGAGCCTAGGGCTTGCCGATCAGAAGGTCGGCGGTTCGAATCCCCGCATGACGGGGTGAGCTCCCGTTGCTCGGTCCCTGCTCCTGCCAACCTAGCAGTTCAAAAGCACGTCAAAGTGCAAGTAGATAAATAGGTACCGCTCCGGCGGGAAGGTAAACGGCGTTTCCGTGCGCTGCTCTGGTTTCCGTCACGGTGTCCTGTTGCGCCAGAAGCGGTTTAGTGATGCTCACCCTATGACCCGGAAAGCTGTCTGTGGACAAACGCCGGCTCTCTCGGCCTGAAAGTGAGATGAGCGCCGCAACCCCAGAGTCTCCTCTGATTGGACTTAACCGTCCAGGGGTCATTTACCTTTACCTTTTACCTTACCCCAGCCTGTAATTGAAGCGGTTCTTTCCCTCTCATTAGTTGTCTCACTTACCCAGTTCTGGGTAGGAAAACAGGGTGTGTGTTTTTATTTATTCAGCCCTTATTGGCATAATACTTTTAAAAATGTAACTTCAAAGAGCAGAGCATTGCAGTGTGAGTGGGTGGGGAAATGCACAGAAGCCTGTGACGGGGTTTGCAACTGCAACGGGCAGGAACCATAGAAGCGGGCCTACGGAACTCCCTGCCACAAGACCTTTCCCCCTATGTTCCTAACTCAAACCAGATCTTTATTCAGGATCATGAGGACTACATCCTTAGTTTACATTTAGGGGAAAACGTCACTATGGAAGACAGAGGGCGGGGAATGCTGTGCTCCCCACTTTTGAAAAACAGCGCTTCAGTGTGCAAGAGTAAAAAAAAGATAATGTACATTTCTCACGATGCCGCAAAGTGACATCACTCATTAAAGGTTGACTCCCCTTACAAAATGGTGCAGAGGCACAGGGTGGGAATGAATTTAAATAACATTAATGATAATAAATACAGTATATATATTTATAAGGGGCCCTTTATGGCAGTGTTTTTCAACCTTTTTTGGGCAAAGGCACACTTGTTTCATGAAAAAAATCACGAGGCACACCACCATTAGAAAATGTTAAAAAATTTAACTCTGTGCCTATATTGACTATATATAAAGTAATTCTCTTGAACAGGAATCAAATAAACACAAAGAAAGTATTTTATAATTACTTTTCAATTTTTCCCACGGCACACCAGGCAACATCTCGCGGCACACTAATGTGCCGCGGAACAGTGGTTGAAAAACACTGCTTTATGGGATGGGACATTTGTTAGTGTTCTCTTTCAGTGCCCTCTGGTGGCCAAAGAAGGAAAAGCTTTCTTTCCCCCCAGATATATTTTATTGTTATTGCTTTTTAAAAGAAAACATTTTTAGTATTTTAAAGGGAAAAAAATCTCAAAGCAATTTGCAACACATGAAAACATCAAATAAAACACTCCGGAATAAAACAAATCCAAGCTTCCAGATTAATATTTCGGATCCTTCTCTAAGCGACATTTTGCTTTCCCCTTGTTTAATGACTGGCTTCATTTATAGAGCTGCCCTGTGGCGGAAGGACTCTAGAAACTTCACATATACATTCCAACACACAATAGGTTTTCCTTCCGTTTTGTCGACTTCCCATCCCATTTTCCAGGGTGTTTTTTTAATTTTATTTCTCCCCCTATCTTCTCCCTCTTATATCATAACAATAATGAAATAATCTCCATAGTTCAAATCCTGCTTGAGAATACATCATACTAAAATAAGAAACACGCCCTTCTTTAAATTCTGAAAGCATTTAAAGACCTGCTGCAACGGGCGCGTCAGTACTTTTTATAACTAGTAAGTTGAAGTCTCAGACATATCACCTGGAATACTGTGTCCATTTCTGGGCACCACAGTTCAAGAAGGATACTGACAAGCTGGAACGTGTCCAGAGGAGGGCAACCAAAATGGTCCAAGGCCTGGAAACGATGCCTTATGAGGAACGGCTTAGGGAGCTGGGTATGTTTAGCCTGGAGAAGAGAAGGTTAAGGGTGATATGATAGCCATGTTCAAATATATCAAAGGATGTCATATAGAGGAGGGAGAAAGGTTGTTTTCTGCTGCTCCAGAGAAGCGGACACGGGGCAATGGATTCAAACTACAAGAAAGAAGATTCCACCTAAACATTAGGAAGAACTTCCTGACAGTGAGAGCTGTTCGGCAGTGGAATTTGCTACCAAGGAGTGTGGTGGAGTCTCCTTCTTTGGAGGTCTTTAAGCAGAGGCTTGACAGCCATCTGTCAGGAATGCTTTGATGGTGTTTCCTGCTTGGCAGGGGGTTGGACTGGATGGCCCTTGTGGTCTCTTCCAACTCTAGGATTCTATGATTCTAGGTTTTCTTTAAACAAACAATAAAGATTTATTTAAGGCAAGATAGTATATAACACACATGGATTAAATTTAGGCTACTTCAAGAATACAGTGCAATCTCTCTTTAATTCATCCTCAGTTGTTTTTGCGTTGTAGGTTTGGTCCCTTTATAGGGTCACACTTTCTTTCAGTTATCCACCCCCTTTAACAATCCTGCTCCTGAGATACTTTAAGTAATAGACCAATGGGCTCTCCATGCCCCCCCCCTTCACTGGGTCTGGGAGTTTATTCTCTTCCTTAGAAGAATCTCTCCCCTCCAGACTAGATTTGAGTCCCAAGTAGGCTGTTCCTTTCCAGCTCCTACTTCTCCTGGCTCAACCTCTGCCTCCCAGTAAAATTTCTGGTCTATTCCTCCTACAGGACACCACACTCTGTCCTTCGCAATACGCTCAGAATGGAAGTTGTTTTTACCCAGAACCAACTCTTTCTCCCATTCACTCTTTATTCCCAAACCTGTCTCCTATCCTAACTCCCTAAAGGTAAAGGTAAAGGGACCCCTGACCGTTAAAAGTCCAGTCGTGGACGACTCTGGGGTTGCGGCGCTCATCTCACTTTATTGGCCGAGGGAGCCGGCATACAGCTTCCGGCTCATGTGGCTCTGGCAAACCAGAGCAGCGCACGGAAACCGCGTTTACCTTCCCGCTGAGTGGTACCTATTTATCTACTTGCACTTTGACGTGCTTTCAAACTGCTAGGTTGGCAGGAGCAGGGACCGAGCAACGGGAGCTCACCCCGTCGCGGGGATTCGAACCGCTGACCTTCCGATCAGCAAGCCCTAGGCTCAGTGGTTTAGACCACAGCGCCACCCGTGTCCCCTACCTATCTCCTAACCTCTCCAACCTCCATTCCAACCCTCCAAAAGCAACCCTCTCAACTCCCACAACCACTCTCTCTCCTCAGATCCTTTCCTTTTAAGCTCTCCCTCCTGGAACCACGGCCAATCAGAGGCTGCCGTTCATTAACCATTTGCTGGCAGGGAAAGAAAAGGAAAAAAGAAACACTTTTTGATCCAAATGGTCCAGCAAAACCAACTTTTTCGTCACACCTGCCTCTTTCTGGCTGTGGCTCATCACACTGCTCCTTGTTATGCAATCACCCGGAGACCCAGCCGGGCATCACTTGCGTGAGAGGGACCAGGGTGACCTTGGTGGGCATCCAAGATTTCGGCTCCCACAATGCCCTGGGTTGTTGATTCTGGTGCCACAGAGGTGCCCTTTCATCTCTGACCAAACCCAGTTTAATGTGTCAACCTCCCAGTTCTTAGGGTGCATTATTCCTTTGAAAAATCAGATTTGAAATAAGAGTGCCTCTAAGCATGCTCAAGTTTTTTCTGGGGGAGGCGGCACAGTCTTCATGTAGTTATATTGGCTTTAAATTACTGCCCCTTTGTTAGAAAACAATATTATTAGAAAATTATTATTATTACTAGCTAATAATAATAATAATAGTTAGAAATAAATAATAATAATAGTTAGAAAAATTATTATTATTACTAGCTGGCCCGGCCACACGTTGCTGTGGTGGGTTTTTGTTGTTGTTGTTTTGCTTTTTAAAATTCTCCTGACCCCGAGAGTATTCTGGAAGCTCCTGTTTTCATTCTTCCCTGTCCCTTTAGAGCAGGGGTCAGCAACCTTTTTCAGCCGTGGGCCGGTCCACTGTCCCTCAGACCATGTGGTGGGCTGGACTATATTTTTTTTTGGGGGGGGGAATGAACTAATTCCTATGCCCCACAAATAACCCAGAGATGCATTTTAAATAAAAGGACACATTCTACTCATGTAAAAACACACCGATTCCCATTACATAAAAGAACACATTCTACTCATGTAAAAGCAACATGGCGGCCATTTTAAGTGAGGGCACTGGGGACCTTAAAGAGCATTCTCCCCCAACCTAGTCCCAAATTCGAACCCTGGTCTCTCTCTTAAATGTGTGCCTGCCCCTTTAATAGAATTAAACCCTTGCCCTAGATTTAACATCTCCCCCCCCTCCGGAAACCTGATACATGGTACAGTCCGCTCTGGCATTGAGCCTGGGGTCAGAAGGGACCATAACGATGCAAGGAGGGGTGATGGGGAACTGGTAGGGTCCTTATACATTTGTGTGCGGCGCTTTTTCCTCTTCTGATAACTGGAGTTTCGTTTGTAAAGCGATACAGCAGTGCAGAAAGGATTGTGTGTGGAGACAGGATAGGGAGCAAAGCATAGTTGCTGAGCTTTCTCATCCTACATCCCCCCCCCCATAAGGAATGGTATGGCCCGGGCCTAAAAACCTTTTCCTGCCTGGAGCTGAAACTACTAAGAAGAGTTTAGGCCTTCCTCTTAACTGTTTCTTTTCTGAGTGCAGAGGCTGGGGCTAGGGAGCTTAATGGGGGGCTGTCACACAGGAAAATGGAGGACTGAGGTTAAGGAGGTTTTTTGGTCGGCGCACAGTCTGTGACGCTGCCCTGCGATGAGCCTTTCTATTGGTTGTTGTTCAAAGTCTTCAGTTCTGTTGCTGGTGACACGTAATGTGTGCGCCATTTTTTTGGCCTTTATTCTATATTTTAGGCATGACAGGTGTGGTTTTTTTGAATTTTTATTATGCCAGATCCTTCCTTGATGGTCATGTTACGCTGTGTCCTAAATTTGATGCGCTTTGGTACAGGCTGTTACGGAGAACATCGGTGTCCGCCGCGCACACAATGGGAACATTTACATATATATAGATTATTATTATTATTATTATTATTACTACTACTATCTCACCCTTTTTCAATAATTGAAAACAAACCCTTTTCCCCAGACATGAAAATGAATGCAAATTAGGTAAACATATGTCAAAAGTGCTCGATTAATTCAGAGGAGAAAATGTGGAGTTCTTGTCCCTTGTTGCAATGGTCTTCTGGCAAGAATATGGTTTTAGAGTGTCGGCTCAATCCATAGAGCATGAGACACGGAATCTCAGGGTCGTGGGTTCGAGCCCCGTGTTGGGCATTAAGATTCCTTCATTGCAGGGAGTTGGACTAGATCACCCTTGAGGTCCCCTTCCAGCCCTATAATTCTTTGATTCAATATGCAAAAACCCAATTGGACATTTTCATTTGTATCAAAACCATTATTTCTCCTTCCTGCGCTGCTGGCAATCCATCAAAATCTTCCAATTTTCCTTTGGAATTTCCACATGCGATGATTCCAACCACTAGGTAGTGTTGCTCCCCCTGACCCCAGGCAAGATGCCTTACCTACCAGGCAGGGAATCAAGACCTGCAGGTTTTCCCATAAGAGAGGGGAAAGAGTCAGGGAGGAGAGTTATGGCTCTACCGGCCGAATTTCTGCCTGCGGCACAATACTCAAGAAAGCACAGGAGCTCTCTCTGAGAAAGGAAGTGGCGAATGTGAGCTTTTCAGGCCTAACTTGTGCTCTTTACACCTTCTCAAAACCAGAAGCCTTTCTTCAAACGCTCTTTTTCAACCTTCCTGCTTACGTAGTACGGAAATTGGGTCAAAACTTCAAAGACACCCCCACCTCACCCTGTCGACGTCTGCAGAGCAAACTCAGCCACCACGTCTTCACTGCCAGAGACCAGACCTCTCTCTCTCTCTCTCTCTCTCTCTCTTTCCCTTTACACCCCTAAAAACTGTCATTTTGCTTTGGGATGGACATCTGACTCCATTCATTTCCCCTTAAAAGAGAGAGAAACAGACAGAAACGTTTACGGAAGTGTCCATTGTCTTCTGCTCTCTGGATCAGGTAAGGATCTCAAGATGTTTGATGCACAGATAGCCATTTTTCTCCCCATTTAGTGCTGAACTGGCGCTGCTCCACATCGGTAAGAAATTGATATTTCATTGTGGTGGCATCTGCCCTCTGGAACTCCCTGCCTTTAATTCGATTTGGATGTCTTTAATTCGATTTGACATCAACAGAAGTCTCATGTCCAGATCAAGGGAAGTAATGGTACCACTCTATTCTGCCTTGGTCAGGCCACAACTAGGAATACTGTGTTCAGCTCTGGGCACCAAAATTTGAGAAGGATGTTGACAAGCTGGAAGGTGTGCAGAGGAGGGTGACCGAGATGATCAAGGGTCTGGAAAGCAAGCCTGGTGAGGAACGGTTGAAGGAGCTGGGTATGTTTAGCCTGGGAAAGAGGAGGCTGAGAGGAGATATGAAAGCCATCTTCAAATACCCCAAGGGCTGTCACGTGGAAGATGGAGCATCTTGTTTTCTCCTGCTCTGGAGGGTAGGACTCGAACCCATGGCTTCAAGTTACAAGAAAGGAGATTCTGACTAAATGTCAGGAAGAGCTTTCTGACAGTAAGAGCCATTCGACTGTGGAACAATTTCCCTCAGGAGGTGGTGGGCTCTCCTTCCTTGGAGGTTTTTAAGCAGAGGTTGGGGGACCATCTGTCATGGATGCTTCAACTGAGATTTCTTCATTGCAGGGGATTCGATCCTTACCCTTCCAACTCTACAGTCCTATGATCAGGGGACACCTTCTTCACTGTACTCTTTCCTGTGCCTGCTAAATACATTTTCGTTGCTGTTTAGACATGCCTTTCCAGACATGTGGAATCATAGAATCGTAGAGTTGGAAAGAATCACATCTATTCCCACCCCGTACCGTGCAGGAATGTTGACATATATTTTAATCTGTTTTCGTTTTATCACAGGTTTTATCTTTGGAAAGTTTTAAAGAATTGTTTTCCCCAATACTTTTAATGACTTTAATTCTATTGAGAAACACCACTTAGAGATTGTTGTTGTTTTATAGTCAAGTGGTACAGACATTTTATGGAAAAAGCACACAGCAAAAAACAGTTGGGGGTTCAAGGTGGGGTTTCAGGGATCGAACCTCAAGGGGGTCCTTGGTTGTTAAAGGTTGGTTAGGGTGGGCTGGCGTTGGGTTTAGATAGACCGGTGGTGTGGTTTAGTGTAAGACAGCTTCCTATTTAAATCAGCCACTTATCCAAAACCACAGGACTAGAAACTTAACTTTATTTTCAGGGGGCCAGAGCTCAGTGGCAGAGCACCCTCTTTGCAGGCAGAAGGTCCTGGGTTCAACCCCCTGCCTGAAAGCCTGGAGATCCACATTCAATCACTGCAAATAGTCTTGAGCTTGATTGATCCATAGTCTGACTTGGTATATATAGCAAGAATTATTGTTAGGGGGCCAGACCTTTTGTAGAGCAGGGGCAAAGCCTCAGTTTGTTATGTATTTTTTTATTGATTTTTATTGATTTGCGGGGGCAGCTGCCCCACCCTGCCCCCCTTGGCTACACCCATGTATATGTCCCTAACTAAATCAGAATCATGAGGACCAGAAACTAACTTTAGATTTACAGGGGAAGGCCACAGCTCAGTTGCAGGTGAACCTGTTGAAAGGCAGCTTCCTACATTCCCAGTCAACCCTATCAAATGCTTTTTCCAGAACTGTCAGGACTTACAAACTTAGTTTTACTTTCAGGGCAAGGCAGGTGCTCCATGGCTACTTTGCCTGCAGAAGGTCCCATGTTCAAGCTGCCAACCAGTGTAAACAATACTGAGCTCAATGGACCAGGGGTCTGACACAGTGTAATGGAGTTTCTTTTTAAAAAATAAAATAAAATTCCACATAAAATTCCAATGCAAATTTTAAAAGATTTCTTTCATATTGTTGACTTCACATCCCACTTTCTGTTATGTTTTTCTTATCCTCCCCCTTTGCTGCATTCTGTCTTCCCTCTGTTTTAACATAGTCATAACACAATAATCTTTAATTATTTCTGTTGCTCATAGATCGAAGCCTGTTCACAGATTCTTCATGTTCTGTGTCCTGCTCAGAGCAAAATCATTGCAGGCTGTTTTATTTAGGTCCTTTGATTTCAGTAAGTTCCTCTGTGTTTAACTTAGCCAGACACTACTCACAGTCCTATTCAGAGTAGTCGCTGTTGGACTAGCTTCGGCCCATCAATTCCCAATGGGTCTTCTCTGAGCTAAAATTTTTCAGTGTTTGCAGAGGAAGCGGAGTCTTGAGATTGACATCTATGATGTGACTTGGGGTTGATTTCGGTTTCTCTCAAGTTTTCCACCCTCCCAGTTTTCAGTTTGTCATGTTTCCACATCCGTTTGCAAACTTTAATAAATTAATTTTAAAAGCCCTGATGGAAGTTCATCAGCACTTTAGTGCTCATTTGCCTCCCATCGACAGGTTTCTCTGATATGTGGAGTTTCCCTGATGTGATGCATCCCCGCATGTTATTTTTGCGAATTTGCGCACAATTGCCGACACACATTTCCACCGAGTGTCTGCAAATTTTGAGCTGTGCTTCATTTGCGCGGACTGCATCATTCGAGTTCGGAGGGTTGTAAAATGAAATTATGAAGTTGCTAACCAGCTTCCCGCTGGCTGGCAATGTGAATGCCACATTGGTGGTGAACGCCAGGCCAATGTGATTTAGGGACAAGTGTTGACTGCTTGGGTCTTGCATGCTCAATAGGGTTATAACTTTTTGAACCCCCCCCCGAAAAACCCAACTGATTTCCTGTGTCACAAAGGGATGAAATTTTGCTTAGAAACACTGGAAAAGGGACTACCGGTAATAGTTCTCAGTTGTGAAAAAAGTCACCCCGAAAGTTGGAGTCACTATGTACTTTGAAAATGACTTCAATAACTTGTCACAAAAATGCTTTCAGAAAAGCATTGCAGGTTTTGGAGAATCACTGGAAGCAGGAGCCGTCCGTACTCCAGACACCAGAAGTGATCCGTGCGCAGAACACGCATTGTACAAGTATTAGAAAATTTGCAGGCTCTATTTCCCCACATGCTATGCATGTTACATAATATGTTAAAAAGGTAAAGAACCCCTGACAGTTAAGTCCAGTCACAGACGACTCTGGGGTTGCGGCGCTCATCTCGCTTTACAGGCCGAGGGAGCTGGCGTTTGTCCACAGACAGCTTCCAGGTCATGTGGCCAGCATGACTAAGCCGCTTCTGTTGAAACCAGAGCAACACACAGAAACGCCATTTACCTTCCCGCCGGAGTGTACCTATTTATCTACTTGCACTTGACGTGCTTTCGAACTGCTAGGTTGGCAGGAGCTGGGACAGAGCAACAGGAGCTCACCCTGTTGCAGGGATTCAAACCGCCAACCTTCTGATCGGCAAGCCCAAGAGGCTCAGTGGTTTAGACCACAGTGCCACCCGCGTCCCTACATAATATGTTATACAATTGTTGTTGTTGTTCAGTCGTTCAGTCATGTCCAACTCTTCGTGACCCCATGGACCAGAGCACGCCAGGCACTCCTCCTGTCTTCCACTGCCTCCTGCAGTTTGGTCAGACTCATGTTAGTAGCTTCGAGAACACTGTCCAACCATCTCATCCTCTGTCATCCCCTTCTCCTTGTGCCCTCCATCTTTCCCAACATCAGGGTCTTTTCCAGGAGTCTTCTCTTCTCATGAGGTGGCCAAAGTACTGGAGCCTCAGCTTCAGGATCTGTCCTTCCAGTGAGCACTCAGGGCTGATTTCCTTAAGAATGGATAGGTTTGATCTTCTTGCAGTCCATGGGACTCTCAAGAGTCTCCTCCAGCACCATAATTCAAAAGCATCAATTCTTTGGCGATCAGCCTTCTTTATGGTCCAGCTCTCACTTCCATACATCACTACTGGGAAAACCATAGCTTTAACTATACGGACCTTTGTCGGCAAGGTGATGTCTCTGCTTTTTAAGATGCTGTCTAGGTTTGTCATTGCTTTTCTCCCAAGAAGCAGGCGTCTTTTAATTTCGTGACTGCTGTCACCATCTGCAGTGACCATGGAGCCCAAGAAAGTAAAATCTACACAGCTATAAATACAGAAATGGATGTATTGATTTCAGGGTGACCTTTCCCCCCAAAATATTTGGAAATGACAGCCCATTCCTTTGTTTTTAGGCAAAAAATCATGAGGCTGTAAATAAGTTATAACCCTGATGCTACACCTGTATAGAAATGGGTGTTTTGTTTTGTTTCTCCACCTGCAGAAGAGAAAAGGCTCAGGACAGGTTGAGCGGGTGGGATCCAAGCATGCGCAGAGTCCCAAAGCAAGACTCTTGGGCAAACTTTTCCAACAAACTATTTTGGGGTGGGGGAACTTACCCATTCAACCTATAAAAATGAATTGCCTTGGTCTCCCCCTCCGCCTGAAAAAAGGTTGAGCAATTGGGATGCAAAGATGTGCGCAGTGAGCTTTGCTTCCAAAGCAACATCCAAACCTTTCCGTGTTTTCCTGAGCCATCTTTTCCAGCAAACTTTCTTGTCGTGTTTTATATTCTTTATTGCCAAATAAAAAGTACAAAATGCACAGAGTAAGATACAAAAAAATAAATAAGAAAAAGCAAGAAATAGTACCCACGTAGAAAACAAAACAGAAAAAAATATTGTGCACATTACAAAAAAGGCGGAAAATTGTCATCGTAGTTAACCAGACCTTATTCTAATATGGTATTTATAAAAATGAACTTCCAAATATTGTTAAATCTGTCCGTGGCATGTGGGAAATCTTTTCCAGCAAACTTTGCGGGGAGGGAAACCTGTAAAAAGAAAAAGAAAAAAAAAACCCAAATCAATTTCTCTCCAGAAAAAGGCGGCACAAAACTTGGGAAATGTTGAGCAGGCGGGACGCAAACATCCACAAAGTGTCTTTTGCCCCAGAGCAACATCCAGTTTAACTTGAGCATTGTTTTCCAGCAAACACCAACTTTCTTAATGGTAAAAATTAGTAATAATCTGGCCTGCTTTCAAAGTTGCAAACATATCTTCCCCGAGGAGCAGGCCACATTTAGCCAACACTTCCTCGAGGCCACTGCCCTTTACACCCACCAGCCACAGCGATGCTCAGAAATTTCCAACCACAAACACTCAGTTGCTTGGAGGCCGGGTGGCTGTTGTGATTGCACAGCTTTTCAAGATAATGTATGCTAATCAGGACACGGGTGGTGGCGCTGGGGTCTAAACCACCCAGCTTGCCGATCAGAAGAAGAAGAAGAAGAAGAAGAGTTTGGATTTGATATCCTGCTTTATCACTACCCAAGGAGTCTCAAAGCGGCTAACATTCTCCTTTCCCTTCCTCCCCCACAACAAACACTCTGTGAGGTGAGTGGGGCTGAGAGACTTCAGAGAAGTGTGACAGCCCAAGGTCACCCAGCAGCTGCATGTGGAGGAGCGGAGACGCGAACCCGGTTCACCAGATTACGAGTCTGCTCTTAACCACTACACCACACTGGACAAACGCCAGCTCCCTTGGCCTATAGAGCGAGATGAGCACCGCAACCCCAGAGTCGGACACGACTGGACCTAATGGTCAGGGGTACCTATACCTTTATGCTAATCAGAGACAAACACAGAAAGTAAAAAAAAATTTTAAAAAATCACTGGTTTTTCCACCTTCCTCAGTTTCCCCTGCAGGCAGAACAGAAGCTCTCCCACTTAGCTCACCAAAAGGTAAAGTAGTAGTGTAGTTGTAGTAGTAGTAGTAGTAGTAGTAGTAGTAGTATTAATATTGTGCGGCCAGGCGGAGTCCCCCGAACCCCGGGGCAGCCCCTGAGGGAAATAACGACGCGTGACAACGTTCTATGGGATTAAATTGGCCACAACTTTATTAATATTCAGATGTAGGAAGACCTTGGCTCAGGCATTGGGCGTTTATCCTTCCCAGCCCCCCAGCCGGGGTTCTGGGTAACTTCAGGGTTATCCAGCATGAGTGGGGAGTGGGCTAGTCTGGAGAACATATGTTCAAGCAGATAGCCCGCCCCCCCTGTTCGCCGCCGCTGGAAGGGGAGGGCAGTGACGACCTCTGGGCGTATGGTCAATGCCTCCCCCTGAGACCCCTTTAACGGGAACCCTGTTATCGCCACCGCAATGGGGGCGGGGGTCACCGCCCCACGCCCCCCCCAATCCTGTAAATGACTAAAGGATTCCGCCCAAGGCCTGCAACCGCCAAAGTTGTGACGAATTGCTACGGGAAAGGCGAAACCTGCCAATGCAGGGAAAGTCCTTTCCGGCCCTTCAACAGCGACCTTGACATAGCAGCGCCTGCGTGCCTGTGTGGCTGTGGAAAAAGGTGGTTAAACCTGCAAAGTAAGCGTCAATTGAGGGAGTGGAGGGTGGGGAAGCTCTGAATCCAACGGCCGCTTCCCAGGTATGACTCAAGCTCTATTGTGTGTACTGTATAATCCCTCCTTCTACCTGGCCAATCCCCCTGGCAACACCTCCCCAGCTGGGATTGGGCGGCTGCTAGAGTAGGTGGAGTCCACAGGTAGCTGAACCGTGATCCAATGGGGCTACTCGCGACCGCGCAAAAGGCGCACCCCATTTGATGTGGGGAACGCTCATTATTACTTCAACACCGCCCATCTAACTGGGTTGTCCACTGTGCTCGGAAACATACTGGGAGCCAGCATAGATCCTTTAGGATGGGTGTTATGGTCCCGGCGGACACTCTGGCTGCCGCCTTCTG
The DNA here is from genome assembly GCA_900245905.1 of Lacerta viridis. NCBI lineage: Eukaryota > Metazoa > Chordata > Lepidosauria > Squamata > Lacertidae > Lacerta > Lacerta viridis. Next base: position 149,347 of record OFHU01004484.1, on the reverse strand, counting down.
GATTAGTTGTAGTTTCTGAGTCACCTTCCAAGATAGCCCCACGGAGAGCGCATGGCAGTAGTCCAAGCAGGAGATAACCAGAGCATGGACCACCCTAGCGAGACAGTGTGCAGGCAAGGAGGGTCTCAGATGGAGCTAGTAGACAGCTGCCCTGGATGCAGGATCCAAAATGACCCCCAGACTGCTCACCTGGTCCTTCAGGGGCACAGTGACCCCATTCAGGTCCAGGGATTCCCCCACACCCACCCTCCTCCTGTGCCCCCAGAAACAGAACTTCTGTCTTGTCAGGTTTCAACCTCAACCCGTTGACCTTAAACAACTGCAAACCCTGTGTGCCATTGTAATGGATTGTTTGAAGTCATTTCTGCAACAGGTAAATAAAATTTTAGCCTCCCCATTCCCCACCCTGACCTGTCCCGTATTTTGCCTGACCAAAGGTGGCAATGAGGGTCATCTAATCCAACCCTCTGCAATGCAGGAATCTTTTGCCCATTGTGGGGATCGAACCCACGGCCCCACCGACTGCTCTGTCCCAGAAGGCTTGAGAGCAGCCTGGTGTCAGATGCTTCATTTCGTAGCTCCATTTGCACAGCAAGCCCCCAGCACAAACACACAGAGCGACCATCTGCCTGCTCTTAAGTCACACCTCCTGGCGGCTGAGCTTCCTGCCGCAACTTCCTGCCCCCCAAATGACATACGAGCACCTTCTGAGTCTTCAAGAGCCGCTCTGGCCTTCCGGGATCAGAAGATGAGTGCAAACACATGGATGCTATAAATTGCAAAATCTATCAAGCATGGCCGAAGAGACTCCCCGGAGGGAACCTTTTCCAGTGTTTAGGACCTTTTAGCTTAGAGAAAAGGCGAGGAAGAAGAGACACGATGCTAGAAATGTACGAAATTAATCATGGAGAAAGCAGATAGGGAAAAGTTGTCCTCCCTCTTTCCCCACACTAGAACTGAAGGTTGGAAGATTCAGGGCAGACCAAAGAAAGGACTTTTTCGTGCTGTTAGACTTCCCAAAAAGATAAAACAATAAAATTACCCAGTCCCCATTCCGGCAGCCGCATTTTGGATTAGTTGTAGTTTCCAAGGTGTGATGTATTCTGTGGTCTGTGCTTGCCTGAGCTTGAGTCAGGTTCGTTAAAACCTCTGTAATAAATATCCTGGTATTTCCCCCATTAATCCCTCTCAAAATAAGACATTACACAGTCTTCTATAAAAGCATAAAAATGTTTACTCACGAGAAATCATCTGTTCACAATTGGATCCCAGAGGCAGACTTAAACTTAGTAAAAGTTACATTTACTCAGGAGACTGTTCCATAAGGGAAAACAGCTCCTTTGTGTTCTCTTGGCTGGAAGCCAAGAGAGCATCCTAGCGGTCTCACTTCTTTGAGAGCGTGGTCCAAAAGGGAAGATGGAGTCTGGCCCCTGTGGTTTTGTGTTAACCTGCCCAGGTGAGACCACACCCATCTCCAGTTACACAGAGGAAGTCCATCCCAGCCCAGGAGAAACAGCGAGTTCTGTCTGACTGGCTGGCCTAGAGTTCCCCTTCTGTGTCCACTCTAGCAAGGTTACGTTTGACTGCTCCTGCGTTTTACATCCCACAATGGGAAATGATTTATCCCCTAATGGTCAGGGAGCAGAAATGTAAACCACTGTTAGCAGCAGAATTCTTGTTATTATTTTTACGCGTGAAGTAAACACAATAAACAGAACCAAGCTGCACGGAACTGCATGCATAATTTTGTTGTTGAAATTTAATAAAACACAATACGGAATAGCAATAATGATCCCTGCCCGCTCCTGTTTCCCAGGTGTTGCCCTGATCGTCCTATGACCACGGCTTGGGCAGCCCCAGGACCTGCCACACGATGCCCAACCCGGCTGCCCACCTGCCCTTTTACTACGGCAGCATCTCTCGCTCGGACGCCGAGGAGCATCTCAAGCTGGGCGGGATGATGGACGGCCTCTTCCTGCTCCGCCAGTGCCTCCGCAGCCTGGGGGGCTACGTCCTGTCGGTCACCCACAACCTCCAGTTCCACCACTACCCCATTGAGCGGCTGATGAACGGCACCTTCGCCATCGCGGGCGCCAAGGCGCACTGCGGCCCCGAGGAGCTCTGCGAGTTCTACTCCAAGGATGCCGACGGGCTCTGCTGCCCGCTCAAGAGGCCGTGCAACCGACCCAGCGGCCTCGAACCCCAGCCGGGCATCTTCGACTCCATCCGAGAGAACATGGTGCGGGAATATATCCGGCAGACGTGGCAGCTGGAGGTACGGGCAGAATCGGGGGCCTTTCCTGCGGTTGGGGGCAGCAGAGGGGGAAACATTGCGGCCAGCGGAATATGGAGTGGCGCCGGAGGACACGGGGGGAAACGTCAAAAAGAGTGGCAACTTTTTTTTGCCAATTAATTTTTACTCATTTCCAAATTTATAACACATCCAAATCGAATTAAAGGTGATTTAAAACACACACACCCAAAAAACCCGGTTTCCCACTCTCTCAGGTATATTCCAATTCATCCCCTTTTACATGCTGCTTATTTTACAGATTTTTTCTGCTTAACATCCATTTTGTTAAGCAAAATTCTCGTCCCTCAGCTGTCCCTTTAGCGACTCCTGCATACGGATAAAACACAAATACATCAAATAATAAGAAGTGAAGTTATAGTGATTTAAACATTTCGTTCCTCTTTCCAACGTGTGTAGATTCATTCTCTTATCCCTGATAGTTTTCAGCTGCTGCCTGTTTGCGCAAACCCTTTCCATTTCCATATGCAAACCGGATTATCTCCTTTCAATGTTCATTCTTCGTTATTGAGTTACAACCTCTCAGATCCATTTTTTTTTTTGTATTCCATTGGAGATAAACGCCCTTCTTTTCCTATTGGAGGCTATCACAAAGCAGGACTGGGAGATATCTGGTTTCCAACGTCATGATATATCACCAGCTACACATCGTGATATACTGATATATCACGATGTCTGAAGAAGTGTGCATGCACACGAAAGCTCATAGCAAGAACAAACTTAGTTGGTCTGTAAGGTGCTACTGGAAAGAATTTTTTTATTTTGTTTTGTTTTGACGATGTCTGAATTAAGGATAGAGCTGGGTAGAGGCATTAGCTGGCTCCACAGTTTTCCCCGCATCAATATTTTTGCATAACACACCCACCCACCCACCCATGATTAGCAGTATATTGCCAGGTCAAAAATTATGAAACTCTACATTTCTATGCCACTAGATAGTCATTTACACTTCCAGCACCCCCTTTCCTCTGAGTGCACCCCCCCCCCCCAGGTAATCCCACTGCCCTGCAGGAGACTGTACCACCCACTTTGGGAACCCCTAGTTTAGGACAACGTAGAATTACAAAAGCAGTTCCTTCCCTCTCCAGCATACAGGCGTTGAGTGCTGCTCTTGTGTAGGAACCACCAGGGGTTAAATGGGAGGCTGAGAATTCCCCCCACCAGTCGCAAGTTTAAATAATTCCCAGAAAGGCAATAGAGTCTCTGTTCTCTCCTCTTCCTTCTTCGTAGGGGGACACCCTCGAACAGGCCATCATCAGCCAGGCCCCCCAGGTGGAGAAACTTCTGGCCACCACAGCCCACGAGAAGATGCCCTGGTACCACGGCCCCATCACTCGAGCGCAAGCAGAGAGCAGGCTCTACTCCGGCTCACAGCCTGATGGGAAATTCTTGTAAGCACGTTATCAGGGCAAAGCTTCCTGTCTGTCTGTCTGTCTGTCTTCTTCTTCTTCTTCTTCTTCTTCTTCTTCTTCTTCTTCTTCTTCTTCTTCTTCTTCTTCCAAATCATTTCTATCAATCTCCCAAATTTTAACCACAAATTAAAAAACATTCAATCCAATCTCCCCCCAAAATGGCTTCCTGCGCTCTGTCCTCGATGCGCCCACAATTTCCTGTCGTTGCTGCGTTGTTTTCCCAACCTGTCTGTCGTCTTCCTGTGTTGCTGCCATTATGCAGTTGGGGCACCCATCTGCCTCGCTTTGCAGATTCGGGGGCATCTATCGACAAGGGCAAAGGAGTTGGAATGGCCGAGTCCAGGAACTGCCGTCCTAATGTCCCACAGGAGGGGTGAGGAGCCCCCAGTCTCCTCATTTGGCCCATGAGGCCATTTCAGCCAAGCCCACCTCCCCGAAAGGGTGTCAGAAAGCATCCACTTCCATTCCGACCCAGCGTTGCCACTGTTGGCTCTGCTGCAGTTCAGTTTCTGCCCGGTACTAACAGACCCTCCAAGTGTTCCTATTTTCCAGGGACAGACCCAGATTTACAAAAGCCGTCCTAGTTTCTGATTTGATCCCGGAATGTCCCGCTTTTCCTTAGGACGTCCCTATTTTCATCGTAGAAATGTTGGAGGGTATGATTAGTTATGAGACCCCCAAGCCAAGGAGATAAGCAACTAGACAACCGTTAGAAGACATCTGAAGGCAGCCCTGAATAGGGGAGTTTTTATATATGTTGGAAGCTACCCAGAGTTTGCTCTTGTTAATTGCTTGTTGTTGTTGTTGTTGTTGTTGTTCAGTCGTTCAGTCGTGTCCGACTCTTCGTGACCCCATGGACCAGAGCACGCCAGGCACGCCTATCCTTCACTGCCTCCCGCAGTTTGGCCAAACTCATGCCAGTCGCTTCGAGAACACTGTCCAACCATCTCATCCTCTGTCGTCCCCTTCTCCTTGTGCCCTCCATCTTTCCCAACATCAGGGTCTTTTCCAGGGAGTCTTCTCTTCTCATGAGGTGGCCAAAGTACTGGAGCCTCAACTTCAGGATCTGTCCTTCTATGGACTACAATTCCCATCATCCCTGACCACTGGTCCTGTTAGCTAGGGATCATGGGAGTTGTAGTCCCAAAACATCTGGAGGGCCGCAGTTTGGGGATGCCTGGACTAGATGAACCTTGGGTTCCCTCCCAACTCTACAATTCTGTTTGTTGCCAGGTAGCCACAGGGTATAAATTAAGCTCATTTTGCCTCAAAAGGAAAACTTCCCTGATTCGTAATTTTTGAAACCATATGCAGAATGCAAAACAGTCATCCCTCACAATTGACACTTCTCTGAATTTTGCAATGCCATCCCCCAGTCAAATGCCTATATAGCAGCAACCTGCCCATAAAAAGACACACATCTGTGCAAATATCATACGAAGTTGCATTATCTCAGGGGGCCCTGCTTTGCATAGGGAAGCTGAGATTGGAAGAACGAGAAACAGAAAATGGACTCATTCGCCAGGCCCCATGGAGAAAAATCAGGGGCCCCTTAAGCAGGAACAGAGCTGATCCTGACAACTTCCATGCTATTTCCCTCCAGGCTGAGAGAGAAAAAGGAGAACGGCTCTTACGCTCTGTCCCTCGTCTACGGAAAGACGGTTTATCACTACCGGATCGGACAGGACAAAGCAGGAAAATATTCGGTGGAAGACGGAACCAAGTTTGATACGTTGTGGCAGGTGGGTTGTGTGAGTGCGTGGGGCTGGAGACCCTCCTCCTTCTCGGATTGCCTGCATTGCAGCGAAGAGAAGAGAATCATCAAACTTCAGAGTTGGAAGGGACCCTGAGGGTCATCTAGCCCAACCCCCTGAAATGGGGTTTATTTATTTTTTTTTAGGCAAGATGGCGCTGCCACCGAAGAAGGTGTCAGCAAACATGGGCAAACCACAAGATGGGGGGATGGGTGGACACCTAAAGGGAGGGGGAGCCCCCAAAGCAGACCCATTTGGACTGAGCATGTGTGGTGGCTGTCGAGGGAGACAAACAGAAAACTAGATGGGCAGCTGAACCCAATGGAGTGTCATGGAAGTGGACCATTTATTGCAGCTTCCACTCATCAGCATGACTAATAGCCATGTGGAGACTTGGGGGAAAAAAACAGCAACAAGACTGAATAGAGCCAGTGGAAGTTTTCTTGACGGCTCTGCGGATTGGAAGGGTTTTAGAGGCACGTTGGTGACGTGGCAGGGGAATCAGCCAAGCATCAACCACCATGGATGATATGCGGCCCTCAGGAGCACTCAGTGTGGACCTCGGAAACCTCCCCAGGGCGCACCCCTCCCCGGCTTTGCTTCGCCCCTTCCTCAAATTATCCTGCTGTACTCAGGTATAGCCTGTGGCTCCGCCCGCTTTTCCCACTGGCTCCGCCCACTGCTGGCATGCGGCCCCCTAAGAGGCTGCCAAGAATGGAATGTGGCCCTTGCATTCATGAAATCTACTGTCGTTGTGGAGGAACGCTTCCCCTCTAGACCATCCCTGGCTGGGCTTACTATTTCACCTCCCATATTTCGTCTTGCTGTCTCCAAGGAGATCTTGGGATCCGAGCAAAAGGAGAACGTGGAATAGGCAAAGTTGAGCCGCAATTTTTTTTTTAAAAAAAAATTCTCTCTCTGTTTTTGGGCTTCTAACCTTCTTCTCCTCCCTTCCTATCTGCAGCTCGTGGAATATCTCAAACTGAAACCGGATGGCCTGATCTATTATTTGAAGGAAATTGCGCCGAATCCGGATATGCCAACAGGTGAAACCCCAATATTTGTCACTTGGAAAATATTGGAACTTCTTTCAGGTGCAATTCAGAGTTGTTGGGATTTTTTGGGTTGTTGCTTTTTTTAATTTATTGGACTTTGTTAAATACGGCCCAGTTTCTTTTAAAAATATATATGAATTTTTCAAGCACCAATTAAAAAGCAAAGCAAAACAATACCCATATCCCCTTGGACTTCCCTCCCTCCTTTTGTGGGTTCTGATGTTATAATTCCCCCCAAAGCTCCTTAATGATTCCAATTCTTACATGTAACTAGCCTTTATTGGCATAAAACAGTAAAACCATACAAAGTCATCCAAATACATTGATAATCCAAACACATACTATATATAAAAGACTTCTTCTTCAGAGATCAGTCTTCTTGATGGTCCAGCTCTCACTTCCATACATTACTACTGGGAAAACCATCGCTTGAACTATACGGACCTTTGTCGGCAAGGTGATGTCTCTGCTTTTTAAGATGCTGTCTAGGTTTGTCATTGCTTTTCTCCCAAGAAGCAGGCGTCTTTTAATTTCGTGACTGCTGTCACCATCTGCAGTGATCATGGAGCCCAAGAAAGTAAAATCTCTCACTGCCTCCATTTCTTCCCCTTCTATTTGCCAGGAGGTGATGGGACCAGTGGCCATGATCTTAGTTTTTTTATGTTGAGCTTCAGACCATATTTTGCGCTCTCCTCTTTCACCCTCATTAAAAGGTTCTTTAATTCCTCCTCACTTTCTGCCATCAAGGTTGTGTCATCAGCATATCTGAGGTTGTTGATATTTCTTCTGGCAATCTTAATTCCGGTTTGGGATTCATCCAGTCCAGCCTTTCGCATGATGAATTCTGCATATAAGTTAATAAGACTAGATAACCACAATTTTTACTAAATCTGTAACTGTTCCTTATTTCCCATTTTTTACTACAAGTTCTACATCAGTCATAGAATCATAGAATCCTAGAGTTGGAAGAGACCCCAAGGGCCATCCAGTCCAACCCCCTGCCAAGCAGGAAACACCATCAAAGCATTCCTGACAGATGGCTGTCAAGCCTCCGCTTAAAGACCTCCAAAGAAGGAGACTCCACCACACTCCTTGGCAGCAAATTCCACTGCCGAACAGCTCTTACTGTCAGGAAGTTCTTCCTAATGTTTAGGTGGAATCTTCTTTCTTGTAGTTTGAATCCATTGCTCCGTGTCCGCTTCTCTGGAGCAGCAGAAAACAACCTTTCACCCTCCTCTATAGGACATCCTCATTAGTCCTGCTAATGAGTTTAGTTTCCCCCCAATAGTTTTTCCAATAGATAATATGCTCTCCCCATTCTTCATTAAAAGTTACCTCTCCCTGGTTTCTAATTCTTCCCGTACGTTTTGCCAGTTAATAGTCCATTAATTTTATCTGCCACTCTTCCTTGGTTGGGACTGTATCTTCTTTCCACCTAGTTCCTTCCGAGCAAGGTTCATGAGGTCTGGGAGCTTGGCTTTGTTTGTTTGTGCACGAGGGAGCTAGAAGGACCATAGCTCAGGCTTGTCCTTTACAGATGTCACCTAAGCAAACTCTTTCCTCTTGTTTCCAGAAACCGTGACGCCTGCCCCACCGGCCCACCCGTCTGCGTTCGTAAGTAGTAGCTCTTTTTTTGGCTTCCTCTCAAATTGTCACAGTTGGGTACCGCCTTTCAGGGTCTGTTTAAGGACTGGGGGACACGCATGTCCTGGGTGAGAGATCAGCCATGGCTTCCATCAGCGGCCAGGGAAATCCCATTGAATCAATCTCTGCACTGAAACGAATCCTGCATCTGCAAGGGGTGAATTCCAACCCTGAAATTCTATGATTCCATGTTTCCTTGCCAGGCTCAACGGAGACTCGTATCACAAAACTCTGATGGTTACACACCTGACCCCATTGGTGAGTAAAGGGCAAGGGAATAAACCAGCACCCCAAGGTGAATTGTTGTGTTTTTATATGTTCTTGGTAAGTAACTGGTCCAAATTTTAGGCATTTCTCCTCTCCCTCTACATACACACATAATTTTATTCATGTGCTGCCTCCCCACAGTTGTGGACTCTCCTTCCCTGGAGGTTTTTAAGCACAGCTTGGATGGCCACCTGTCCTGGATGCTTTAGCTGAGATTCCTGCATTGCAGGGGGTTGGACTAGATGACCCTTGGGGGTCTCTCCCTAACCTTACAATTCCAGGATTCCAGGATTCTATGAAACCATGCTCAAAGCAGCTTAGATCATGAAGAAAATTCATAACTACAAGGCAGAAGGCCTTCTCAGTAGTGGCGCCTGCCCTGTGGAACTCTCTCCCTTCAGATGTCAAACAGATAGACAACCACCAGACATTTAGAGGACATCTGAAGGCAGCCCTGTTTAGGGAAGCTTTTAATGTGTGATATTTTAATGTATTTGATTTTTGTTGGAAGCCGCCCAGAGTGGCTGGGGAAATCCAGCCAGATGGGTGGGGTACAAATTATTATTATTATTATTATTATTATTATTATTATTATTACAAAAGTAGTAATGACTAATAAATGAAGTGTTAAAAAACACACAACCAAACCAAACGATTTCCACGTAAATCACAACAAAATCTAAAAGAATCCAACAGCAACAGCACCACCCTGTGGCCACTGGTGGCACTACAACAAAGGAACTGTTTGAAAAGGAAGTTTTTAACTTTGCATCTAGGAAATAATTCACTCCACTAATTGTTTATTTAAGTGAGAAAAAGAAGAAAGAGGCAGAAACCACACCAAGTTCATCTACTGCAATCATTTTATCATTTTTCTTCCACTGCTTTTGCTATAATATTTTTAAATAGTCCACAAAAGGCCTCCATTCTTCTATGAAAAGTTCTTAATTTGGATCTCTTAATTTCGCTGTCAGCTTTGCCATTTCCACAACGTCTGTTACTTTCAAAAGGCAAACCTCCTTTGATGTTGTTGTTGTTGTTGTTGTTGTTGTTGTTGTTGTTGTTACTTTCTCTTCTTTCCATTCTGTGGATATAATATTCTAGTTGCTGTTGTCACATGCATAAATAATTTGGTCATCTTCTTTGAAACCTCTGTCCCTATTATCCCTATAAGAAAATCTTCTGGTCTTTTGGGAACGGCCCATTTAAAAAATTTCTTCATTTCATTATAGATAATTTCCTAAAAGCCTTTAGATTTTGTGCATGCCCACCACATATGGAGGAATAACCCTTCTGTCTGCTGACATTTCCAACATTTACTTGACACATTTCTATGCATTTTGACCAGTTTATTTGGTGTTAAATACCACCTGCACATTGTTTCAAGATTAAACTTGACATGAGTTAACAGTGTGATGCAGCTGCTAAAAAAGCCAATGCAATTCTGGGCTGCATCAATAGGAGTATAGCATCTAGATCAAGGGAAGTAATAGTACCACTGTATTCCGCTCTGGTCAGACCTCACCTGGAATACTGTGTCCAGTTCTGGGCACCACAGTTCAAGAAGGATACTGACAAGCTGGAACGTGTCCAGAAGAGGGCAACCAAAATGGTCCAAGGCCTGGAAACGATGCCTTATGAGGAACGGCTTAGGGAGCTGGGTATGTTTAGCCTGGAGAAGAGAAGGTTAAGGGGTGATATGATAGCCATGTTCAAATATATCAAAGGATGTCATATAGAGGAGGGAGAAAGGTTGTTTTCTGCTGCTCCAGAGAAGCGGACACGGGGCAATGGATTCAAACTACAAGAAAGAAGATTCCACCTAAACATTAGGAAGAACTTCCTGACAGTAAGAGCTGTTCGGACAGTGGAATTTGCTGCCAAGGAGTGTGGTGGAGTCTCCTTCTTTGGAGGTCTTTAAGCGGAGGCTTGACAGCCATCTGTCAGGAATGCTTTGATGGTGTTTCCTGCTTGGCAGGGGGTTGGACTGGATGGCCCTTGGGGTCTCTTCCAACTCTAGGATTCTAATACTCACTCTCAGCCCTCTGTGAGCATCTCCTTGATCTCTTGGGGGAGGGGAATCAGATAACTGCTGGGAATGCCAAAGAGACAGAAGGTATATTCTACCATATGTGGTGGACATGTAATTTGTGCTTCTCAGTGATGATATATACTGAAATGAAATAGATATATATATATTTAAAATGTCTTTTTAAAAAAGACCAGAAGCCTTTCTCTTAGGAATAACTGAGTCAGATGTCCCCAGAGATCGAAATAATCTGTTTATTTACGCAACTAGGGCAACCTGAATGGGATATATGCCCAGAAATGGAAGGGAGGGAGCAAAGGAGGCGTGGCAGACGAAACTGATGGAATATGCAGAATTAGCAAATTTAACAAATAGAATAAGAGAACAGGAAGAAGGATACCTTAAGGAAGACTGGAAAATGTTTGTGGAATATTTGAAGAATCATTGCAAACAGGTTAGAACGTTAGCAGGACTAGAGTAATTTCAGCAGTAAAAAATATGTCGGGAAGGGAAAACACAGGGGCAGCAAGGGGTCACCAGAAGGAACAATGGAAGGGGAGGAAGAGAAGTCAGTGTTCAATTTAATTTAACGCTTTGCTTTGTTTATGTGGCTATGAAAATTATGAAATTCATTAAATAAATAAAAAAGATCTCTTGGGGATGGGCGCAGGCCGTGGAAAAAAGGGCCGGATCCTGCCCATGGACACGTCCTGCTACGAAAGCCCTTACAGCGACCCTGAGGAGCTGAAGGAGAAGAAGCTATTCTTGAAGAGGAGCAACCTGATTGTCGAGGACATGGAGCTGGGGGCAGGCAATTTCGGCTCCGTCCGGAAAGGCGTTTACAAAATGAAGAAGTAAGTTTGCCTCACCGTGAGCGAGAGCAGTGATCCGGCGACCTCAGTATTGCCTGCACTGACTGGCAGCAGCTCTCCAGAGAGTCGGGCAGGGATCGTCCCAGCTGCACCTGGAGATGCTGGGGGTTGATTTTATATGCAGAACTGGGGGTCAAAGTAAGATTCCAGCCCTCACCCCCATTTTAAAATGGATGCTGCCTTATAATAGATTGAGGTTGAATCTCAACAAGACAGAAGTTCTGTTTCTGGGGGCACAGGGGGCAGGCAGGTGTGGGGGACTCCCTGGTCCTGAATGGGGTCACTGTGCCCCTCAAGGGCCAGGTGAGCAGCCTGGGGGTCATTTTGGACTCTCAGCTGTCCATCGAGGCACAGGTCAATTCTGCACCCAGGGCGGCCGTCTGCCACATGGGTAGGCAAACTAAGGCCCAGGGGCCAGATCCGGCCCAATCGCCTTCCAAATCCAGCCCACAGACGGTCCGGGAATCAGCGTGTTTTTCCATGAGTAGAATGTGTCCTTTTATTTAAAAGGTTATTTGTGGGGCCTAGGAATTCGTTCATTCCCCCATATATATATATATATATATATATATATATTCAAAATATATATAGTCCGGCCCCCCACAAGGTCTGAGGGACAGTGGACCGGCCCCTTGCTGAAAAAGTTTGCTGACCCCTGGTCTACCAGCTCCATCTGAGACCCTCCCTGTTTGCGCCCTGTCTCGCCAGAGTGGTCCATGCTCTGGTTATCTCCCGCTTGGACTACTGCAATGTGTTCTCCGTGGGGCTGCCCTTGAAGGTGACTCAGAAAAGACAACTAATCCAGAACACTGGTAACTGGGAGTGACTGCCGAGAACATGTAACACCAGTCCTGAAAAACCAGCTCCCAGTACATTTCCGAGCACCATTCAAAGTGTTGGTTCTGACCTTTGAAGCCCTAAATGGCCTCAGTCCTGTTTACCCGAAGGAGCATCTCTCCACCCCTATTGTCCGTCCCGGACACTGAGGTCCAGCTCCGAGGGTCTTCTGGCAGTTCCCTCCCTGCAAGAAGTGAGGTTACAGGGAACCAGGCAGAGGGCCTTCTTGGTGGTGGCGCCTGCCCTGTGGAACGCCCTCCCATCAGATGTCAAGGAGATAAAAAAACAAACAAACCTATAGAACTTTTAAAAGACATCTGAAGGCAGCCCTGTATTGGGAAAGCAACCCAGCTGGTGGTGGTTATTTCCAGTATTTGGGGAACGCCTCTTCTTAGAGCAGGACAATTAATTTAATAATAATAATAATAATAATAATAATAATAATAATAATAATAATAATTCCTCCACATATTATTCCCCACACTGGGGAAAGCCTCTTAGAGCAGGAAAGTATTACTGTTCCAGTTTGGGTGGAATTCCTCTTTCAAATAGTCTTCCAAAGAGCCCAGCCTCCTTTCCCGACTCTCAGAAGAGGCATTCCGCAAAGTCGGAGATAAGAGGCACCCCTTCTTCCGAGAGGCCAATGCTAACTGCCACCCACCGCCATGAACTCTGCTCCCCTCCTCCCTAGGAAGCACATCGACGTGGCCATCAAGATCCTGAAAAGCGGGAACGAGAGAGCCGAGAGAGACGACATGATGAAGGAGGCGCAGCTCATGCACCAGCTGGACAACCCTCACATCGTGCGCATGATCGGCGTCTGCGAGGCAGAGGGGCTCATGCTGGTGATGGAGATGGCCTCCGGAGGGTCGCTCAACAGATTCCTCTCCTCTAAGAAGTGAGTCGATCCCGCTGCAGGCTACATCTCCAGGTCCCCGGCAGTTCTTTATTTCCAAGGCTTATGGAGAACTCTTCTTCTCCCAAGAAGGTCAGAAAGCGGGTGGCAGATCGATTAAGCAATTCATAGGGCTACAAACAGACCTAATGCGACTTCCTTTACAGAATTGTAGAATTGTAGGGTTGGAAGGGACCCCGAAGGTCATCCAGTCCAACCCCCTTCCGGAATAGAAATGTCTTGGTCCAGTTCAGCAAGGGAGGGGTCTGTCTCATCTGAGCCGGGAGGGAGATCTGCGATATTGGGGATCACACTATGGAATACTTGGCTCCTGAGAGATATGAGCCACGGGTCTGAGCCACGGGGATACCACTAACCCTAGAAGCATAGATTTGTCGAGCTGGGAGGGACACCTTCTTCAATGCAGGACTCACAGCTCAGGGATCCCTGGCCCCCCAGCCCCTGTTTAGAAACCTCCAATGAAGGAGAGTTTCTGAGGTCATAGAACTGGCGAGCTGGAAGGGACCCTGAGGGGTTGGACTAGATGACCCTTGGGTTCCCTTCCAACTCTGATTTCATGAAACAAAATACAAGTAATAACTCCCTGGAACTCCTCAGGCTAAGAAACTTTCTCCACTTTGGACTTTTTGAGTGACAAAAGAGGAAGGCTGGGCCTAGGAGAGAAATGTCACAAAATACCATTTAGCAGAATAGTATGAAAACTAATTTTAATTACAGCCAGAAATTTTCATGGAGTGTTTATATTAAATAATATAATGTAGTACTAACTACAGCGGGTAGCGCTGTGAGTTAAACCAGAGCCTAGGGCTTGCTGATCAGAAGGTCGGTGGTTCGAATCCCTGTGACGGGGTGAGCTCCCGTTGCTCGGTCCCAGCTCCTGCCCACCTAGCAGTTCGAAAGCACGTCAAAGTGCAAGTAGATAAATAGGTACCACTCTGGCGGGAAGGTAAACGGCGTTTCCGTGCGCTGCTCTGGTTCGCCAGAAGCGGCTTAGTCATGCTGGCCACATGACCCGGAAGCTGTACGCCGGCTCCCTCGGCCAGTAAACGCGAGATGAGCGCCGCAACCCCAGAGTCGTCCGCGACTGGACCTTAAGGTCAGGGGTCCCTTTACCTTTACCTAGTACTAACAATTGACAGAAAAGGTTGTGGAGGTACTTTTCTTTTATCTTTATCTCTTTTGTCCCGTCCCCCTCTCCCGCACTTCCCCCCCCCTCTTGCTTTTTCTCTTTTCTTATTCTCTTGATATGTTGATTTTTATCATTCTTTCATACATGAGTTTGGATTTTATTGTTTTATATCTTAAACACACACACACACACACACACACACACACACAAGTTTCCCCTTCCCTGTTCTAAAGCAAATGGGTTCTCCAGCTCAGGAACCCTCATCAATGCCTTGAAGAACTTTCTTTCCCTCCCCTAGGGATGAAGTCCCCGTGAATAATGTGGTTGAGCTGATGCACCAGGTGGCCATTGGCATGAAATATTTGGAAGAGAAGAACTTTGTCCACCGAGACCTGGCCGCCCGGAATGTTCTGCTGGTCAACCAACACTACGCCAAGATCAGTGATTTTGGGCTGTCCAAAGCTCTGGCGGCTGATGACAGTTACTACCTGGTGAGAAATGAAAAACGGGTTGGGGATCCACTGAAGTTCAGATGCAAGAATGGTTGAGATTAGGGCTGGGCGATATCTGGTTTTCAAGATTGTGATATATCTCCAGCTAAACATTGTGATATATTGATATAACATAATGTCTGAAATAAGGATGGAGCTGGTTTTCAAATTTGTGATATTTTGTTGTTGTTCAGTCGTTCAGTCGTGTCCGACTCTTCGTGACCCCATGGACCAGAGCACGCCAGGCACGCCTATCCTCCACTGCCTCCCGCAGTTTGGCCAAACTCATGCCAGTCGCTTCGAGAACACTGTCCAACCATCTCATCCTCTGTCGTCCCCTTCTCCTTGTGCCCTCCATCTTTCCCAACATCAGGGTCTTTTCCAGGGAGTCTTCTCTTCTCATGAGGTGGCCAAAGTACTGGAGCCTCAACTTCAGGATCTGTCCTTCCAGTGAGCACTCAGGGCTGATTTCTTTAAGGATGGATAGTTTGATCTTTTTGCAGTCCATGGGACTCTCAAGAGTCTCCTCCAGCACCATAATTCAAAAGCATCAATTCTTTGGCGATCAGCCTTCTTTATGGTCCAGCTCTCACTTCCGTACATTACTACTGGGAAAACCATAGCTTTAACTATACGGACCTTTGTCGGCAAGGTGATGTCTTTGCTTTTTAAGATGCTGTCTAGGTTTGTCATTGCTTTTCTCCCAAGAAGCAGGCGTCTTTTAATTTCGTGACTGCTGTCACCATCTGCAGTGATCATGGAACCCAAGAAAGTAAAATCTCTCACTGCCTCCATTTCTTCCCCTTCTATTTGCCAGGAGGTGATGGGACCAGTGGCCATGATCTTAGTTTTTTTGATGTTGAGCTTCAGACCATATTTTGCGCTCTCCTCTTTCACCCTCATTAAAAGGTTCTTTAATTCCTCCTCACTTTCTGCCATCAAGGTTGTATACTGATCTCAATGTCTGAAATAAGGATGGAGCAATATAGAGACATTGGCTGGCTTCACAGCTTCCCCCACATTGTGATTATTTTTAAAGCACACACACACACACCATGATTTGCAATACATTGCCAGGTCAAAAACTATGAAACCGATATCACAATATGGACTTTAAACTGGTTTTGGACGATATATTGTTATATCGCCCAGCCCTAGAGATATCTGAGGGGGGCAGAGACTGCTCAGCCAGATCCTGAGAAAACAAGAAGGCATTTGATCATATCGAGGTGACTCCAACTACGTCATGGTTGGAGTGTAAGCAATAAGTTGTTGTTGGTGGTGTTGGTGTTGGTGTTGGTGTTGGTGTTGGTGTTATGAACTAGGACCTGGGAGAACAGGACCAGGGTTCAAACCCTCAATCAGGCTAGCCGGGTGACTTTGGGGTGAGCCGCAGTCTCTTATTGTTCCTCAGAAGAATAAAAATGGGCCAAAGGAGAGTCATGGATGCCATCTTGAGCTCCTGGGGAGAAATCTGGGATAGAAATGAAATAAAAATCAGGTCTTGCCCATTGAAATTAATTTCTAATGACTTACCTCTGGATATGAGCTGTTGGGAATTGCCACTGGGGAGAGTTGCTGCCGTTGCATGCAGAGGTCGGGGCATATTGTCGGACGCCATGAAGATAGGAGGGTGGACTGGATGGGCCCCCTTTGGCCAGATCCAGCAGCCGGGCTCCTCTGAGTTTCTTACGACTGCTAAAAATAGAGCTTCCATGGGCAGAGGCAGTCTACCTTAGAATGACGGGGAACAAAGGAGGGAGGAAGCCTTTGGTTGGCCCCTATGAGGGACAGGATGCTGGGCTAAGGTGGGGCCTGTCTCTGCTTGGGGAAAGCAGGTCGCCCAGCCAAGTCTTCTCCTTCTGCACCATGCACGTTACCTGGCGATTCTTCAGTGCCCCTCTTCTGTGCCTTTCGATGCAGGCCAAGACAACAGGGAAGTGGCCACTGAAGTGGTATGCCCCAGAATGCATGCTCTTCCGAAAGTTCTCCAGCAAGAGTGACGTCTGGAGTTATGGCGTCACGATGTGGGAGGCGTTTAGCTACGGACAGAAACCCTACAAGGTGAACACCCCTAAGCTGAGCAACGCGGGAGCCCCGCACGCACCCTGCAACATTTCACCAGGCTCACGATACATAAAACTGCTAGCACATTCGAAAACTAAGCAGAGTCTGCTCTGGTTTCTAATTGGACGGGGGGGACGGGGACTGCATGCTTCTGCACCGCAGGGGGTTGGACTAGATGACCCTCGGGGGTCCCTTCCAACTCAAAAATTCTATGATTCCATGAGAATCCATCTATCTATCCATAAGAATCTACCTGTTTAATCTGTTTATTCTTATTTCATAAAATTTATCTACATTTTTTTATTATGTCATAAATTTACCATGCAGTTGTTGTTGTTGTTGTTGCTGCTGCTGTTAAAACAAAATAAAATAAAAAATTCCTTCCAGTAGCACCTTAGAGACCAACTGAGTTTGTTCTTGGTATGAGCTTTCGTGTATCTGAAGAAGTGTGCATGCACACGAAAGCTCATACCAAGAACAAACTTAGTTGGTCTCTAAGGTGCTACTGGAAGGAATTTTTTATTTTATTTTGTTTTTTGCTACCTACCTGTTATTGTTGTTCTTAGAGCATGGGTCTCTTAATCATATGCACTGCAGGGGATTGGACTAGATAACTCTATGATTCTGTGGTTCTTTGCTCTTAAGACAAACCAGTCAATTTCTCTGCCACCATTCCACTAGAAAATGAAAGGACCGGAGGTGATAACATTCCTCGAGGAAGGGAAGAGGATGGACTGTCCCGCGAAATGCCCCCCGGAGATGTACAAGCTGATGCAGCAGTGCTGGACTTTCAAGTAAGACCCTTCTGCCGTTAAACGAGGTTTGGTTTCTCAGACTTGGCTGAGTGCTCTAAATTAGCCGAGGCCTCTCAAAAACATATCATATCAAGGGGTGATATGATAGCCATGTTCAAATATATAAAAGGATGTCATATAGAGGAGGGCGAAAGGTTGTTTTCTGCTGCTCCAGAGAAGCGGACACGGGGCAATGGATTCAAACTACAAGAAAGAAGATTCCACCTAAACATTAGGAAGAACTTCCTGACAGTAAGAGCTGTTCGACAGTGGAATTTGCTGCCAAGGAGTGTGGTGGAGTCTCCTTCTTTGGAGGTCTTTAAGCGGAGGCTTGACAGCCATCTGTCAGGAATGCTTTGATGGTGTTTCCTGCTTGGCAGGGGGTTGGACTGGATGGCCCTTGTGGTCTCTTCCAACTCTATGATTCTATGATTCTATGATTCTATGATTCTATGATTCTAAAACCATGCAGGGATGGCAGGCCAATATCTGGGATTCTTTTATTTTTTTAAAACAAACAAACAAACAAACATTTATTCAAAACAAAACAAAACAAAATAAATTCCTTCCAGTAGCACCTTAGAGACCAACTAAGTTAGTTCTTGGTATGAGCTTTCGTGTGCATGCACCACTTCTTCAGATTTATTCAGAAGTTACAGTACAGCTTTCCCCACTGCCATAATATCACAGAATGATCGCTCTGTGAGCCGAGGAATACCCACACCTGATATCTGAGACGGGGAATGCTCCTTCGTGCAGAACGGAGTTCAGCTGCGGAACTCCATGCTGCAGGGTGGGGAGAGGTCAGTGCAAGTAACGAGCCTCCAGGACGCCGGCCCCTTTTGCAAGCTTCACATTTCACTGACAAATACGCAGAACCCCCCCCCACTTCATTTTCTCCCCTCCGTTCCCTTCCCTCCCCAGGTGGGAAGACCGGCCGGACTTTTCCACGGTGGAGACGCTCATCCGCACCTATTACTACAGCATCGCCGCCCGGACGGAGGAAAAGCAAGAGGAGAAAGCGAGAACGACGCCTGGTTGAGCTCCAGACAGGGGCGTACCCAGGATCAAAACTAGGGGGGGGCAAGCCATGGTCGTTCAGGTTGTGACATTTCAGCACGGAAAGGCGAATGAAACCAAAATTTTAGGAAAATTATATATAATTATAGCAGTGCTTTATTACGGTAGTTATTATAATTATTTGCTTGATTTTTTTAAATTTTTTATTCTAGTTACATGTCTTATACCAGGGGTGGCCAACTCCCAAGAGACTGTGGTCTACTTTCAGAATTAAAATCTGGCAGTGATCTACCCCCGTTTTTTGGGGATCAGCTCAAAGTTGTTGACCTTTTTTGGGGATGAGGAATGCCCCGTTTTTTAGGGGTTCGGTTCATTTTTAGTTGTTGAGCTTTTTTTAGGGACTAGACCTTCTGAAATAATTGATTTAAAAATATGAAGATTAAGATTACTTCAACTTCCTAAGCATCTAGGTATGCTTGCCTAAGGAAGAATGCTTTTAGCAGGTGCCTGAAAAGAGTCTAGCAAAGGCACGTGCTTTGCTGCAATAGGCAGGGAGTTCCAAATGGAGGGGAGGTTTTATTTATTTATTTATTCAGCTCCACTGAATTGAAATTTCAGCCAGGCATGTCCGAAGTCCATTTCAGGGACCTAATTCGGCCCACCAGTTGGTTTAATCCAGCCCCTGTGGCAGTTTGGGGTAAATTCCTTTAAAAACCTCAACAACTTCAACCCTAGAAAAGGTTAACAACTTTGGTCGGCCCTTTGGTCAGCCCTCACGGCCCTTCACTTCATCAAATCTGGCCCTCTTTGAAAAAAGTTTGGACACCACTGGCTTGCACCATACTAAATTTGTTAGCCTTTTAAGGTAACTCTTATTTAAAGCAGGCCCCTACCCACCCCAAAAAATACTTTTGGTCTCACAAACAGCAGCACATTCCACCTCAAAACAAAATATTAAACAGTAAAAAAATTATAACTCCTGTTAGGATAATTAAGCCAATCTTACACATAGATTTTATGGGCCAATTTATTCACACAGGCTTTTCCTATGAGGTTTTGACAATTTGAGAACTCAACCAGTGAAATTGCTAGGAACCATAATATAAGTTTCACAGGTGCAGTATGCACATATGTTGGTCACATAAGTTGGCATCTCTTCATATATTCCTTTACTTCTCAACTACTTTATAAGAATCTGAAAGCAAGGAGACATAGCAGCTCACACCTCTTCCATGCAGCAGCATATCAGAACACTAACACTTTATGACTAAATAGCTTATAATTTACTTTAATTACTTGCATGCAAGCAAGTGTTAACCATTAAGTGACAATATGTATTCTGAAATGCAAAGAAGTGAGTTGTTTGAAAAGCACAGGAAAACATCACTGCTTATTTATACTCCAAAACAAAATAAAACAAAAAAATCCTTCCAGTAGCATACTATAAGGGTCTGTTGACTTTTGTTTCAGTGTATCTGAAGAAGTGTGCATGCACACAAAAGCTCATACCAAGAACAAACTTAGTTGGTCTCTAAGGTGCTACTGGAAGGAATTTTTTTATTATTTTGTTTTGACTATGGCAGACCAACACGGCTACCCACCTGTATTTATACTCCAGTCATCAATCCAGCAATAGAAAGTACATCAACACACAAGCACACCGAACCATGTGTGTTTGTTTACTACCAGTTAGGTAGACTTTGTTTAGTTTTAATTTAGATTTGAAAAATCATCCAAACACTTTTCTTAGGGGTTAAAAAAAGGCGGTGGGGGGGGGTTAAAGGCAATGGATAAGCGGGTAAAGTCACTCACAAAAAGATTGCTGTGGATCAAAACAGCAGCACAGAGAAAGCTCCGTCTTCCCTTCCAGAGATCATACAACCATGGAGGGTGGGGGCGAGGGGGAGGGGCAGGAGTCAGTTTTAGCGACCAGGGCCATCAACTGGGATTAGGCGTTAATAGGTCACAGAGTAGCCTGCTTCTTATCAAGCAGTCTAAGGTGGGTGAAAACTTCTGGAGACTGATAAGGAAGCTTGGGGGGGGGGAATCAGGGAGATCTCACACTTCCCTCTTTGCTCAGTCTCAGCGAACAAGCACTCAGCAATGGTAGCAGCGCTGCTTTTTAAGCCAGACCCAGGAGACGACTGATCATTTTTGCTTCTGGGGGGGAGGGCAGCTTGCTTCTAGGGGGGGGGCATCTGCCCCCCCCTGCCCCTGCCTCGGTACGCCCATGGCTCCAGACGCCCACCCCAAACCCTCTGCAGCCAAGACGATCTTTCCACCTTTGGGAAGGGATGCCTTGCAGGCTGCGCTGTTTCTCTGTGGCTGCATTTCCAGAGTTGGCGGAGACCAAGCTCAGTCTGCCCTCGCCCAGGCCCACAACTGCCTGCCTTCTTCTGTACAACCAGCCCTCCTGCCTGTCCCTCATCCTCCGTCTTGCACAGCTTCTCTGCCTCTCATTGACTCTGGTGGCCCCTACTGACGGTCCTCCTGTACAACTGTTGATCCAAATTCAGTAGTGGCTTCAGGTTTTCCTTCTCCCTTCCCGCTCCCTGCTGGATCAGGCCAATGGCCCATCCAGTCCAGCACCCTGTTTTCACAGTGGCCACCGTGCAAGCAGGATCCGTGCGCAAGAGCCCCCTCCCTTCCTGCAGTTTCCGGCTTTGCTGACTCTGGTTGTGGAGGCAGAGCATAGAGATTGTGGCCAGTAGCCTTCACAGAATCATAGAATACAATTTATTGGAAGGGACCCCCAAAGGTCATCAAGTTCAAGAGTTATCTGTTTTGTTATACATAATGTACTTTTTATTGAATTTCCTAGTTTTTCCAAATGGACTTCAAATTAAATAGTTACGTTGTTCCATGTATTGACTCTCCACCCCCCCCCCCGGCAACCTCCTCAGTGTTTCTGTTCATACCCTTTCCTACTGCAATATAAATCGAACTCAGATCCCTCTAATACAATTGCTTTATCATTATTCTTTCGCTGCTCCGATCTCGAATCCTGCCTGCGATTTCATTTGGCCTTTTAAAATACTCCAAAAAGAGAGAGAGGCCTCTATTCTTCTATAAAAATTTCACCATTTTGACCTCTTAATATTCCTGCCATCTTTGCCACTTCTGCATAGTCACAGAATCGTAGGGTTGGGAGGGACCCCAAGGATCATCTAGTTCAACCCCGTGCAATGCAGGAATCTTTTTGCCTAGCATGGGACTCGAACCCACAACCATGAAATTGAGAGTCTCAAATTCTACCGACTCAGCTATATATACCAGTCCACTGAGTAATCTCTTCACTTTGAAACCTTGCAAAGGAAAACCCTCTAAAGGAGGAAGAAAGCACCCCTCTTCTTCCCTGTCTCCACACACACCCTCCCTCTTCTCAACTGCCAAAACGGGGCCCCCCTTCCCTCCTTTTAAACCGGGGACCGCCCCGCCCCCAAGGGATGAACTGTCCGTCAAGATGAAGGTGGATTAACCCCTTCTGCGCTGGTAGGTAATACCTCCTCCATCCTAGGACCAATCCCAGATGTTGCATGCCTAGGAAGCATGGTTCCGAGCAATTTTGCCTTTGACCCCCTCTTTCCCCCTAGAAACGCCCCCTTTAGTGCTAAACCAGAGAAAACCCGATGGACACTTGCTCTGATTCACCGGCAAACAGACAGTGGGGACTTGGATGTCCACCTTATGTCCTGTTTCTCTTTCTGCCATTTCAAGAAGCCAGTGCAACTTGGTGGAATTTGTGCGTATTAAGTCCCCTCCCACTCCGCTCCTTTTCCATTTCGTTCTGAAACTACTCCCCTGTCTTCCCCAGAAATTACTTTTCTGTTCCGGAAAGGCCCCCAGAAACTCCTGTGACGTAAAAGTTTCGAATTTAGCCATTGCTAAATAGGACGCCCATGAATGAATGAATGAGTGAGTGAGTGAGTGAATGAATGAGTGAATGAATGGAATCTGCATACACTTGTTATAGGAATTCTAAGGTTTTATATATATATAAATAAAAGTTCATAAATGTACAAGGCAAACACATGCATAAGGATATAAACCCCGTGTCTGAAACAGTACAGGAGAACAACCCTGAAGCTATTTTGACTCTCCCAAATTGACCTCAAATATTTCTCTGCAAGGAGGAAGGAAATGTGTGGGAATACACTCTGTGGGTTCCTTTGAACCCGTGATTATTTGTTTAAGTTAAATGTTATTATGCACTATTTTATGTATTCTTCCATATAAAAATGAAAGCGAAAGCAGGGTTTAGTTTTAGAGGTTTGAATTTGTTAATGATCGGTTATTCTGCTTCCCGCTCTTTTGGGGAGTAGCAACAGCGTTCCTATTGGTAAATATATCGATCGTGACATTGCACTTGGTTGTCAATAAAAGGCTGCGGCTCCCCGTTTTAGGCAGACAGTCAGAGTTAGGGTTCGACTAATACAGATGTAGATAGTTGGGGTTTCGGGGAACGGGTTGGTTGGGTTGGAAGCGCGTGCAGGAGGTGGATAGGTTAGCTTGCGGAAGATTTGTCGGTTTAGGCTTAGATAGCTTTAGCCTTAGGTAGCCTAGAACTTGTGGAAGAATTGGCGGTTCAGGGTCGGTTAGCCTAGGGAATGTTAGAATAGGTTAGGCATAGAAAGGATAATAGCCTATGCGGGTCAGCTAAAGCCATCTAAAAGAGTTTGTGACTGTCTGTCTTTATTTCATCTCGATTTTATTTTTCGTAGTCTATTGGCGCTTTTGCCTGGCCGTAGTTTTTGGCCACCTTTTATTTAGGCACACTAATTAAGGAAACAACTTAGGAGGTAGCAAGTGCTCGCGGGTACTTTTACGAGGCACTCTTTTTCTTTGAACGACTCACGCACCTTCAGATTTAGCCTGGCGAACGACGGCTCGGTGTGAGTTTATGCTCCAGAATTATCGGCCGTCCCGTTCGCAGGCGCGGCCGGTGCCCGTGCAGAAACGCATGTGAGGCGCTGGCCGCAGATCCCCAGCAACTGGAATCTCGTGTGCAGATGACCTAGTCCTGCACGCGGGAGGCTCCAGCAAAGAATCCCCGCAGAAATGGGAAAAGCTCTCCAATTTTCTTTGGACTGTAAGGGCTTAACACCTCCCCGTAAATACAGTCTGGCAAGTGCCTGTTAAGCTGAGCACACTATCAATTTGTGTAAGAGATTCAGGAACTAAGCTTTTACCATCTCCGATGAATGGCCAGGCAATTATGGCATTATCAGGTATCCTGGCAGACAGGAGAGAAGCAACACACTCAGATTTCTGCTGGAGACCACCTCCTTCTGTGATGTATGTATGGTGTTTTAGGGGGGTGGTCTTGGGCTCCAGGGTGGGCACTTTCAAAAGTCTATATAAAGGCCTGCACACCATTGTTCGGGGTTCGTCCTCCCTCCTGCGTGTGGTGAGTGAGTGAGGACCCTGTTGCAACAGATTAATAAAGATCAGGCTTACCAGTTGACCTCTGTTATTTTTCTCCTTCTGATAGAGAACCTACATAAAGACTCTATACGGGCTCTTGGGTGCCCCATAAGGGAAAAGGAGCAGCCCCCCCCACCATCCAACATTTCTCCAATGAAAATAGGTAAAGGTAAAGGGACCCCTGACCATCAGGTCCAGTCGTGTCCGACTCTGGGGTTGTGGCGCTCATCTCACTCTATAGGCCAAGGGAGCCGGCGTTTGTCCGCAGACAGCTTCCGGGTCATGTGGCCAGCATGACTAAGCCGCTTCTGGCAAACCAGAGCAGCGCACGGAAACACCGTTTACCTTCCCGCTGGAGCGGTACCTATTTATCTACTTGCACTTTGACGTGCTTTCGAACTGCTAGGTTGGCAGGAGCAGGGACCGAACAACGGGAGCTCACCCCGTGGCAGGGATTCGAACCGCCGACCTTCTGATTGGCAAGCCCTAGGCTCTGTGGTTTAACCCACAGCACCACTATTCCATACGCTCCAAAATTTCTCTGATGGCTTCCCTATTTTCACCGGACAAGTTTTGGAGGGTATGGACTAGGACGTCCCTATTTCACTTGTAGAAATGTTGGGGTGTCCCTATTTTTCATCAGAAAAGCGTATGCTGCGGACTGAGCTGCTTCTCAGGGCACAGGAGCAAAGGCTGGGTTGAAAAGTTTGCGACCTGCGTGGCTGCCTCGCTATTCTGAAGGTTGGCGCGCTCTCTTTCTCACACACAACTTCCCCAGTGACTCATTTCCCACCCTGATCTTAGAAATAAACCTGCTGCCCTGTGGATCAGCCACTTTGACCCGGTCTGTTTCCTCCCCCCTCCCCTTCCCATCTGGGGAGTCGGGTTCAAAAGAGAAATGAGATCTCCACCTGCGCCCCTTTTTTACCACCTTCCCTCCCTCTATCTCCCTCCCTCCCTCATGTAATTGTGAGATGCTGACCCGTTTTTCTTAGACTGGAGACAGACAGACAGACAGACAGTTGAGACCTTTAGACGTCCCCAACTCACTGCCCCGGTTCATCTTAGAAAGATCGGGAGACCCTGTTCTCACCCTCCAAATGCTGCCAGGTAAGCTCGACCACCTAAACCCTTAGGAAGAACTTCCTGACAGTGAGAGCTGTTGGACAGTGGAATTTGCTGCCAAGGAGTGTGGTGGAGTCTCCTTCTTTGGAGGTCTTGAAGCGGAGGCTTGACAGCCATCTGTCAGGAATGCTTTGATGGTGTTTCCTGCTTGGCAGGGGGTTGGACTGGATGGCCCTTGGGGTCTCTTCCAACTCTAGGATTCTATGATTCCTCCTCATAGGGATGAGCTAGAAATAAAATTCAGTTCGCACTCAACGGCAGACCTATTGACATTTCCCTATATAACTTTTAAGTAATTCCCCCCCCCAATATATTTTTACCCTAACCTTCAAATCAAATGCAGTTTCATAACTGACTTCCTCCCCTCCCCTCTACAATTACTCAAACCTTTTGTACTGCATTATATCTTTATCTCTTGCAAAAAAGTTTCTCTATTACAATTATTTTTCTTCCGCTGCTTTCATCTCAAATCCTGCCCGCGATTTCATTTGACTCCAATGTTGTTGTTTTTTTTTAAAAAAAATAGTCCGCGAGAGAAAAATAGTCCATTCTTCTTTGAAAAGTTCATCATTTTGATTTCTTAATTTCGTGGTCAGTTGTGCCGTTCCTGATAGCCCATTGCTTTCAAAAGCCGCTATTATTATTATTATTATTATTATTATTATTATTATTATTATTTTACCTTTTCTTCTTTCCATTCCTGCGCATATAATATTCTAGCTGCTGTTGTCACATACATAAATAATTTGACCATTTTCTTTACTTATTGGCGTCTTCCAATGAACGAACCGAAACTCTGTCATCTTCCAAAATTTGCTTGGCACAAATGTCAAAGGATGGCATACAATTCACAGGATTGTACAGTTGGACGGGTACCCCCAATGGTCATCTAGTCCAACTCCCCATTATATACATTGCTTTGATAATAATAATAATAATAATAATAATAATAATAATAATAATAATTTATTTGTACCCCGCCCACCTGGCTGTATTCAGATGCAAACTGAATCCAATTTCCTTCCCCATAGAAATCAACAAGTTTCATCTCAGGACAGCTTAGTTCATGGGTAAGCAAACTAAGGACCAGGGTCCAGATCCGGCCCAATCACCTTCTCAATCTGGCCCGCGGATGGTCTGGGAATCAGCGTGTTTTTACATGAGTAGAATGTGTCCTTTTATTTAAAATGCATCTCTGGGTTATTTGTGGGGCATAGGAATTCGTTCACCCCCCATCTATCTATCTATCTATCATCTATCTATCGTCTGCCCCCCCCCACAAGTTCTGAGGGACAGTGGACCATCCCTCTGCTGAAAAAGTTAGATGACCCCTGCTCTAGGAGGCTTAGTTTTGTCAGAATCAAGTGTACACTTCCAGATTTAATGCTAAATACATTACTTTTGGTAAATGGGCCATTGTAGCCACGAGAGAGGGCCGTGAAAATTTGTGTCCCGGCCTTTTTAGACTCATCTTCCCAGGCGCTATCTGGAACCAAAGGGGCACATGGATTCTTTCTAGTTCTCTTATGCATGATGTTACCCCATTTTTTTCTGAATTAAAAATTCCCTTTCGTTTAGAGAAAAGGGGAGTTGTTGGGGGGGGGGGAAGGGAGAGATACAACAGAGATCTGTAAAATTATGCACGATAAGGAGCCGGCTGATTCCTCCCCACTCCGTCGCTCAGAATTTGAAAAGCTGAGGGTCAGAATCACAGCATTTATAAAGGATCTGCAAGTACGTGTTGGAGATGTGGGGGGAACAATGGAGACCTATTCCATATGTGGTGGGTATGCCAGAAAATAAAGACGTTTTGGGGTTTGATTTATGATGAGCTTAAAAAACTACTAGGAATTACATCCCCCCCAAAACCAGAATCCCTCCTACTAAGTATTGTCGATAAAGAAATCCCAACCAAATTAAGAGAGGTCTTTCTGTACGCCACGGCAAAAAGGTGGAAAGAACCAGAACCACCTTCGATAACAGAATGGCCAAACAAGTTGCACGAGTTTGCCAAAATGGCCCAGTTAACTAAAAGTTTGAGAGGGGGATCAAAACAAAAATTTCAAGCAAATTGGGTTACCGGTAGATATATAATATATGTTCAGAAATACAGTAGGGGTTGGATAGTTATGCCAGCTTTTCAGTAGCCTTGGAAGCAGAAAGAAGGATATGAATTGAAAATTGGGTTGATATTACAGTGTAATAAAGATATATATGAAGATATGTGGATATGTTGAACTACATTCATAAGTAAGAGCGAATCATACAGTTGGGCTTGATAGGAAGTCGGGTGGGTTTGGGAAATTCATTAGTAGTGGTTTTTTTTAATTTTGGGGTGTTTTTTCGGGGTTTTTCTTTTTTTCTTCTCTTTCCTTTTTTCTAGATTTTCTATTTTTTATGTTTTCTTTTCCGTTCAATGGTAGGTTATTTTTGGTTTATTTTATTTAAACTATTGTTGATTTATTTGTAGTATTTTATAAGCGCATAGAATTGGATACCGGTTAGGGGTAATAACAAAACCAAGCAAATACAGTAATTGTAATTTTTTTTAATTCTTACTTGCATTTGGAACGTTTATTGTACGATTATGGCAAACATTGTATATCTGATAAATAAACGACAATTTCAATGCAAAAACGAAAAAACGAAAAAACGAAAGGAAGCGCAGCATTGGGAGATTGGGGACAGGTGAAAGAAAGTAATTCTTCTTCCCTTTCTGAACTGTTTCCATCTCTGCAAGATCATTTTTGTGATGAGGGGACCAGAACTGCACACAGCATTTCTTTCTTTTTCAATAATAATAATAATAATTGTTATTTGGCTTTACAAAATCAATCACACGAATAACATTCTTGAAATGTTCGAATCTTAGGACTTCCCTCCTCCCCTCCATGGAATCGTAAAATACCTATATCAACTGCATATTATAGTTCATCCAAATTTCAGTTCTCCGTTGTTTCCAAAGTCTTTGTAACATTGCAGGAGTTATTTAAAGGCTGCCAGAGAGTTCAAGTGTTTACAGTGTTCTTGTAAATACAATCTATATTTATACCAATTTCTGTTGGAAGTTTCGGTCCTCCAGATTTCTGATTTCCCTGGTCAATCTTGCCACCTCTGCGTAATCTATTAGTTTCATCTGCCAGCTCGCCTTCGTAGGCATCTTGTCATCTTTCCATTTCTGGGCAAGCAACATCCTTGCAGCTGTAGTACCGTACATGAACAGTCTTTTTGCACACAGTCTTCCAACTGGATTATGATGCCAGCTGTTTTATTTGCATTTCCTTTCCTAATGGTCCCTAGAGTGCAACTTAGCGGGCAACAATCTGCAGATATTTCACCCACCATCGTGGGTTGCAAGTTAGCTGAATGTTTCGCTGTCCTTGTTCTTTGATAATTTATCGACCTGTGGTTGAGAGATCTTCCAAGCACCAGCCTCATTTCATAACCCCCAACGATTTCCTCTTCTCCCACGCCAGTTACCGGCACTTAGGCATCAGTAAGAGATTGACAAAACAATCTGTGGTTTGCTCTGGCAAGGGTGAGATTGACGTTTCCATGGAGAAAGGTCAACCAGTTCTTGGCGATAAGGCGTCTCTTCTAGGGAACCGACATTCGCCTTTCGTTTTGCGAGGTAGGTTTCGTTCCAGACATCGTTGCTTCCCAGCAGCTGACGTGCTTGGGGGAACAGGGCAAATCGGCCCCCAAGTCCTGCCCAGATTCCCCCCCCAGGTGACCCCAAATGACGTACATAGAAAGAAGAGTTGGCGTGTTTAAATTTTTCTGAGCTGGGGGTCTGTGGTAAGAACATAAGATGAGGAGTCCTGCATTACAGGAGGTTGGACTGGATCTTAGAATCGTAGAATCAAAAACTGTACAGTTGGAAGGGACCCCAAGGGTCATTTAGTCCAATCCCCAGCAACACAAGTCAGCTAAAGTGAATTAACATGCCAGTCTCAGACCCAGCTCCTTCGACCGTTCCTCCTAGGGCTTGGGTTCCAGACCCTTGATCATGTTGGTTGTCGTCCTCTGCATACGTTCCAGCTTGTCAACATCTTCTTAAGATTGTGGTGCGTAGAACTGAACACAGTTAGGCTTGCCATATTTCAAAAAGCAACGTTCCTGACACCCTCAAAGTTGTTGAGCTTAGCAGACGAGGCACGCTTAGCAGGGCTTTATCAATAACCGCCACCCGTGGTGGAGGACACCCACCGGCTTTTCCTGTCGCAGGACTGTGACACCGCAGGGTGATGGCCACTCTGCCCAACTCCGACAGAAAGTGGTCTGAGCAAGGCAGAATAGAGTGGTACTATGACTTCCCTTGATCAGGACAGTCAACTTCTATTGGTGCAGCCTTTGTTGCTGCTGCATCACCCTGTGGACTCATGTTCAGCTTGTGGTCCACCAAGATCCTGAGTTCAAAAGCACATCAAAGTGCAAGTAGATAAATAGGTACAGCTCCAGCGGGACGTTTCCATGCGCTGTTCTGGTTCGCCAGAAGCGGCTTAGTCATGCTGGCCATATGACCCGGAAAAAACTGGCTGCGGAGAAAATGTCGGCTCCCTCGGCCAGTAAAGTGAGCTGGGCGCCGCAACCCTAGAGTCGTTTGCAACTGGACTTAACTGTCAGGGGTCCTTTACCTTTACCTTTTTAAAGGGGGGAATGGGGACGTTCTGGGATCAAATGAGAAGCTGGGATCAGGGGCGTAGCAAGGTAAATTGGTACCCGGGGCAAAAAAAAATAATTGTCACCCCCCCCCCCGAGGCGTGGGAAGGTCAGGTGGTACCCGGTGTGGAAAATTTCTTGTCAACCCCCCCCACAAAAATGGTTTTATTTATTTCATATTTTCTTACAAAGGAATAATAACAAGTAATAATAATAAAAAACTTTTATTTATATCCCACCCTCCCCGGCCGAAGTCGGGCTCAGGGTGGCTAACATCAGATACATAACATTGGTATAAAATCAAACAATAATTAAATTACCTCCTAAAAACATCTCAAAATCAAATTAAAGTCTAATTAGATGGCTTTCCACAGGGTTAGGGTTGGGAACAGTAAGTGCTCCACTGAACTGAAATTTCAGCCTTCATGACATAGGAAAACAGCCAAGTGAACAGCTATTTTGGTGGAGGAGGGTCAAGATATTAACCGATATGCATGAAATTTCATATATAGCTATATAATCCCTAGTATAGGTAAGATAAGACCTTCGGAGCAGGCATTTTCAAAAATACATAAATAAAATTAAAAAAAATTGTTCCTTGATAATTTGTCCCCCCCTCCATTATGGAAACTGGGGTGGACCGCCTCCCCCCCGCACCCCCTTGCTACGCCCCTGGCTGGGATGGCTTCCGTAATTCCTGGAAAACAGGGGCACTTGGAGGCCACGATCCCTGACTTAAGAACCTCCACATTTTATTGGATGACTCTTTCCCCACCGCAACCCACCCAAATGGCAGGTTTTTTTTCCCCCAAAGAGTTTATGATTTCACGCTTTCAGGTGGTGCCCAAGGAGCTGAAGAGGAAACCTCCTGGGGGCAAATGGGCGCGAGAGAAGCTTGTGGCGGAATGCTGATTCGTCCCTTGAAGCAGGTGGGGCCGCCCCCCGCACCTCCGCTGAGTCGGCACCCCCGGCGATGCCAACAACCCGACAAGGCAGCAGAGAAGCCTAGTAAGGAATTGCAGACCTGAAACCAGAGCAAGGGGACCGTGGCTTTGAAATATAACTCCTGGCAAGAGGCTGTGAGACGGCAGCTGGCCACGTTCCCCTCCCAATTATCATAGAATTGTAGAGCCGGAAGGGACCCCGAGGGTCATCTAGTCCAACCCCCTGCAATGCACAAAACTCAGCTAAAGCAACCAGGACAGATGGACCTAGTGGGCAGTGAACCAGGGATGGGGGACGGACGGACGTGGCCCTCCAGATGTGATTTGGAATGGAGGGCTTGTTTAAACAAGAACAACTAAAGCTGCCTTGCCTCATCAAACCACTGGTGCATCTAGCTCAGCGTTGTTGACACTGGCTGGCAGCAGCTCTACAGGGTGTCAGGGCATCAACTGGAGATGGCATCAGGGATTGAAGGGGGGGGCATTTGCATGCTCCACCCCTGAGCTATGGCCCCTCCCATAAAGATAACGTAACATCCTAGTCCTCATGGCCCTGAATTTAAAAAGTCGATTTAAATGGGGACCTGGGAAGTTCCCCTTTACTCACTGGGCCAGTATTGTCTACACTGACTGGCAGCAGCTTGCCAAAGTTTCAGGCGAGGGGGATTTCCAGCTCTACCGCCAGAAACGCAGACTCAAACCTGGGACTTTCTGCAGAGATTCTAGTCCTCATGAATCTTGGGTCAGGGGGAAGGTTGAAATTAAACGGGAAGCTGCCTTAATCTAGCTCAGTGTCGTCTTCTCTGACTGGCAGCAGGTTTCCTGGGGTCTCATACAGGGGTCTCCCTCAGATTTCCCAGCAGGGTCACAGAGTTCCGCCCGACATTGGGGGTGTGATGTCACACGTGTGACACACATGTGAGACGACCTACATGTCAGAAGGCCGTGAGGCTCGGCAGGGCCTGTCACCACCGCGGGGGAAGCCCAGCAGGGCCTTGCCCCTCAGGATTGGGGGGACTCAGCTCCATCCCCAAATACTTGAGGGGCGGTGGCTGAGGTGTCCTCAGCCCCATAGAATTGGCACCCATGTCTCCCAGGGGACTGAACCTAGAACCTTCTACCATGGAACTAAGCAAAAAAAAAAACCTCTTCTGCCTTTGCGTGCATATTCAGCAAAGCTCACCCTTTCATAGAATCATAGAAATGTTGAGTTGGAAGGGACCCCGAGGGTCATCTAGTCCAACCCCCTGCAAAGGCAGGAATCTCAGGCCAAGCATCCCCGATGGCTTTGACGAAGCGAGATCTCCTACCCCTACTGAACCCATTTACTTTTTCCCTTTCACAGAAGGCAGTGAGCGGACTGCGGAGGGTTTCCATGTCCCCCCCGGGGTCTTCAGCCCCCTCGCCATTCGCTGCACAACAGGCCCTCTCCCTCTGCGGAGGAAGCGGGAGTTCACCCCCGACGACAAAAAGGACACCGCCTACTGGGAGAAGAGGAGGAAGAACAATGAGGCGGCCAGGAGGTCCCGGGAAAGGAAGCGCTTCAGCGATTTCGCCATTGAGAGCCAAGTGGCCACGCTCCAAGAGGAGAACCTGCGTCTCCGCTGGGAGGTCCTGGAGCTGAGGGCCCGGTCCAGCCTCGCCGATTTGGAGGCCCAGCAAATCCCAGACCCCCAAGTCTTCCCTCTCCTTCCCAGACAAGACGGGGGCTGCTTTAGGGCTCAAGAACCAGTGGGTTTTATCTACCTCTCCAGGAACCTCCCAGGTTCTCTGCCAGGCTTGGGTTCTCTGCAAGAAAGGGGTCACGAGGAACCCACTTTTTGCAGATCGGCCTTCTTCTCCCCAAAGTTCCTCGACTACCACCCCGTCCACAGTTACAGCTGCCATTTCCCGGGGTTTGGAGACCCCCGTTTCCCAATTGTGCCACTGACCGCGGGCGAGGGAGGGAGGGATGGCCGACCCCGAACCCCGCCAAGCGGTGGGCCTGAGCAGCGAGGTGGGGCCAACTCGCCCCCTTGCAGGTTGTTGCCGGGCGCTTCCGAAACGCTGCAGGCAAACAAACGCCCCTCTGCCTTGCCCCATAAACTTCGGATTAAGGCAAGCTATTTAAACTCCTGGGGACATGGCAGCATCAACAGACACTGTACGGATGAGCACGAGGGTCCATCCTCGGAGAGGAAGGAGGACATGGGACTTAGGGCGTAGCAACCAACTTTCGGAGGATGCGGATATTTGGATCAGGACAGTGGTTTGCAACCTTTGGGAGTCCACGGCAAAACAAGATTAAGATTAGGAGCAGGAGTATTGTGTTATTGTGGGGAAGGGAAGGAAGAAACACGCAGGACAGGACACACAGGCAGACGTGGTCCTTTCCCGCAATATTCTCCCCATCTCCATAAAGCCGGGTGACTGTTAAGGAGGAGGGGGGTTGCCTGGGGGGGGGAGAGGTAGAGAAGAAGAGGGGGAAGGGAGGTTTTAGGTAAAATTACTTTTGTATACAGTGGTACCTCAGGTTACATACGCTTCAGGTTACAGACTCCGCTAACCCAGAAATAACGCTTCAGGTTAAGAACTTTGCTTCAGGATAAGAACAGAAATCGTGCTCTGGCGGCGCAGCGGCAGCGGGAGGCCCCATTAGCTAAAGTGGTGCTTCAGGTTAAGAACAGTTTCAGGTTAAGAACGGACCTCCGGAACGAATTAAGTTCTTCACCCGAGGCACCACTCAAACGTGGTGGCAGAACTTCAATGATGGGTCTAAGAACTTGGGAGAGACAGGTTCAAATTGCCAGCAGCCGGGCGGCCCTGAAGCTCGCTAAGGGTGACCTTAGGCCAGACACAAACTCTCCGCCTAGCCTACTTTGCAGGGCTGTTGTGAGGATAAAATGGTGGGCAGCAGGAATGACTATTGTATGCTGGAAGAAAAGCTGGATAGGAATGAAAATTATAATAACAGGGAACTCAAGGACCACCATGGGAACATACCCAGACCCCAAGATCAACACCTGAGGCCCTTCTTCGTGTGCCTCTTCCACAAGAGGTCCAGAGGGTGGCCGCACGAGAACGGGGCCTTTTCTGCAGTGGCCCCCTGTTTGTGGGATGCTCTCCCCAGGGAGCATTGCCTAGCACCTCCATTATGTATCTTTAGGTGCCAGACAAAAAACGTTTCTCTAGAACCAGGCCTTTGGCTGATTAAACAACCCATGGCCTTTTAAAATGTGGGGTGGTTTTTTTGGGGGGGGGGAGTTATTGGTTTGTTTGGGGTTTTTGTTATCATAGAATAAGCGTAGAATTGTAGAGTCAGAAGGGACCACCAAGGGTCATCTAGTCCAACCCCCTGCAATGCAGGGATCTCAGCTCAAGCATCCACGACAGTTGGTGATCCAACCTCTGCTTAAAAACCTGCACGGAAGGAGAGTCCAAAACAGGGAACTAAATTTGCTACTTCCTTGAATCTTCCACCGTTAAGGGATGCATTAAAACCCACCTGCTGCTTCTCGTTAGAGAAAGCACTCTGCAAATGCTCAGAGGGCCTTCTCGGTAGTGGCACCAGCCCTGTGGAACGCCTTCCCATTAGAGGTCAAAGAGATAAACAACTACCTGACAACTAGAAAATACCTGAAGGCAGCCCTGTTTAGGGAAGTTTTTAATCTGTGATATTCTAATGTATTTTAATATTTGTTGGAAGCCGCCCAGAGTGGCTGGGGAGACCCAGCCAGATGGGCGGGGTACAAATAAATTATTATTATTATTATTATTATTATTATTATTATTATTATTATGGCAACCTTTAAAATTGCATCCCACAATTACAATTTTGCTTACAATTTTGGGGGAAAGGGCGAGGAATGTTCTGCTCAGAGAAGGAGAAGAGGAAATCACTCTGCCCATGCTCAGGAGCACTTGGCACCACGGCACCAACAATGGGCAAATCATTGATTGTGTCTCTGTCTACCTGCTGAAAAAGTAATAAACATTTATTTTTATTTAATGGGGACATTACGCTTCCTCTTTCCTGGTGCTGGGGGG
The DNA here is from genome assembly GCA_900245905.1 of Lacerta viridis. NCBI lineage: Eukaryota > Metazoa > Chordata > Lepidosauria > Squamata > Lacertidae > Lacerta > Lacerta viridis. Next base: position 114,568 of record OFHU01004484.1, on the reverse strand, counting down.
GGAGGGGCTTTTGCTGGGGGTTGGGGAGGCAGGAGATGCATTGATAAAGGGAACCTACCACAAAGAGGCTTTGCAAAATGTTGCAAGCGGAATTGACCACAGGCCGTTGTGGTTACGACCGCAGCATGGAGCCTAGCACAAGCAATTTGGCTGCAAGTTAAGAGGCCAAAGGCAGTGTGAAAATGTCTTGGCTTTGGTATCAGCCATACCAATGGATCTTAAACTAAGACTTACACTAAATAAAATATTATCTAGAATCTATTGGACTCCCTGATGTTTGCATAAGAAAGGGCCATCTAATGCAGGGGTGACCAACTCCCAAGAGACTGTTACAGGTAGGTAGGTAGGTAGCCGTGTTGGTCTGCCATAGTCAAAACAAAATAAAAAAAAATTAAAAAAAATAATTTCCAGTAGCACCTTAGAAACCAACTAAGTTTGTTCTTGGTATGAGCTTTCGTGTGCATGCACACTTCTTCAGATACACTGAAACAGAAGTCACCAGACCCTTATATATAGTGAGAGGGTGGGGAGGGGTATTACTCAGAAGGGTGGTGGGAATGGGTGATTGGCTGATAGGTGTGGAAAACCTGTTGACGACTGTTAACGACTGCAATTGGTCTTACAGGAAAAGCAAGGGGTGAGATGGCTAAAGATAGCTTTGTCATGTATAATGAGATAAGAATCCAATGTCTTTGTTCAGACCAGGTCTCTCCATGGTTTTAAGTTTGGTAATTAGTTGCAATTCAGCAACTTCTCTTTCCAGTCTATTTCTGAAATTCCTTTGCAGTAAGACAGCTACTTTGAGATCTTGTATAGAATGTCCTGGAAGTGTTCTCCTACTGGTTTCTCTGTCTTGTGATTCCTGATATCAGATTTATGTCCATTTATCCCCACTCTCTCACTATATATAAGGGTCTGGTGACTTCTGTTTCAGTGTATCTGAAGAAGTGTGCATGCACACGAAAGCTCATACCAAGAACAAACTTAGTTGGTCTCTAAGGTGATACCCCCTTTTTGGAGGTTCAGGTCAAAGTTGTTGAGCTTTTTTGGGGAGGAGGAAAGCCCTGTTTTGGGGGGTGCAGGACAAAGAGAATGAGCTTTTTTAAGGGGAGCCAAAGTTGTTGAGCTTCTTTGGGGGAGCCGGTGATCTACCATTGATCTACCACAGATGTCCAGTGATCTACCAGTACATCACAATCTACTTGTTGGATACGCCTGATCTAATGTATCTCTCTGTTGGAGATGTATTACGGACAATACTTCTTTGAAACATATGCTTCTGCTATGTTGCACACTGACTAAGTTTTGGGAGAAATTCCTGGACTATATAAACAATGCACTATGGAAAAACTAAATATTTCCAGAGGTGAATATGCTCTTGAATTATATACCCACTGTAGGGAACTGTACACTGTACGCGGGTGGCGCTGTGGGTTAAACCACAGAGCCTAGGGCTTGCCGATCAGAAGGTCAGCGGTTCGAATCCCCGCGATGGTGAGCTCCCGTTGCTCGGTCCCTGCTCCTGCCCACCTAGCAGTTCGAAAGCACGTCAAAGTGCAAGTAGATAAATAGGTACCGCTCCGGCGGGAAGGTAAACGGCATTTCCGTGCGCTGCTCTGGTTCGCCAGAAGCGGCTTAGTCATGCTGGCCACATGACCCGGAAGCTGTATGCCAGCTCCCTCGGCCAATAAAGCGAGATGAGCTCCGCAACCCCAGAGTCGTCCCCGACTGGACCTTATGGTCAGGGGTCCCTTTACCTTTATCTATGGAAATTGACAACAGGACAGTGAATTGGAAGAATAGAGATACAATTCCTCTTAATCAGTGGTTTGACAGCATGACAACATTGGCAACTTATTTTCATACCCTTATTTTCATCTTTTTCATACCCTCCAAAGAAAATAGGGACATCCTATTCTATTATTATTATTATTATTATTATTATTATTATTATTATTATTATTATTATTATTACATTTATACCCTGTCCATCTGACTGGGTTGCCCCAGGCACTCTGGGGCACAAACAGAAGAAATCATGAAACACTGAAAAACTTCCCCGTACAGGGCTGCCTTCAGATGGCTCGGGGCTTGGATAACTCCAGACCCTCCAACATTTCGCCAATGAAAATACGGACGTCCGATGGAAAAGTGGGACATTCCGGGATCAAATAAGAAACAGGGACACCTTCTGTAAATCTGGGGTTGTCCCTGGAAAACAGGGGCACTTGGAGGGTCTGTGAACAGACAGCTAATAGATGCATACTTCATTTGGATAAATGCAATTATATTGGGAATGGGTTCACACAGAGTATATTAGATTACTGGCAATTTTATGTTTATTAGGATCATAAGAATATACACATCTGTATACTGGTGCATGTTAATGTAACAGTGTTTTTCTCCCCCACCCCCCGATTTGACTCACTTTTTCCTTTCTTTTTCTCACTCTATGAAATCCATCTATTAATAAGAAGAAGAAAAGAGACCTCCGCTGCGTTTCCTTGCCTGCAGCAAAGGCGGTTAAGGTTGTAAGTGCCTCATGGGGGCTTTGGGGCTTGCTGCCTCCTTCCCAGGGGTCTCCAGCACAGCTGTGGGCAAAAGCCCCCTTGGAGAGAAATTGTGCAGGGAGCCCATAATTCTCATTCTTAACACAGCTGCTTTCCTTGTGGGCTCCCTGACCCCAGCACTGCCTCCAACGCTGAGCTCATCCCCTCCAGCCAATAACTGCGAGCCTCTTTTCTCATTCCTATGCAAACTGATTTATTTGTGGTGCCCTGGCACCCCAGCCCCAAACTACCCCCAGGGGATTCTCGCCTGGCCCGCCTCAGTAGCACTTCCTGTGGACGATGTATGGGCCGTGTTCGTGATATTGCTCCTTCCGGACCCAGCATGGCTGAAAGTTCTTCAGGGAAGCGAGGATGGACCCCCCAGTCCAAACAGAGTACTTCCTCAGAGGTATGGCCGTGACTTTCACTTTCGTGTTGGTGGGCACAGCCGCCATGAGGTCGTGCAAGAACCTCTTCTCGAACCCGTCAAAGAGGGACGAGCCACCGCAGAGCATGATGTTCTCGTACATTTCCTTCCGGGATTCTTCGGGGACCTTCCGGATGCTTCTCAGTGCCATACCATGAAGCCCCAAAAGGTTCAGTCCGGGCATCTGCGGAGGGCTGAACAACATCTCTGTACACTGGAATCTCTCTTTGCCCAGGCTGATGATCTGGCCGTCGGGCAGCTGGTAATCTGCCACGTAGTCTCTCTTGGGACGGTTCCACTCAGTCTCGAAATCAAAAGCCACGTAGCAGCATTTTTGCTTCATGTCGTCAATGACATCCCACATCCTCTCGTCAAAGTAATGTCCCATGTTCCTGAGAAGGTCCATCAGGAAAGATGTCATGTTGGCGCCCGCAATGTCCATCCTCTCGGTGGCGTGCGGAAGATTGTACCCTTGGTGGACGGGGACGGTGTGAGATGTGGCATGTCCCGTGTCCACCACCAAACCGCTGATCTTGCCGTGGGCGTACACCGACAACACCGACTGGTACGCCACGTACATCCCGGGGGAGTTGAGCGACTCGAAGACCACCTCCACCAACTTTTCCCTGTTCGTTGTGGGGCAGAGTGGAGGGTCGGACATCAAGAGGGCGTGGTCTTCCGGAGCAACCTTGAGGTCATGGTAGAACAGGTGCCTCCACAGAACTTCCGCCGCGTCCCAGTCGATGATGATGCCGTGTCGGACTGGCAAAATGATATCGACGTCCGGCTCTAACCGCGCCCGCTCCCCAACAAAGGTATTCGGCCTGTCTCTCCTAGTCCTCATGGACTTCTCAGTGGGGTGCCCAACCAACGTCCCAATGACCGCCTGAGGAGTCTGTTGACCTGCGAACCCTGCTTTACACGTCCCTGTACCTGTATCGATGATTACTGCTCCTGTCTTCACAACTGAGCGCCCTCTTTCCGGAGTATTTGACCGAGGAGCTTCTTTTGAGGATGCCCGCGATCTGGACGAGCGGTCCAGTGCGAATCCCGGGGATGCTTTCCTTGTTCCAGCATGTCCTGGGCTGGCCGGCCTCGACCCAGGGCTCTTTGATCGTGAGGTTGCTGGGCTCCTTGTCCGTGAAGGCCCGGGGCTGGTTCTCCTGGTACTCCTGAATGACATCTTGAACGGGCCCTTGAGATACCCCCTTCTTCAAGGTCAGCTACCACCAGAGTGTCCTGCAGAATTCTGCCTCACTGTGTCACAAAGGCAACTATGACACCACACCAGCTCCTTGGGTGACGTGGCTCGGGAAAGGGCCACTTGGTCTCGGCCGGCTGCGATTGCCTCCCTCCGACCATCGCTCAAAGCGTGAATCCTGGGTGTTCAGTCCATCCCACCGCTGGTCGTCAGGAGGCTCTGAATTGTTCCACGAGAGACAATGGGTGGCAGGCCCGGAATCCTGGAATCTTCAGTACTAGATGACCCTTGCAACTCTATGATTCTATGATTCCATGAACATGGAACACCACAGCTCAGCTGGGCATGTTCTCTCCTGAGTGAGTGGCATCTAAGGGCTTCACATTTTGTATCTGGAAACACAGATAAGTGATGGTTCCTCCATCCACAGCTGGGGGCAAGAAACACCTCGGGAGTTGCAGCTGCTGGGAATTACAATGCATTGTTGCACTCAGGTTCTGTTTGCAGGCTTCCCTTTGGGGTATTTGGTTCCTACCAGATCTCTCAGCAGTTGCCGACCACAGTATCCTCCTGGACTGTCTAGGAGGGCTGGGAGCTGGGGGCCCTGTTCTGCAGTGGTTCTGCTCCTTCCTCCTGGGCCATGTCCAGAAAGTGGTGTTGGGGGATGAGTGTTCAGACCCCTGGGCTCTCACTTGTGGAGTGCCTTCAGGGTTCTGTCCTCTCCCCCATGCTTTTTAACATCTATATAAAACCTCTGGGAGAGATCATCAGGGGGTTTGGGTTGGGTGTTCACCAGTATGCGGATGGTACCCAGGTCTACCTCTCTTTTAAATCAGAACCAGTGAAGGCAGAGAACATCCAGTTTGGGTGTCTGGAGGCGGGTGGGGTGTGGACGGCTATCAACGGATTGAGGTCGAATCCTTACAAGACAGAAGTGCTGTTTCTAGAGGACAGGGGGCAGGAAGGTTGGGGACTCCCTGGTCCTGAATGGGGTAACCATGCCCCTGAAAGACCAGGTGCACAGCCTGGGAGTCATTTTGGACTCACAGCTGCATGGAGTCACAGGTCAATTCTGTTTCCAGGGTGGTTGTCTACCAGCTCCATCTAGTACGGTGGCTCCCTGCCCGCAGACTGTTTTGCCAGAGTGGTCCATGCCCTGGTGATCTCCTGCTTGGACTACTACAATGCGCTCTCCATGGTGCTACCTTTGAAGGTGACTTGGAAACTACAACCAATCCACAATGTGACTGCCAGACTGGTGACTGGGATTGGCCACTGGTACTATACAACACTGATCCTAAAGGATCTACACTGGCTCCCAGTATGTTTCCAAGCACCATTCAATGTGTTGGTGCTGATTTTTAAAGCCTAAACAGCCTTGGCCCAGTATACCCAAAGGAACGTCTCCATCCCCATCGCTCAGCATGGACCCTGAGGTCCTCCTCCGAGGGTCTTCTGGTGGTTCCCTCCCTGCAAGAAGTGAGATTACAAGGTTCCAGGCTGAGCGATGGGGGTGGAGACGCTCCTTTGGGTATACTGGGCTAAGGCTGTTTAGGGTCTCTGTATCCATGAAGGAGAACATAAGAATGCTAATATAAGAAGGCAGAGGGCCTTCTCGGTGGTGGCACCCTCCCTGTGGAATGCCCTCCCGTCAGATGTCAAGGAAATAAACAACTATCTGACTTTTAGAAGGCATCTGAAGGCAGCTTTGTATAAGGAAGCTTTCTAATGCTTTATGTTTTATTATGTTTTTATATAAGCTGAAAGCTGCCCAGAGAACAGGCTTTTGGATTCGAGGGGCCTTTGGCCTGATCCAGACGATCATTCTTATATTAGCATTCTTCTGTTCTCCTTCATAGATACAGAGTCAGAGACCCACAGGTCCATTTAGTTGAGTAGGCATTATGTATGTTGACTAACAGTAGCACTTTAGGATTTTAGACAAGGGGGCTCTTTTCTGGAGATCCCGGGGATCAAACCTGTGACTTTCTGCATAACCTAATGGGGCTCCCTTTGGCCCAATCCAGCAGGGAACTGCTGATGTTCTTAGGAATGATTTTGTTTACAGGTGGCACTTTACCCCAGAGAAGTTGGCAAAAATATATGGAACAAATTCGGTTAAGTGCTGGAAATGCCAAGATGAAATAGGTACGTATTTCCACTGTTGGTGGAAATGCCCAAAGATTTATGAATTTTGGAATATTATATATGAAAATTTGAAAAAAATGTTGAAAATCACATTTGGGAAAAAACCTGAAATATTTCTATTGAGTATGACCCCTGAGAATATTCCTGAAGACAGAAAAGGCATCCTTTTGTACGCTTGTGCCGCAGCTAGGATACTTATAGCTAAAACCTGGAAAGGAGAAAAAATACCAACAGTCCAAGAATGGCAAATTAAGCTAATAGAATATATGAATTTAGCAAGGATGACAGCGGCAATAAGAGATATACAAAAGCAGAAAACAAAAGCAGAATGGAAGTATGTGGAAGAATATTTAAGAAAAGAAGGTTTGAAAACGGAACTAATGATTTGCTTAGATTAAGATATGCACGTGGGAGATTTAAACTACGTATATTTTTTTTTAAGAATGAGAGTAATTAAATTATTAGCTAGAGTAATGAAATGAGTATTATACTAAGAAAACCGTTGTAGAAGCAATATGAAGTCATATTTTAAATTTGATTTATAATTTGAAAGAGACTATTGTAAATTTATGTCTGTTATTATTTGTGTGATGCAAGATTTAATGTTTTGTTTTGTTTTGTGTTTGGATTTTTTTTTTAAGAAAAACACAAATTTAATAAAGGTTTGTTTTAAATAAATAAATAAATAAATAAGGAATTATTTTGGACCAATTCACAGAGGGCTAGCAATGGCTACTACCTGCAGTTTCAGAGGTGATCTATCTCTGAGCACCAGCTGATAGGAACGCAGCTAGGAAAAGTTACTTTTTTTTAAATTAGCCAATGAAGGCAGATTTTGGAAAATTCGGGACCAGTAAAGGAAAATACTTCTTCAAAGTACCTGCCACAAATCAGGATCTTGGTATCCAGGAATCTGACTTCTTTATATCCATTTTTTCATTGCCACAACAATCAATCCATAAGGCTGGTAAACCTGAGAGACACTGCCAGTCAGTGTAGACAATACTAAACTAGACAGACCATTAGCCCCAAAGGGTACAAGGCAGTTTCCTATAGTCCAGGCACATCCAACAGGTAGATCATGTATCTACCGGTAGATCACTGGATGTCTGTGGTAGATCGCTGGTAGGTCACTGGCTCCCCTCAACAACTCAACAACTTTGGGTCCCCTAAAAAAAAAAAATCAACAACTTTGACCTGAACCCCTAAAAACAACGCTTTCCTCCCTAAAAAAGCTCAACACCTTTGACCTGAACCTCACAAAACAGGGCTTTCCTTCCTAAAAAAAGCTCAACTTTGAACTGAACCCCCCAAAAGGGGGTAGATCACTGCCAATTTTTAACTGTGAGTAGATCGCCGTGTTTTGGGAGTTGGCCACACCTGCAGTAGTCCTAACGCGCTGAAGATAGTTAAGGCAACAATGTCTTATATTTGCCAGCAGGTGGCAGGAGTGAATCAATTAATCACAATCCCACCAAAATGAAAAGCTTTTTAATCTGGATCAGGGTTTCCCAAAATTGGGTCTCCAGCTGTTTTGGGACTAGAATTCCCATACAGGGATTGAACCTGCAACCTTGGCATTATGAGCACCATGGTCCAACCAACTGACATGATATGGCTTAGATGCAATTATCATCTATAGTTTCAGAAAATTTTTGGCGGACTCCTTCATTGCAGGTTTTTAAACAGAAGTTGGGTGGCTGTTTGTCAGGGATGATTCAGCTATCAGTCCAGCATTGCATGGGGTTGGGCTAGATGACCCTTGGGGTGCCCTTCCAACTCAACAATTCTGTGATTCAATGATTGCTGAACGTCTGTATTCCCTATTTTCACTGGAGGAATATTGGGAGAGCATGCTGGGTATGTTTAGCTTGGAAAAGAGGAGACTGAGAGGAGATATGAGAGCCATCTTCAAATATTTTGTATTTTGATTTTTGTTGGAAGCCGCCCAGAGTGGCTGGGGAAATCCAGCCAGATGGGTGGGGTACAAATAATAAATATTATTATTATTATTATTATTATTATTATTATTATTATTATTATTTCTCAAGGGCTGTCACATGGAAGAGGGAGCCAGCTTGTTTTCTCCTGCTCCGGAGGGTAGGACTCGAACCCATAGCTTCAAGTTACAAGAAAGGAGATTCCGACTAAACTTCAGGAAGAACATTCTGCCAGTTAAAGCCGTTCAACAGTAGAACAGACTCCCAAGAGAGGTGATGGACTCTCCTTCCTTGGAGGTTTTTAAGCAGGGATTGAGTCTCCTACATTGCAAGGGGTTGGACTGGATGACCTTTAGGGGTACCTTTCAATTCTGCAAGTCTGTGAGTCCACAACAGGGACAGGGAATATTGATGACCCTCCTGGTTTGGTTAGACTCCAACTCTGAGCAGCTCAGAGGGATGATGGAAGTTGGAGTCCATCAGTATCTGGAGAGGAGCTGGTTGGGCAAGGCTGATCTACAGGTATATCATGTTGTCAGAGTGATAGTAATTAAGATAGTAACAATAACAATAAACTTATGGAGAAATTATGATCTGGAACGGATTCATCACTCCTGCTTGACACACCATTTTGTTTTGCTCACATGTTGCCCTGGATCTCTGCAAGGCATCCCAGGGCATCCGTTCATGAAAAGTTCACTTTCAGTTGAGCCACGGTCCATTTACTCTGCTCCCTCTGTCGTAGAATACGTAAGGATCAAAAGCACAGAAAGGCGCCCATTCTCAAAACAGCCGCCCTCCCCGAGGGCAGGAGAGGTGGCTGAGAGGGCGGAAGAATGAACGGTATTTGCATTCCAAGAGGCAGGAAACTTAAGAAGGGTTTGCTGGATTCCACCTAAACATTAGGAAGAACTTCCTGACAGTAAGAGCTGTTGGACAGTGGAATTTGCTGCCAAGGAGTGTGGTGGAGTCTCCTTCTTTGGAGGTCTTTAAGCGGAGGCTTGACAGCCATCTGTCAGGAATGCTTTGATGGTGTTTCCTGCTTGGCAGGGGGTTGGACTGGATGGCCCTTGGGGTCTCTTCCAACTCTAGGATTCTATGATTCTATGGACAGAGGCTCATTGAGTTCAGCATCCCTTTCCCTCGGCGGCCAACCCACAAGCAAGATTTGATCACAAGAGTCGCACTCCGCTCCTGCGGCTTGCAGCAGCTGGGATTCAGAAGTATACAATGATAGAAATGTAGAGTTGGAAGGGAACTCCGAGGGTCATCCAGTCCAACCCCCTGCAATGCAGGAATTTTAGCTAAAGCATGCAGGACAGACAGCCCTCCAACCTTTGCTTAAAAACCTCCAAGGAAGAAGAGACTACCAACTCACAAGGAAGGAAGTTCCACTGTTTAACAGCTGTTAATGTCAGAATGTTCTTCCTGAAGTTTAGTCAGAATCTCCTTTCTTGTAACTGGAAGCCATGGGTTCGAGTCCTACTGTAAGCCATGGGTTCGAGTCCTACCCTCCAGAGCAGGAGAAACAAGCTGGCTCCATCTTCCATGCGACAGCCCTTGAGATATTTGAAGATGGCTATCGTATCTCCTCTCAGCCTCCTCTTTCCCAGGCTAAACATACCTAACTCCTTCAACTGTTCCTCATAAGACTTGCTTTCCAGTCTATTGATCATCTTGGTCGCCCTCCTCTACACGCCTTCCAGCTTGTCAACATCCTTCTTAAATTATGGCGCCCAGAACTGGACACTGGACTCCAGGTGTGGCCTGGCTAAGGCAGAATAGAGTGGTACTATTGCTTCCCTTGACCGTGACACAATACTTCTGTTGATGCAGTCTAGAATAGCTTTTTTTGCTGCTGCATCACACTGTTGGCTCATGTTAAGATGGTGGTGAGCAGTTCCAAAGTGACTTCTCTGCGGCGCATGCCTAGTAGTCAGTGTGTCTGGAGGTCCTGGGCTAATGCAGCCCAAAGGAAATCAGAGCAAGACGTTTGGCACCAGCTTGGCTGCTGCAGGAGTTGCTGGAAAGAGGCGGGGAAGGTGCTATCCACCCGTCTTAGGGACTCCACTCTGAATTTGTGTAGGGTTTTCTTCTCCTGAAGATATCCCGCAAGGCAGCGGAGGCTTAGGGCCAGAGCTTTCCTTCTCCTAGTTGAGCTCCCTTCCCAGGTGGATGAGTCTCACCTGCCCCTCACTTCCCTTTATGGCAGAGGCAGAAACTGCCTTCTTGACCGTTGGGCCCACTCTTGGTCTCATCTTCTCCATCCCCGAGGGCCTGTCTTTGTGGGAATGTTGAGGAGTGTGGATGATGGATATATTATTTTATATATCTCATCCCAGCTTGAATTAACAAGCTCCAAACTTAGCAGAGTTTCATTCCCTTTTAAAACACACACAGCAGACGCGCTTGCACAGGCTTGCTAAAACCTCCGGTCCATGGGGTCACGAAGAGTCGGACACGACTGAACGACTGAACAACAACAAGACCTGACTCTCATGTGATGAGCTGCATTGTGGCATAATGGATGTACGATTACCACCGGGTTTCATTTGCTTGTAGGTTTGCTTTAGATTCCAGATATGCTTATACACACAAACACCCTCTCAAGTTTGTTTTTCAGCTTGCTGTTTATTGATTAGTTCGTAAGAAATCAAGAACGTTTTCAAATATTGAGATATTTTAGAAAACAAAGAACAATCATCATATCAATCGCTGACATACAAATATATATTATTTTGGAATCTGGTTCTCTCCTAAACAACAGCCCCAGTTGTTGTTGTTTTTTTTGGGGGGGGTGCTGTGTGTGTGGAATTATCCTTCCAGTGTAGCAAACTTCTCCAAAAAGAGCATCCTTACTTTAAATAGAAAAATCATCCCTGCCGACAATCACTAAAATACTGATATTTTGTCTTAGGTAAAACGGAACAAGAGATCTCCAGCTTGCGTCCGTCCCCCAAGACCCTTAGGACTCTCTTGTCAGGCCACATCCTTCACCAACCTTCCACCCCACCTTCCATAAGTGCTTTAGCCTGGATGGAAATGTGTCTGTGATTATGCCGCCTGCTGGCCTGGACGGAGGACGGAAAGAGGAGTGGCCGGACATAGAAACCCCTGGTCTTCATTCTGGAAGCATGTAGCCTACCACACGAGGGTAATTAGCATAGGCCCGCCTACTTTTTGCTCCCAGCTCCGCCCTCCAACGGTATGTGGCCCTCAGAAGATCCCCCAAGAGGGGGACCGGCCCCTGAGCTGAACGAGATCTCCCAGTCCCCGAGCTAAACGGAACTTGTTTTTGCAAGTAGATACAATATCTGCTGAGGGATGATATTCCCAAAACTGACGAGATTGTTTCGGGATATTTAGTTGAGATTTTTAAAAGTCAAATTTAAAACTGCTTAATTTATTTAATGGTGGCTACTGGGTCTTTTTTATGCTTTATGAGTTTAATATGTCTAGATTACGAATGTTTTATGGATGGTTTTGGGGTTTTTTTAAAACCCGATTCTACTGTCTAAGCTATGCCAATAAAGGCTGAATGAATGAAAAGCAAAATTCTAAGGGAATCTAAAGTGCAATACAGTCTGAACTTCCTTCGACGCATCTCTGGACATTTCAGAGAACGTGGGGCGGGGGGGAGAAAGACTTGCATCCCAGGCAGAATTCGTCTACAAATAGTTAAATAATCTGTGGCTACACACACACACACACACACATATATATTAAAATTACATTAACACCGTGCGTTAATAAATAAATTGGAACGGAGCCTCCCCAGCCCACTCAGTTCTGAATCCGTCAGTCTTCAGGGTCACCCAGGTCAATGTCCAAAATATCTCCTAGAGCATGCTCAATAGTCGAAGAATCATAGGGCTGGAAGGGACCACGAGGGTCATCTAGTCCAACCCCCGCAATGCAGGAACCATCTCTCTCTCTCTCTCTCTGCTCCAAGACAAGATAACGTTGATTGGTTGTGATTCACTTCTTAATCTAGACGTCTGTTCCAGCGGTGCCAAAACAGTTGTTTGCTGTGGACGGTGGGAGCAGTGTGCCAAAGGGGACCCCCCCACCCCACCCCCACCTCGTGGGGTGCAGAGAGTCAAGGCCCGCAAAAGGTCTGCCCGTCATCGCGCCTTCCTCATGTCCAAGTGCGGGAAGTAGAGACCGAGGATGTCCTGCTGCACCTGATACTTCCCTGCTTTCTTCCGCAGACAGAAGGCAACCTGGTTGGTGCAGAAAGAACAGAGGGGAGAGAAAAAAAACACACTTGTCATACAAGTCTGTGTGTGGACAATGCTCCCCTTCCTGACCAGATGGACCACAAGCTGAACATGAGCCAACTGTGTGATGCAGCAGCAAAAGACGCAAACGCTATTCTACGCAGCATCCACAGAAGTCTAGCATCCAGATCAAGGGAAGTCATAGTCCCACTCTATCCTGCCTTGGTCAGGTCACACCTGGAATACTGTGTCCAGTTCTGGGCGCCACCATTTAAGGAGGATGTTGACAAGCTGGAAGGTGTGCAGAGGAGGGCAGCCAAGATGATCAAGGGACTGGGAAACAAGCCTTATGAAGGACGGTTGAAGGAGCTGAAATATGTTTAGTGTGGAGAAGAGGAGACTGAGAGGAGATATGGTGGTAGCCATCTTCAAATAGCTCAAGGGCTGTCACATGGAAGAGGGAGCTAGCTTGTCTTCTCCTGCTCTGGAGGGCAGGACTCGAACCCATGGCTTCATGTTACGAGAAAGGAGATTCCGACTCAATGCCAGGAAGAACTTTCTGGTGGCAGGAGCTGTTCAACAGTGGAACAATCTCTCTCAGGAGGTGGCGGGCTCTCCTTCCTTGGAGGTCTTAAACCAGAGCTTGGGTGGCCCTCTGTCACGGATGCTTTAACTGAGACTCCTGCATTGCATGGGGTTGGACTAGATGACCCTTGGGGTTACCCTCCAGCTCTACAGTTCTGTGAGTCTAAGCCTGTGTGAGGACCACGCTCCGCTTTGTGCCCCGGAACCAGAGCCATCTGCAGATGCTGTCAGGGCTGGAGTTGGACACAGGTCAGCAAGGAAAGAAGCAGATCTTCGACGCCAGTAAAGTTAACTCTTTATTCAAGGAAGCGGCACACAACTCAGCAACCCTTCCCAGCAGGTCTTGCCCCTATGGAGCCGTTGCCAGGACTGGAGGTCCCTGCCTTCCACCCTCTCTGAGACTCCTTCCCTCCCAGATGTTTCCCAAGAAGACTCAAACTATATCTGCATACCTTCTAGCCTCTGTTTCGCCTTTCTCGTTATTCTCGGAGACTAGGGTGGAGGGAGCTTGTCACAGCCAGAAAGAGAGACTCCCTGGATTCTTCTCCAGCCTCTTGACCCGCCCCCCCCTTTGCTTCAGCCTCAGAGTCTGAACTGCTCCCTGTCACAGACTCCTCCTGCTCACTGAACCCTGGTGCTCCGTCTTCTCCCTCTGACCTCTCCTCGGTGTCCCTTCCTTCTAACTTGAAGCCATTGGTTTGAGTCCTACCTTCCAGAGCAGGAAAAAAACAAGCTTCTGCCTCCTCCATGTGGCAGCCCTTGAAATATTTGAAGATGGCTATCCTAAGCCATCTTATCCTAAGATGATCAATGGACTGGAAAGCAAGTCTTATGAGGAACGGTTGAAGGAGTTAGGTATGTTTAGCCTGGGAAAGAGGAGACTGAGAGGAGTCTCAGTCTCCTCTTTCCCAGGCTAAACATACCTAACTCCTTCAACCGTTCCTCATAAGACTTGCTTTCCAGTCCATTGATCATCTTGGTCTCCCTCCTCTGCACGCTTTCCAGCTTGTCAACATCCTTCTTAAACTGTGGCACCCAGAACTGGACACTGGACTCCAGGTGTGGCCTGGCTAAGGCAGAACAGAGTGGGACTATTGCTTCCCTTGACCTTGATACTATGCTTCTGTTGATGCAGTCTAGAATAGCGTTTGCTTTTTTTTGCTGCTGCATCACACTGTTGGCTCATGTTAAGATGGTGCTCCCTGCCACAGACTCCTCCTGCTCACTGAACCCTGTTGCTCCGTCTTCTCCCTCTGACCTCTCCTCGGTGTCCCACCACCAACCCCCTGGCTCTGAGCCTTCCTCCTCTGGGGTTTCTCTTGGGGGTTCCCCAGCTGGTGCCTCCCACCACTCCTCTTCGTCCAACCAGTCCCTTACAGATGCTCGCTGTGGCTCCCTAGGACAAACCATTCCACCTGGCTACGTCGGACAGAGAGGTGAGGCAGGAAGGCTCCCTCCGTTGGTCCAGCTGGGACAAACTGTTCCACCTAGCTGTGTCAGAGGGAAAGCCATTCAATACAGCTGCATCTGAGGGAAAGATAGCGAGGCCCCCTCCGCCAGCCAGGCTGAAATTAAATGCCGTTTGGGTCCTCCCCTCCCAAAACTACCTCCATCAGCACACCAGGACATTTCCCAATGCAGAAAAAAATTAATAATTATAATAAATAGTTGCGCAAGTAGTTCTCCCACAGCATTCTCCAGCCCCCTTCCATGTGAAATGCAATTTCCCCCACATTGGGTGCAACTGGTGTCAGAAGCGGGAAACCTCGACCTTGCCCCCTCCCCAAAAATGCATAAGAACTGTGCGCATTGCTTGTGTCCGATAAAAAAGAGGAAAGAACGTCCTACCCCCTCTGTCTTGAACGCAGAGGATGAACATACCAGGAAGCAGATGAGGAGGAGGAGGAGGAAGCCCAGGAGAGCAGACAGGCTTATAAGGATGATGGCCCAGAAAGGTAACCCTGGAAAGACAAAAAAAAAAGTATTAAATGTTGGCAGGCCTTGACCCATGGCATTGTGGGCAGCTTCCGAGACTCAGGCATTTGAGTACTGTATTTTTCGCTCCATAGGGCGCACCGGACCATAGGGCGCACATCGTTTTTAGAGGAGGAAACAAGAAAAAAATATTTTTTCTGGTTTTCCTCCTCTAAAATCCCCCCCCCTTTTTTTTGAGGATCAGCTCAAATTTGTGCAGCTTTTTTAGCAAAGGGAAAAGCCCTGGTTTTTTTTGAGGATCAGCTCAAATTTGTGCAGCTTTTTTTTGCAAAGGGAAAAACCCTGTTTTAGGATCAGCTAAAAGTTTTGCTGCTTTTTTTGCAAAGGGGGAAAAGCAAAGCTCCTTTTGCAAAGGGGGAAAAGCAAAGAGGAAAAGCCCCATTTTTATGGGGTTCAACTCACATTTCTGCAGCTTCTAAAGGAAAGGGAGCCTTTTCTACAGTTTCCAGACAGATAATCTAATCAGCCAGTCACATGTCGCTGGGGAAACAAACAACCTCCCTCTGCAGCACATTCAACAATGGAGGCCTGGGCAAGGGGCTGAAAGGGAGCCGGGACTCTTATCTCTCTCCCGATCTCTTGCTGATCAGCTGCTGAGCGGGGTCCTTTCAACACCCCATTTTCTCTTTGTAAAATAAAAAGCACGATCCTCTTTTGGCCCCTGGGTAATTTGGCTCCAGGGTCCACCATTCGCCCCATAAGACGCACAGATATCTCCCCTTACTTTTAAGGACGGAAAAAAGTGTGTCTTATGGAGCGAAAAATGCGGTAAATCCAACGGCCAGTGGAAGAACTGAAAGAGGAGACCCACCCACCAGAAACCGGGACCCCTCCAACCTCGAATCAACGCTGAACCAAAGAAACACCACTAACCTCCTTGGTGGTGCACTGGGGTCACTGTTGAAGGATAACCTGCAAATAAGCAAATACAGCACAAACATAACAGCGTGAAATGAACCCAGGAGCACAATTGAGCCCAAAGGGCCCCATTTAATGTATTGTTTCCAGGGGACAGGGGGTGGGCAGGTGTGGCGGACTCCCTGGTCCTAAACGGAGTAACTGTGCCCCTGAAGGACCAGGTGTGCAGCCTGGGAGTCATTTTGGACTCAGGGTGTTGTGTCCAGAGGTCCTGGGCTGCCCAGAGGACAAGACCCCCCCCTCGGCCTCACTGAGTGGGGTCCAAAGAAGGCAGAGCACGACGTTTGGCACCTGCTTGGCTGAAGGAGTTGCTGGAAGGAGGCGTACAAGGTGCCATCCAGCCGTCTTAGGGACTCCGCTCGAGATTGGTGCAGGGTTTACTCCTGAGTCTTTTCTTCTCCCAAAGATGTCCCACAAGGCAGCGGAAGTTTAGAGACCACCTCCTTGACCTTTGGACCCACTCTTGGTCTTGTCCACTCTGTCTGCTGGAGCCTGTTTTCGCACGCGGGGAAAGTCCCTAACTCCCCGAGGGATTGGGACCCACCAGCTCCCCATGCCTGGTTTAGCCGGCCAGTTGAAGCCCTTCTTGGGTTGTGGCCGCTGTTGCCTGCTTGCAGCTTCTAGGAGCCACAGGTGAGAGTTGGGTGCAGGTGGGGACCAGAGGTGGGCAAACTACCCCAGAAGGAGCATGGTATGTCCCCCACCAGAGGTAACACCCCTCCAGCGCCCCTAACACCCCATACACCCCAGTCTTGGAGGCAGTTATGCTTCCTCAGTTGCTGGAAGCCACGGGAGAGGAGAGTTGCTCTTGTGCCACAGTGAGACAAGGATGCTAGACTAGATGACCCACTGGCCTAATCCAGCAGGCCCTTCTGACTCCCCCCTGGAAGCTTCTGCCATTGTCCAGGATCTCTGGCACCCACTGCATTCTTACCGCTGACCAGCAGACTTCGGTTGTCCAGTGTGTACATCCCCAACGCTGTGGCATTGCCCGTCCAGTTCCTAAACGCATCATACACCAGAGCTCGGTCGAAAGTCCTTGTGGACGAATCCACCGCGAATGCGCAGGCGGAGCCGACCGCCGTCTCGGTATGCTGGCCGGTGGGTCTATGCAAAAATGAAATCATAGCCAAACGTTGGTCAACCGCCATGACGGATGTGCCTTAAGCAGGGATGTTGGAGACTCCCAATGGCAGCGGAGATTGCAGGCCCTCACTTAGACTGCATTCGAACCACACAAACACACGCACGCACGCACCTGAAGCTCTCGACAGAGCACTGCACAAACTCCTTCTGCAGGTCACTGCGTTGATATAAATGGTGGAGCTGTTTGGAGGAAAAAGGAGAGAACAGGATCAATAAGGGCGAATGTAGCCAGAGAGAGGTGCAATTTGGGTCCCTCTTTGAGTCATGTCACGTTGGCGTGGCCTGTGCCATTGTTACGTGGGTTTTAAGGTGCGCACACACACCTAGCAGGTGCCCCCCACCCCGCAGAAAACCAACCCTTCACCCTTCGGCAATTAAATATTCTCTGGAAATAATAGCCACTTTATTTGAATGTATTAAACTTGGTTCACATAGTAAAACAAGAGTGTTTTTTTTAGTCGGGTGGCGTAAAATGCAAGGCGAGGGTTGCGCCCCCTAACCTCACTTCAGGCATTGTGCAGGAGGCAACGGCAGGGGCGTACCCAGGATCAAAACTTGGGGGGGGGGGCCAAGCCATGGTCGTTCAGGTTCAAAAACAAAAACAGCTTCAAAAAACAGAAAAACTCCCCCCCCCAAACAGAAAGCCCCAAATGGCTGAAAAACTCAGTTTCCCAGGATCCTCAGTCCTCGCAAAGGAACTACTCACCATGCAAGGGAACTCAGTTTGCCAAGCTCCCTTGCAACGATGAATCCCGGCAACGATGAATTCGCCCCCTGACACTGCCCAAGTCTCAGCCTGCATCCCCATTTGACCAAGCAGGGTGCAGGCTAGGATCCGGTCTCTGATAGGCACGCCAGCTCTTTGTCGGCATGAGGGAGGGGGAAACAGCCGGCGCAACACACACACACACACACACAGTGGCCAACTGTGCCTCGGCAAGAGGGCAAGAGCTCAATTGTTATTGAGATTTTGGGAGGGGGAGAGCTTTTTTTCCCCTTTAGGCTGCCGATAACCATTTAATTATTATTTTTGCTTCGGGGGGGGGCAGCTGCCCCCCCTGCCCCCCTGGGTATGCCCATGGGCAACAGGTGGACTTTGTTCACTGTGCCCCTGTGGTAGCAACTCCTCACCGAGGTTGGCTGCCCTCTCAGCTTGGTGAGAGACCAGGGTTCGAATCCCCACTCGGCTGTGGAACTCACTGAGTGACCTTTCAGGCCCACCTACCTCACATAAGCTACACCGGGTGCCTCAGAGAAACAGGCGATATATAAACACAACAAATACATGATTTGAGATGTTTTAAAAAATTGTCCGTGGACAAACTTAACAATATTTGGAGTTCATTTTTATAAACACCGTTTTTGATTAAGGTATGGTTAACTGCAATAATAATTTCCTCTTATTTGTTAATGCGCGGGATATCTTTTTTCCTGTTTCGTTTTCCACATGGGTGAGACTTCTTGTGTCTTATATTATTACCCTGTGCAGTTATAATTTTGTACTCTGCATTTTCCAATGAAGAATATAAAAACAAAACATGATCTGAGATGATTTTAATTCTAGCTCTTTTAAAATATTTTGATCTGCTCTTAGAATGTTTTTGCTTTCTTTTTTAAAACTTCGCATTTGGGAACTTTGGGGAGGAAAGGTAGGATATAGAAGTTCGATAAATAACAATACATATACATATTTCCAGCCAGGCTAAAACACTTGAGGAGGGAGAGAAAGAAGGCTGGTCTGGGGCAAGCCTGAAGGGAGTCCCGGGGGCCAGGCAGAGTGGTCTGGAGGGCCTGGCCTCTGCTTAGCGTCTCTCCCGAGCCGCTTACCTCGTTCTCAAGACTCATTTTGGTCTTCCAGTAGACATCCGAGTTGGGATCTGCCATTTCCCCTGCGTACGGCAGGTTGGTGACAGTGAAATTGACCGCAAAGTTCTTCAGCTGGAGTTTGGGCAGCAGGGCAGCAGTGACGGACTCAATGGCTGATTCGGGAGCTGGGGAGGAAGGAAGGATCCTAAAAATCCAAAAAAATACCCCTTCGGCCACCGTCCCCTTGATTCCCAGTGCCCACAGCTGGTATTATTTAAAAGAGCGGTTTGCATGACCTAAAAGTAAAGGTAAAGGGACCCTGACCGTTAGGTCCAGTCGCAGACGACTCTGGGGTTGCGGCGCTCATCTTGCGTGAATGGCCGAGGGAGTTGACGTACAGCTTCTGGGTCATGTGGCCAGCACGACAAAGCCGCTTCTGGCGAACCAGAGCAGCGCACGGAAACGCCATTTACCTTCCCGCTGGAGCGGTACCTATTTATCTACTTGCACTTTGATGTGCTTTTGAACTGCTAGGTTGGCAGGAGCAGGGACCAAACAACGGGAGCTCACCCCATCGCTGGGATTTGAACCACCGACCTTCTGATCAGCAAGCCCTAGGCTCTGTGGTTTAACCTACAGCACCACCCACATCCCTGTTGCATGACCTACTAACAAACAAAATCAAAACTCTAACAATGGATTGCACATATATTGGAAATAAAACGATTCAGTTCATTAATTCAACAAATCTGATTAGCTTTAACTGCGAGAAGCAAAACTACAGGGAACCAGGCAGAGGGCCTTCTCGGTAGTGGCGCCCGCCCTGTGGAACGCCCTCCCATCAGAAGTCAAGGGAATAAACAACTACCTGACATTCAGAAAATTCCTGAAGGCAGCCCTGTTTAGGGAAGTTTTTAAACTGTGATATTTTAAATGTATTTTAAATGTTTGGTGGAAGCCGCCCAGAGTGGCTGGGGAGACCCAGCCAGATGGGCGGGGTACAAATAATAAATTATTATTATTATATATTATTATTATTATTATTATTATTATTATTATATTTATCCAGTGGCGCCAGCTTTCCTAAGTCTGGTAGTCATTGATACCCCCAATGCAACCCCTCGTCTCATAGCCCCCACCGGCAACCCCAAGGTATATACTTTTGATTTTAATAAAGATACAACTTTTAGTTGCATTCAACCTTTTAGATAGAATGCACGGAGGGAAAGGTTTGATATCTGGGTAAGGTTCCTGTGGGCCTGTATTTTGCAACCTTATGCTCTCTAGACCACAAACAAGAAACTCTAACCTTGTAAGTGGTACAAACGGCCATTAAGGTTGTAATTCTAAGTCTATCATGAGTGTGTAAAAACAGCTATCCTTGAAACTTCCTGGGAGATAGAAGAGGCAAGGGAAGTGAGACAGGGACAGGAATGCCAACAGCCCGACAAAGGCCTGTTTGGCAGGGGAAAGGGGACAGGAGGTCAACATCCGAGACGAAATGGCCTGGGCACATTTGGAGCACTCAGGGGTGAAGATGGAACTGCGGGGTCTCAAGAAATATGAGGGTCTCAGAAAAAGATGTAGAAGCCTTTCCTTTCCAGTTTATAGGATAAGTAATGCCACATTTGCTTCTCTACAACGTGCTTGCTAAATTAATAGTTTGTAGTTAACAGAAAGTTTGCCAAGGAATTTGATGGAGTTTTTAGTAGATACCAAGTTACCTCGGAAGTTTGTCTCCTGCAACAAAAACCTGTCCATTAATTTGTGGCCTTGCTGTCTGCATTCCTTTGAAGCTTGGTCTTTCGTTTCTGTATCCTGTGTAAGCCCATTAATCAGCCTAATTGTCATACTTGTGGAAGAATGTAACAGTACAGTGGAACCCCGGGATGCGCACACCCTGGGTTGCGGACGTTTGAGTTAAGAATGCCCGCAACCCAGAAGCGTTTCCGGAACGCGAGCAACCCATGCGCGACCCCCGGATGCACAGAACGCTTCTGCGCACTTCGCGCATGCGCAGAAGCACTCAAATCGCGCTACTTCCTGTTTTTTTCCTGTTTTTTGGGGGGTGTTTGTGTTACGCACACCCATGTTACGTAGCGCGATCCGGAACGGATCGCATGTGTAACACGGGGTACCACTATACTGAGAATGGTTGGGAGTCATTTTTCTTGTTCTGGTGCTCAAGGTTTGTAAATCAGCTTGGTCTAATTTATAGCCAAGAGGCCCTTGAGATTGACAGATTTATATGTTTAGGTTTGGTTTAGGGCAGGGGTCAGCAAACTTTTTCAGCAGGGGGCCGGACTATATTTTGGAAAAAAAAATATGAACGAATTCCTATGCACCACAAATAACCCAGATATGCATTTTAAATAAAAGGACACAATTCTACTCATGTAAAAACACCAGGCAGGCCCCACAAATAACCCAGAGATGCATTTTAAATAAAAGGACACATTCTACTCATGTAAAAACACGCTGATTCCTGGACCGTCCGCGGGCCGGATTGAGAAGGCGATTGGGCCGCATCTGGCCCCCGGGCCTTAGTTTGGGGACCCCTGGTTTAGGGTTAGTTAATAAACTGGGAGATTTAGTAGATGCTAGCTTGAGGGCTCTGCGCACGCTCTAGAGCCTCATGGATATTAAAAAAACACACCCCTTGTCCTTAAACTGCTAATTTACATGCACATGGGTCGTATGTAAAGGGAGGGGGCACATACCAGGGAGTAGATATGAAATGGGCGTTTAGGGAAGTCTGTTAGCTGCAAGTTCTCAACCAACAGGCATTGTAAGGAGGAAAGGAGGGGGAGAGTGGGGGACGGAGAAGCTTTAAAGCATTGGTAGGCAAACTAAGGCCCGGGGGCTGGATCTGGCCCAATCGCCTTCTCAACGTGGCCTGCGGACAGTCCGGGAATCAGCGTGTTTTTACATCAGTAGAATGTGTCCTTTTGTTTAAAATGCATCTCTGGGTTATTTGTGGGGCATAGGAATTCGTTCATTCCCCCCCCCCAAAAAAAAATATAGTCCGGCCCCCCACAAGGTCTGAGGGACAGTGGACCGGCCCCCTGCTGAAAAAGTTTGCTGACCCCTTTAAAGAGCAAGGGTAAAGTTTTTTTCCCCCTTGCAGTAGTTTCTTCCTCTGTATGGAAAGTGTTGCCCTCTGTTTTACTCAGCTGATTAAAGGGAGTATTTTCCCTGGATCTCCTGAGTCTGTTGGCTTTCACTGATCAACTGAGCCAAAGGCTGTCCTGGTCCAAATAGTGGACCCAACAGAACCAGGCGTGTTTGACTTCTCCCAACCAGTGACCTTTCCTGATTTTTGCTGTACCTCGCACAGTCACGCCCTTGAGCTGGAACTGCTTCCCCAGCCACAGAGACGTGGCGTTCCTCGTCTCCTGCTGAAACGTCTCTCGGACGACCTCTTGGCTGGCGTTGGTCGCCGGGTCAAAGTAGCACTTGCAATCGACCACGATGGAGCCGTACCTGAGGATTGCAATGTGCAGAGGAAGAGTCAGGGACAAGAGGACATCTCAAACAAAAACGAACCCAACCCCAAGAGGCAGGCAATCCCTCTGAACAACAGCCTGATCCCACAAGGCTCTCCTGGTGTTCTTTTCTGTGACTTCCATCTCCCATTAGCCTCAGCTAACACGGCTAACATGCAAAGGATGATGGGGGTTGGAGTCCCTCAACATGCAAGGGATGATGGGAGTTGGAGTCCCTCAACATGCAAGGGATGATGGGGGTTGGAGTCCCTCGACATGCAAGGGATGATGGGGGTTGGAGTCCCTCGACATGCAAGGGATGATGGGGGTTGGAGTCCCTCGACATGCAAGGGATGATGGGGGTTGGAGTCCCTCGACATGCAAGGGATGATGGGGGTTGGAGTCCCTCGACATGCAAGGGATGATGGGGGTTGGAGTCCCTCGACATGCAAGGGATGATGGGGGTTGGAGTCCCTCGACATGCAAGGGATGATGGGGGTTGGAGTCCCTCGACATGCAAGGGATGATGGGGGTTGGAGTCCCTCGACATGCAAGGGATGATGGGAGTTGGAGTCCCTCGACATGCAAGGGAGGATGGGGGTTGGAGTCCCTCGACATGCAAGGGATGATGGGGGTTGGAGTCTCTCGACATGCGAAGGATGATGGGAGCTGGAGTTCTTCAACATAAAGTCCAAGTCCAAAGATTCCTTTTCTCTGATTCAGGTAGATGTCTCAGGAGCCTGGACAACTGCTTACACTTTCCTTTCTATCGGTACTGACCTCAGTCCAGTTACTTTGCAAATGTTGAATCCATTTCGGATGGCACTCCTGAGGAAGAGTTGATTTAACTGGAATGGGTGGAACAAACTGAAATTAGGAACTGCTGGGATTATTTTTTTCATTTTCATTGCATTTGCCTCCTTCGAGGAGGTGGCTAATACCTTTTCCCTCCGTCTCGCTTAACCCTCGCAACAACCCTACCAGGTAGGTTGGGCTGAGAGTGAGCGACTGGCCCACAAGGGTACCCAGCGAGCATCATGGATTGGTGTGAATTCGAACCCTGGTCCCTGACGTCCTAACTCGACACTCTAACCACTGCACCACGCTGCCTCTCGTGTTAAATCACCTGTGCCTTGCAACGTGTGAGAAAAACCACGCAGCCTCACTGTTTAACATAAAGGGTCTTTCCCAGCCCTACCTGGAGTTGCTGGCGGGTGGGACAAAGTAGACCCCTATAACCGAGCTACGGGCCTCCTCTACAGATAATGGAAGGCGCTTGTATAGTTCAAAAAGTGAAAATCCAGACACAAAAGGCTTTTTTTTGGCAAAGCTGTTGAGTTTGTTGTTGTTGTTGTTGAGCTATTCGTAAGGAAATTCGACACAGGTTGCCATGTATGGTAAAATAAAAATAGGAATAGGAAGCGATCTCAGTGCTGCATTTTATCTGCACAGACTGCCGTGAGGGTTTCAGAATCTGATCCAGCTGCTGTTCTTAGGGACAGCTTTACAAAGGGATTAGGAAAAAAAAACCAAGCTTTGTCATTCTTCTTCCTTAAACTCCAGAACGGCAGAAGAAAGGTGCGAGGATGGTCAATTCAAAATTTAACACGGATAATAACACTATATCAGTTTATATTGCAATGCACAGTAGTCTATTAGATTGCATGTTACATATATATATATATATATATATATAGCTCCATAAGATGCACCTGAACATAAGACGCACCTAGTTTTTAGAGGAGGAAAGCCCTGCTTTTTTGAGGATCAGCTGAAAGTGGTGCAGCTTTTTTTTGCAAAGAGGAAAAGCCCCGTTTTTATGGGGTTCAACTCACAGTTCTGCAGCTTCTAGTCCTACAGCCATTTCTACAGTTTCCAGACAGATAATCTAATCAGCCAGTCACATGTCGCTGGGGAAACAAACAGCCTCCCTCTGCATTCAACAATGGAGGCCTGGGCAAGGGGGCGGGGCTGGAAAGGGAGCCTTATCTCTCTCCCGATCACTTGCTGAACAGCTGTTCAGCGGCTTCCTTTCAACACCCCCTTCTCTCTTTGTAAAAAAAAGAGCACGATCTGCTTTTGGCCCCTAGGCAATTCGGCTCCAGGGACCATGCATTCGCTCCATAAGACGCACAGACATTTCCCCTTACTTTTCAGGAGGGAAAAAGTGCGTCTTATGGAGCAAAAAATACGGTATACTTTATATAGCTTTCTTATACACATCTTTGGTTCCCCCCTCACTTCTCCCCTTTCCCCCGTTTCCATGACTTTATCTCTTTACTACTGAAATCATTTCAGTATGAATATAACACATGGAAAAGGAGGGCACTGAAGGAAGTGTGTGAGACCCATTCCTGAAGGCTCCTATGCCCTCTAGGGTCTGGTGAGTCCCACCGCACGAATCCTGACCTCATGGGCGATGGCAGACTTCACGCGCTGGTATTCTGGAGAGGACGGGTCCGTGTGGGTCAAGTTCTGGTTGACGATCGTGAAGCTGAGTTCATAGCCGACCCCTTCTGCTCCTCCTCTGAGGGCTGGCGGGTATCCTGCAAGGAGTTGGAAGGAGCAGGTCGTGAACAGGTGTGTAGGTAACGGCAGGCCCTCCAGGTGTCCTAATTTTACAGCGACGGTCCTGGATTTACGGAAGCCGTCCCGGTTTCCCTCAGGACCTCCCTTCAAAGGCATGGTGTGTGAATGCAGTCGCCCTCGGAGGAGAATGAGGACTGAATTAGGCCCTCTCCAATGGAAACGGTTTTTTGAATATTCACAAATAAATTGTAAACGGATAAGAACACTGGCAGGATTATCGTATAAATAATACCGTGTAACGAATAAATGGGTAAATTACCGGTAAATTTGGAACATGCACAAAATATTTTTAAAAACAAATTTAAGGAACCGCAGAAAGAGAGGGAAGGAAGTCGAGTTTTGAAATGTTAAAACGGTTGTAAAATAATTGAAATGTATAAAACTGAGAATCATTAAAAAATAATAATAATTAGGCCCTCCCTGTTCCACATCCTCCTTCAGTGTTTCAAACTCAGATCCGACCTCTTGTTTGCCTGGATGAAGTCGAGAGAGGGCTGTGTGTGTGTGCAGAAACTAGCCTATTCTCTACAAAACTTAAATTTTATAAAATCGTAGCGCTGGAAGGGACCCCCAGAGGTCATCTAGTCCAACCTGCTGCAATGCAAGAATCTCAACTAAAGGAATCTCATTTACCATCCATTTCCCCCGCCCACTTTTGCACCAGGCCCCTCCCACCCCTGGCATGCGGCCCTCGGAAGGTAACTCAGGCCCTCAGGGTGGGAAAGGAGCAAACCCATTGGGATGAATGGGCACACAGTGATGAATGGCTTAAGCCTGTCGATTTCTACGGGTCTCGGGTTCTTCCCATCCACCCTCCGGCCCCAAACTGGCTTACCATTCACAGACAGGCTGTCCTCCTCCAGGCTGTAGTGGCCGAGCCTCGTGCCGCCCCTCGTCAGGTTGCTGATCTCCCGGTGAAGCTTCGCCTGGTCAAAGGGGGCAGGGAGAAGGTCTTCCCAGTAGGCGCAGACGGTGTCCACCGCCACGCCATGCCTGGTTTGTGGAGCCCTAAGAAAAGGCAAATGCGCATTACAGAATCATATAAATCAGAAGGGGTCCTTCAAGAGTCATCTAGCCCACCCCCTGCAGTGAAAGGGGGTCCTCCCCTCCAGAGCAGCAGAAGACAAGCTTGCTCCATCTTCCACGTGACAACGGCCCTTCAGATATTTGAAGGTGGCCCTCCCAGCAGATGTCAAGGCAATAAGCAACTATTTTACTCTTAAAAGACAACTCAAGGTGGCCCTGTTTAGGGAAGTTTTTAATGTTTGATGCTGTATTGTTTTAAATATTGGGTGAAAGCCCAGATGGGCGGGGTATAAATAATAATAATAATAATAATAATAATAATAATAATAATAATAATAATCAGAATCATAGAATCCTAGAGTTGGAAGAGACCCCAAGGGCCATCCAGTCCAACCCCCTGCCAAGCAGGAAACACCATCAAAGCATTCCTGACAGATGGCTGTCAAGCCTCCGCTTAAAGACCTCCAAAGAAGGAGACTCCACCACACTCCTTGGCAGCAAATTCCACTGTCCAACAGCTCTTACTGTCAGGAAGTTCTTCCTAATGTTTAGGTGGAATCTTCTTTCTTGTAGTTTGAATCCATTGCCCCGTGTCCGCTTCTCTGGAGCAGCAGAAAACAACCTTTCACCCTCCTCTATATGACATCCTTTGATATATTTGAACATGGCTATCATATCACCCCTTAACCTTCTCTTCTCCAGGCTAAACATACCCAGCTCCCTAAGCCGTTCCTCATAAGGCATTGTTTCCAGGCCTTTGACCATTTTGGTTGCCCTCCTCTGGACACGTTCCAGCTTGTCAGTATCCTTCTTGAACTGTGGTGCCCAGAACTGGACACAGTATTCCAGGTGAGGTCTGACCAGAGCAGAATATAGTGGTACTATTACCTCCCTTGATCTAGACGCTATACTCCTATTGATGCAGCCCAGAATTGCATTGGCTTTTTTTATTATTATTGCTGTCAGTTTCCTATTTTCCATGCTAAACGGTTCCTTCAACCGTTCCCCATAAGGCTTGATTTCTAGAACCTTGATCACCCTCCTCTGCACACCTTCCAAATTCTCAATATCTATTGGGCGGGGGACGGGGGACGGGACGACGACCTCAAAATGGGTATATGGAACATCCACGTTCAACAGCAATCTACCTTTGGGGACCTGCCAGGGGCATTGGTTGGAATTGGAAAGCCCGGCTGTTGTCCACCCTCTTATCTGCCCACCCCAGCCCCTTACCGAAATCTCTCCACTTGGCAGTTCGCAAATGCCGGGCCAACGTGTGTTTTCTTGAGAAGAGGCTCCATCTGGAGTGGGGAAAGAAAAGAAAAAAATATATTGGCAGAGGTTCGTCATATGCAGATCAGTCGCTTTGAAAGCTTTGCCACCTAATGAGTTGTTCACAGAAGAAGAAGAAGAAGAAGAAGAAGAAGAAGAAGAAGAAGAAGAAGAAGAAGATTCTGCATTTGTAAAAAAAAAAAAATCAGCACATGGTGGAACCTAAACTTTGGAACTCCCTGCCTCTTGACACCTTCCCTGTACTCTTTCCCGCACTTGCTAAAGACATTTTTTTTTAGACTCAGAAATTTAGAATGCTGATGTGTTTTTAGGTTGTTGCCGGTTTTGATTGTTATTATTTTTCTGAATGTATTAAATGGTTTTTACTAATACTCTTACTGTTGTATTCTTTTTGTAAAGCGCTTTGAGGTTTCCTATGATCAAGCGGTATATAGTTGTTGTTTTTTTGCAAAATAAATAAATGCACACAAGAGATAGGAAGGGGAATAATAAAGGTTTCTCAAGAGGGAGCAGGCATCAAGAGTTGGCCCAGTAGGGCATTTCCCAAGGACTCACAACTAACAGTGGGGTCCAGTGGCAAGAGCCCCTTTTAGCAACCCAGGCCCATTTGCCACTTACTTATTTGTTTTATAAAATCTGTGCGCTGCTTGATTGCACAAAAGCAAAACAACGGCCTCAAAGCTGATTACATAAAGGGGCAAAGCAATAAAAATATACACAAGAAAAAGGAACAGCCATGATTTAAGACTTTCAAGGAATTAAAATGTTGGTAACAATAGGCTAAAAATAGATAACGCAGAATGAACTTCTGGAACCAAAGTGCTTTTTTTGTGCAGCCTGAGCACAAAAAGTTTTAAAACTAGCTGAAGTTGAACTAGCCAGATGTTTAGCTGAGAATCAATCACAGTCAGTCCATCAATTGGACTTTATAGTCATTTTGCCCCAAAATGGCAACTAGACATTCCGTTTTGGCAACTACAACCTTGGTTTAAGGAACTATTTGGCGTCTAGCTTATATATCGGAGTTTCTAGCACTGGAGGCAGTCTTCAAGGGCAAGCTCCACATCTAATGCAACGCAGTAGTCTAACCAGGAAATCTCCAGGACTGGGCTAATTGTGCTGCAGGTGGCGCACACAAGCGGGGTATGAAACGTACGTAGAAGTTCAGGGCTTTCTCCGTGGCGTTGAACTTGCGAGAACCAGGGGTCCCCATGTCATTCGTGTACGGGAGGCTGGACAAGGTGTAGTTGACCGTGAAATTCCGCAAAGTTGGCATCTTGGCAGGGTTCGCTGCGGGGAGATCTGGAAGGAAGAAAAACAATGTGAATTTCAAGGCGGGTGTCGTTCAGTCGGAGAGTTTTCCGTTCGCGTGGCACTTTGGAATACTTACACGGAACGCTTCGCAGGTCGCTGTAACCTGGAAAGGAAAGAAACAGACACCCTCGTAAAGAAACAAGATGGAGAAAGTGTAAAGAAAACGGTTTTCCTGCTCAAGAAACAGGATCCCTCTGTGTTAAAAAATAAATAAATTCTTCCAAGCAGTGGCTCCTCCGTCACTAACTGCAGATGAGCTTGTGCCTCCATGCAGAATTGTGGTTTCCCCCCACGGAATTAATACTTAATATTAATATCCTTTATATCTGGATGGTGCAGTAAGAAATTACCCTCTGTGTGTTCCAAGAAAACAGTTACAGAGGACATTACCCAGCCTCCTCTGTTCAAAGATCCCTGTGAAATATCGGATGAGGAAAATTATGGACTCCTGGGGGTTCATTTGCCCCGGCTGCCAAATGGGTGGCTCACCTCGGAAGGCCTTTTTGTTATGGTTAGGGCTTATAGCTAAACAAATAAAATTGCTACTCCTGCCCTTCATGAGGACTAGCAGCCATGCTATCTAAAAAAAATCCCCCCCAAAGATGTATTCAGGGTCCGTCTTGCAGCCTGCTGACTGGGGAAGTCTGTTGTGTGTGAAGCCAGGTGTTCTCTCTCTGCTGACCCAGAAGCCTCCAGCCTGGAGGTGGTTGGGGGGTGGATGGTGGCCAATGGATTAAGGTTGAATCCTGACAAGACAGAAGTATTGTTCTGGGGGGGGGCAAGGGGGGCAGGTGTGGGGGACTCCCTGGTCCTGAATGGGGTAACTGTGCCCCTGAAGGACCAGGTGTGCAGCCTGGGGGTCATTTTGGACTCACAGTTGTCCATGGAGGCACAGGTCAATTCTGTGTCCAAGGTGGCTATCTACAGCTCCATCTGAGACCCTCCCTGCCTGCATACTGTCTCGCTAGGGTGGTCCATGCTCTGGTTATCTCCTGCTTAGACTACTGCAATGTGCTCTCCATGGGGCTACCTTTGAAGGTACAACTAATCCAGAATGTGGCAGCTAGACTGGTGACTGGGAGTGGCTGCCGAGACCATGGAACACTGGCCTGAAAGACCTACCGTATTTTTCGCTCCATAGGACGCTCCGGACCATAGGGCGCACCTCGTTTTCAGAGGAGGAAACCAGGGAAAAAATTTTTTTCTGGTTTTCCTCCTCTAAAACCCATGGTTGGTTTTTGTTTTTGTTTTTTTGAGAATCAGCTCAAAGTTTTGCAGCTTTTTTTGCAAAGGGAAAAGCCCTGCTTTTTGAGGATCAGTTCAGATTTGTGCAGCTTTTGTAAAGGGGGAAAAGCATTGCTTACAAACCAGTAAGCACCAGTACAAACCAGTACAGACCAGTAAGCACCAGCAGGTAATAGGAAGCAAGAGGAAAGCAAACCAGTACAAACCAGTAAGCACCAGTACAAACCAGTACAGACCAGTAAGCACCAGTACAAACCAGTACGCACCAGCAAGTAATAGGAAGCAAGAGGAAAGCGAACCAGTACAAACCAGTAAGCACCAGTACAAACCAGTACGCACCAGTATGCACCAGTACAGACCAGTAAGCACCAGCAGGTAATAGGAAGCAAGAGGAAAGCAAACCAGTACAAACCAGTAAGCACCAGTACAAACCAGTACACACCAGCAAGTAATAGGAAGTAAGAGGAAAGCGAACCAGTACAAACCAGTAAGCACCAGTACAAACCAGTACAGACCAGTAGGCACCAGCAAGTAATAGAAAGCAAAAGGAAAGCAAACCAGTACAAACCAGTAAGCACCAGTAGGTAATAGGAAGCAAGAAGAAAGCAAACCAGTAAGCACCAGCAAGTAATAGAAAGCAAGAGGAAAAGTAACAGCCCCAAATGGCTGAAAAACTCAATTTCCCAGGATCCTCAATTTCCCAGGATCCTACTGTGCAAGGGGCCTGGGCGGGGCAGGAAGGGAGCTAGCTCCCTTATCTCCCTCCCCGATCTCCTGCAATCAGCTGTTGAGCGGGTTCCTTTCAACACTCTCTTTCCCTCTTGTTAGCCTTTAGCTCTTTCTAAAACAGAAAAAGCAGGATCTGCCTTTCCCCCCTGGGCAATTTGGCTCCAGGGACCATGCATTCGCTCCATAAGACGCACAGACATTTCCCCTTACTTTTTAGGAGGAAAAAAGTGCGTCTTATGGAGCAAAAATACGGTACTTTGGCTCCCAGTACGTTTCTGAGCACAATTCAAAGTGTTGGTGCTGACCTTGAAAGCCCTAAATGGCCTCGGCCCAGTATACCTGAAGGAGCGTCTCCACCCCCATCAGTTCTGCCCGGACACTGAGGTCCAGCTCCGAGGGCCTTCTGGCGGTTCCCTCACTGTGAGAAGTGAGGTTACAGGGAACCAGGCAGAGGGCCTTCTCGGTGGTGGTGCCCTCCTGTGGAACGCCCTCCCATCCGATGTCAAGGAAATTAAGAACCACACAACTTTCAGAAGACATCTGAAGGCAGCCCTGTATCGTGGAGTTTTTAATGTTTGATGCTTCATTGTGTTTTCATATCTGTTGAAAGCCTCCCATATATTATTATTATTATTATTATTATTATTATTAAAAATGCACCATTGACGCAGAGGCTGTCCTTGTCTAGAGTGTAGGGCCCCATCTTGGTGGAGCCATTGGTCTTATTCATCAGCTCCCGGTACACCTTCACCCGGTCGAATTGTGACGCCATCGCATCTCGCTGGTAGCTGCAGACTGTGTCCACCGCAGTTGCCGTCCCACCATCCGAAGACCTGCAAGATCGAAGGCGCAACGGTCGGTCCCTAAGCAGGCAGGGGTTGAGCGCTTTGCCGGCCCGGGGGCCGCATTGCAGGGGCTGCATGCCGGAGGCGGAAATGGGCAGGGCAATTGTTGTACCGCTGGCTAGCCACTACCCACAGTCACAGAATCCTCTGCAGGCAAGTAAAGGGCAAGATCGGCAGTCCAGGGCATATCTCTAGCCTGGCGAAAATCAGTCAGCTGGGGTGTGAAGTGAGGGGTGTGTGGCCTAGGGAGAGGGGGTGTGGCCTGTGGAGAGGGGGTGTGGCCTATGGAGAGGGGTGTGGCCTGGGGAGAGGGTGTGTGGCCTGGGGAGAGTTCCCAAGGGCCAGATAGCAAAAGATCTGGAGGGCCAGGCCTGTGGTTCTCAAATCCTACCATTGATTTCTTTATATTCTTTTTCCTTTTACTTTATTTCCTTTTCTTTTTGTAAAGTGTTTTGGTGCAGCACCCCTTTCTCTGGCTGAACAGGAATTTCTTTTCCTGCATCACAGGGGGTTGGGCTGGATGACCCTTGGGGTCCCTTCCAACTCTACAGTTATTGTTTCCCCCCAGTTTATCTTTAGTAATTTGCATTGCTTTTCAAAAAAATTCATGTCAAATTAATCTGAATTGAATATTTAAAAGTTGCTTTCCCAACTTTCCTTCATGTGTGCCCTTGTTCTTCCTATCTTGCTGCATTATAAAACATATTTTAATCTGCTTGTCACTTTATTATTTAAAATAATTTATCATTTTAACATTATTATTT
This sequence comes from Lacerta viridis, assembly GCA_900245905.1. Lineage (NCBI taxonomy): Eukaryota > Metazoa > Chordata > Lepidosauria > Squamata > Lacertidae > Lacerta > Lacerta viridis. Next base: position 82,343 of record OFHU01004484.1, on the reverse strand, counting down.
TTTAAGTCTTCATCTCATCATTTTCCATTGTGTATATTTCAATCCCTGCCTTTCCTTTTATTAACACACACACACACACACACACACACACACACACACATATATATTTACTGGTGTGTGTGTGTGTGTGTGTGTGTGTTGTCTTTCTCCTCTGTTTCCTTTCTCCCTTTGTCTTCCTCTCTTTTCTTTTGATGTTTCTCTCTCTTTCTTTTTTATGATTTCATCTGTTCTAGACGTAGTTTTTACTGTATTGCGAAAACTTTAATAAACATTTCTGGGGGGAAAACAACAACAACCCTATAACACATTTTCCAAACAAAGCAGAATTACTCTCTGCTTCGCTAAACCAACTCGACAATTCTATGATTCTCGGCTAAAGGCCGCAGGACACTGGTGCTGAAATTCATTGGAATGGAAAAACTGGTTAACGGCAACATTCGGGTTCAAATCAATAATAGCCACTGCACTTATATAATTCTCCATGAGAACATGGAAGGTTCCGGAATGTCGAGACGTCTTACCGTAGAGCTGTAACGTTGCATCTGGAATAGGCGTCTCCAATGCTGCTTTTCTTCAACATTTGGCCCAGCTAAGGGCAGAAAAGAATCTCATATTAGCCCGACTCACACTCTGGATAAGGAATGATTAAATTCCGACTCCGGGTTGTCTGGAATCCAGCCTTTCGTCCAGGTTTAGGAAAGACTGCATCACACGCTTATCGGGGAATAGAGCAGAACCTACTTTTTACTCAGGAGGTGGTGGGCTCTTCTTCCTCGGAGGATTTTAAGCATAGGTTGGATCAGTGTTTTTCAACCACTGTTCCGCGGCACACTGGTGTGCCGCGAGATGTTGCCTGGTGTTCCGTGGGAAAACATGGGCTGGCGGTTGCGGCACTGGTGGGAGGTGGCGACACTGCTGCTAGCGGCAGGTGGGCTGGGCACGTCTCCCCCTCGGCCCAGGGTGGCGGCGGGCGCCTTCGACTATGAGCTGCTCCTCTTGCGGCGGAGCCCGCGGAGCGCCTTCCAGCCCAAGTGCTCACGTCTTCGCGGGCGGCGTGGCGGACGCGGCCGACTTCTCGTCCGACTGGCTGCAGCTGCTGGCAGGCGGGCCGCGCTGCGGACTGGGCTCGGTGCGGGGCGAGTGCCCGAGGGCGCCGCTCTTCGCCGCCGAGCGCCCGGAGCTGGGCTCGCCGCTGCCGGGAGACGTGGCCTTCCGCCTCTGCGCCATCCGCGAGGCCTTCGAAGAAGCCGGAGTCCTCTTGGTACTGCCCGGCCCGGTGGCTGATGCCGCCGCCGCCACTACCACCGCAGGCCCGGCCCGCCTGCTGCCAGCCGAGCGCCTCCCACCGTCCTCGGAACTGGCTGAGTGGTGGCTGCGGGTGAAGCGGCAGCCCGGCAGCTTCTTGCAGCTGTGCCGACACCTGAGCTGCGTGCCCAACATCTGGGCACTGCGCGAGTGGAGCAACTGGCTGACCCCCGTGGGCCGTGCGGGGCGAGGCGGCCACCGCTACGACACCGCCTCCTACCTCTGCTGCCTCAGGCAGGCTCCGCCGGTCGCCTCGCACGACGACAGGGAGGTGGCGGCCTGCCAGGTGAGCAGGACAGGGATGAAGCGCCGCCGCCACCTGCGGGGCTGGCAGAGCCGAGGGTCCTGCCGCCGGGGGAGCGAGAGAAAAGGCGCGCTCTCCTCACACGCTCGCTTCAGACATGAGGCGATTTGTTGTCATCATTATTATTATTACTACTGCTACTACTACTGTACTACCAATGCTATTTTTCTAGAAAAAGAGGTGCTGGAGCCTGGAACTCATCACGGACGCCTTCCCTCGTTCTCTTATAATGGCGAAGGCGCCCACCTGAGAGGTGCCAGAACTGAGTTCCTGTGGCTGGGGGGAGAGTCCTGACTAGTACTATAGTTGTTATTTATTATTATTAGCCTGGTGGGGGCGGGGCAAGGTGCGCCATCTTCACATGCTCAATTCAGACATGAGAAGAATTATCATTTTTATTATTACTACTACTACTATTATTGTTATCTAATGGTGGTGTGCCTCGTGATTTTTTTCATGAAACAAGTGTGCCTTTGCCCAAAATAGGTTGAAAAACACTGGGTTGGATGGCCGTCTGTCAAGGATGCTTGAGCTGAGATTCCTGCATTGCAGGGGGTTGGACTAGATGACCCTCGGGGGTCCCTTCCAACTCTACGAATCTATGATTCTATGATTCTATGACTAAACCAATATGGGATTGCACTGTACATTACGTCGGGCCAGTGACCTTAGGGCCTGGCCTACTTCACAAAGTTTTTGTGAGGGGGGGGATTAGGGGGTGGTGACTTCAAGTTCATTGGAGGAAGCGCAGGTGTGTTTGTTAAATGTTGCTATTATTGTTGTTGAGATAATAAATTAACAATAACAATAATAGATTAATGATTATTATGAGTAGATTAAAGGTGGGAGTACTAATACTGGAACAGGCAGCTTAAAATGATATTAAGAATGCTTAATAATAATTATATATTCCATAATAATTAACAGATTATTGTATGATATTGGGCAGTAACCAATGTTGGCTCTATTCAGGGCAGCCCCACTGAAGCTAATATCCATTGACAAGCTTGGGCCCATTAATTTCAATGAGTCTACTCTTAGAACTTAGATGGAGCCAACCCATGGTTAATTACCAATAATAATTATTACTCTTGCTGCTGGTAGGAACGTGAGGCATAATCTGTCAGCGCATACGTATTCCATCTCATCTATGCATTAATTGATTCCCCTCCCCTGCAAAAAAATCGAAATGCTCACACAGGAAATTTTTGGAAGGGCGAAAGCTGGTAGATTATGACCAGTGCATGATAGCTCAGCTGGTTGGAGCATGATGTTGGTAACACCAAGGTTGCATGTTCAATCCCCATATGGGACACCTGCACATTGCAGGGGGGGAGACTAGATGACTCTTAGGGTCCCTTCCAGCTCTACAATTTTATGATTCTATGACTATCGGCTCAGAAGTAAGTCCGGTTGAATTCAATGGGCCTTCTTCCCATGGAAGTGGGGAAAGAACAGCAATCTTTGCTCCTCATTTGCAGGACATGCCAGACCACACAAGACTTTGCAAGGACCAGATCTCTCATCCAGACCTACTGATATCCTGTGCCCATGAAGTACAGGAGCACCCAGACTCACCAAAGTGGTTACAACTCTCTGTGTGGAAGTGAAAGCTTTCGAACTCGGATCCCCCATCTCCGCCTTGTATCTGAGGTTGGTCAGAGTGAGGTTGATCGTGAAGCGTTCAGTGGCTGGAGGGTGGCGAGGAGTTGGGACAAGGCCTGCATAACGGAGAAGAAGAAGAAGAAGCCATTATTGACGTAGATGTCTGTCTCCTCAAGAATATTGCTGTCTCCAAGAGCTGAGCAGAAACAGTTTTTTCACGTTGCACCGTCATGATCATAACCATCCCTGAAATGCCATAAGCCTGGACCACATGTCTGGAGGTCTCACTGAGTGGGTCCAAAGGAAATCAGAGAAAGATGTTTGGCACCAGCTGGGCTGCAGGAGTTGCTGGAAGCAGGCTGGCAAGGCACCATCCAACCGCCTTAGGGACTCCACTCTGGATTTGTGTAGGGCCCCCCAGATGTCCCGCAAGACAGCAGGTGAGGTCACGAGCAGTGGCGTGGTGTGAGGGTCACAGGGGTGGGTGCCCCAAGGCTGAGATACATGGCAAAGCAGAAGCTAAGATGTTCTGCCAACAACTGACAGTCCTATGCAGTGGCGTAGCATGCCCCCCCCCGAGGCGGTTGCCCCGGGCGCAAAATTGTTTGGGGTGCAAAATTTCAACACCTGGTGCTGCCTCAATACAGCTGCACACTTCTGTCGCTGGGCTTCATTGAAAACGCTTTCTCCATGCAAATCAAGAAAATCCATACTTATCTTACGTCTGTGGCTGCAATCTCCTGGGTGATGCTTGAATGCCCTGGGCACTGGCAACCCACACTACGCCACTGGCCACAAGGACTAGAATTGTGCCTTATTTAAATGGAAAGCATTGTGTTTGATCTCCAGCATCTCCAGGGCAGGTATGGGAAAGGCCCTTGAGTCTGAAACCCTGGAAAGCTGCTGCCAGTCAGCGCAGACGATATTGAGCTAGGTGGGCATGGTTTGACTCTATGTTCAGTTGGGATGTGGTTGAGCTGTTGCAGTTCTGTGAGTAGCACACTTACCGGGTTGACGAGATGGTTCATGATAACCTGTTGAAGGAGGGAAGACTTTTTAGAATGCGGCAGAGAGCATATTGTTGGGGGAAAGCTACTTCTGCCCATGAGCAGGTGGCGGCGTTGCGGGCGTCACGACCCGAGCGCGCGTGCAGGGGCTGATACACAGCCCCTGCGCGATTGGCAGGATTCCCGCCGCTTCTCCCTGAAGGCCGACCAATCCGGTCGGCTGAGGGGAGTGGCTAGCAGCCCTTTAACTAGCAGACGGCGGGAATCCTTCCCCCTCTCCTTCGCTGCCCCCAGCTGCATCGGTTCTCCCGCCCACCCACCCTTTAGGTTAGCTATTGACCTTGCTATGGACTCGGTTGGTCGCCCCAGTTGGCTGGGGGGCCTGGTAGGACTTTTTCCCATTTGGGCTAGCCAAATCGGGTTTTTTCACCTACCTCGTAGCAATTCGTCACAACTTTGGTTTGGCGGTTAGGCATTGGATAACATCAATAGAGGTAAAAAGGGGAGGTAGCGCCATCACCTGCCCCTCATTGGAAGGGTATTCCGTTAAAGGTTTCCGGGGGCGTGGCCCTGTCCGAAGCCTAGGGAGGTTAGGGCCTAAGGCACGCCCCAACGGTGATCACAGGGGCAGTTCCACTTGATAAGCATCAGTGGGGCTACCCTTGGTGGTTAACCCTTCACGGACCTCCAACACCCGGGTTGGGGTCAGATATAGTGGTTAGGATCCAATGCCTAAGCCAATACCGCCCAACATCCGTAACCAATAAAGTTGTCGCCTTTACGCCCATTGAAATATTGCTTTGAATATTATGTAATATTGCATTTATATTTGAGGAAGTAAGTCTCTGGGCTTATGGGATATCAATCATTGCAGAAATATTCTGGCCTCTGTGTCCTGTTCAGAGGACTCTCAGGAGAGCAGAGATCTCTCCCCCAGGCATTTGGAATAAAGAGAAGCTTCAGCTGAGAAACACATTTCCACAAGAACACCTCCACATGCTTCAACCATAACAGCAAGCTTCCTCTCCTCACCATTCACGAGGAGGCTGTCCTGGTCCAGGTCGTAGGGCCCCATCTTCTTGAAGTCCTTTGTCTTGTTGACAATCTCCCGATATACCTGCATCCGGTCAAAAGGGGATGCCATCAAGTCTCTCTGGTAACTGCAGACGCTGTCCACACCAGTGTTCTTCCCGTCATCTATGGATCTGGGAATGGAAAGGTTAAAAACTTTAAAACTCTTCCTAGTTGGGATCTCTTCCTCCTCCTTCCATTTCAACACTTTTGGCCCTAAATTAGATGTCGCAGGAAAGGACCAGTGGTTCTGGTAAAGAGCAGGGACTTTGCTGGAGTGGCACCTCGAAGAGGACAAGGCAGGTCAGATGTTTCAGCACCATGGAGAGCTCCCTGTCAACCACTTGCCCTGCCCGAGACTAGATGTGTATTGAGGTCTTTAAAAATTAGTATTAGCACTAGTATTAGTTGCTCTTATGCCACGGCAACTCAAAGCGACTTACTATATATAAAAATCTGTTATTGGTTTTAGACCCAGTAAAGTAAATAAAGGTATATATGTACAAATATTGCATAGTTATTGTTATTGTTTTGCTACTTTGTTTTTAATTATTTTCTTGCTTTTATTCTGTATTTTATTCTGTGAACCACTCTGAGATCTTACAGCGTGGCAGTATTACAACAGGTCAAAAGCAGCATACAGTTGAACATCATCATTGAATTTATTATTCCAAAGCATTACCAAAAAACCTTCCATTCTTCCATGAACCTATTAGGCTGGTTTATAATAATAAATGTTTTGTAAACCATTTGCTAATGTAGACCAGATTTTTTTCAAACCATTCACATACCCAAACTTTCAACAGTGTTGGTGCTGACCTTTTAAGCCATAAACGGCCTCAGCCCAGTACAGTGGTAGCTCTGGTTATGTACTTAATTTGTTCCAGAGGTCCGTTCTTAACCTGAAACTGTCCTGAAGCACCACTTTAGCTAATGGGACCTCCCGATGCCGCTGTGCCGCCAGAGCACGATTTCTGTTCTTATCCTGAAGCAAAGTTCTTAACCTGAAGCGTTATTTCTGGGTTAGCGGAGTCTGTAACCTGAAGCGTCTGTAACCCGAGGTACCACTGTATACCCAAAGGGGCGTCTCCACCCCCGCCGCTCAGCCTGGACCCTGAGGTCCTCCTCCGAGGGTCTTCTGGTGGTTCTCTCCCTGCGAGAAGTGAGGTTGCAGGGAACCAGGCAGAGGGCCTTTTCGGCAGTGGCACCCTCCCACCAGATGTCAAGGAAATAAACACCTATCTGACTTTTAGATGACATCTGAAGGCAGCCCTGTTTGAGGAAGTTTTTAAATGGCTGGTGTTTTATTGTGTTTTTGATATTTTTTTGGAAGCCACCTAGAGTGGCTGGGGAAACCCAGCCAGATGGGTGGGGTATGAATGAATGAATGAATGAATGAATGAATGAATAAATACGCTCCCTCCCTTTCTGTCCATCTCCTGGCTCAGTGGAGAGAGAGGGGGAGGAACTTCCTTGGTAGCGGTTATTCCTAACTGTTCTTAACTGTCAGTTCTGAGGAGAGTATTCTTTTTTTTATATATATAAATGTTTTATTAAAGATTTTCTTGGTTTACAAAATGTCTCTCGCATTTTTCCATGTAGCATTTTTACAGATCAATATTGGTTATTGAGACATTAGGCTGAGGAGAGTATTCTGAGGTAAAATGTGTTCTCTCATCTCTGCTAGGTGACTGAAACTCACACAGTCTGTATAGTCTGTATATATATCTATATGTTTAGCTTATAAATAAAAGAAGGATTACTTGAAAACCTCTGGAGCTGAACTTCATCTGTTTATTAGTGCTCACAGCTAGCAGTTGTGAGTCCGGATATATGGATAAACCCATCAACCACAACAACAACAACATTTCTTTAAAATGTGAAGGACTTTTCCGAACAGCTCCTTTTCCAGATCCCACTCCCCTGCCCTTCGAAAGGGGATGTTTACGCATTAATGGTAATAATATTTGTTCTTATCCCTAAACGTTTTTGGCCCGTAATTTCATAAATTACATTTTCTTCCACCTGCCAGATTGCTACATCTACATCTTCCCTATTTTTGTGTCCTCTGGTTGTTGTTGTTTTTTTTGTCTTTTAAAGTTACGTATGATATCCTCACGTTTTAACTACAGTCATACCTCTTGTTGCGTCTGCTGCGGGTTGCGTTTTTTGCGGGTTGCAGTCAAGCTTTGTGACATACGCGGCGCTTGTTATTTTGCACCTCTTACTTGCCTGATAAAATTTCAAAGACCACCTTTAGAATAATAATGATAAAGCCCCCATCCCACATCTGTACCTGAACTCTGAAACTCTGCATCCCATGAGCGCAGGTCCAACGCTGCCTCTCCGCACTGCTTGACCCATCTAGGCACAAAGGAAGGCGCTGTCATTTATTTATTCCTATCCCTTCAAAAGCAGAAGGTGTGCTCTCCGGGAGGGCTTACCAGTGCTGACAGGGCCTTCTCCGTCGCGTTGAACGCCTTCGACTGGGGAGTGCCCATCTCTGGCTTGTAGATGAGGTTCGTCACGGTGTAGTTCACCGTAAAATGATCCACTGCCGTTGGAGGTCGAGGAGTGGATGGCAGGGCAGCTGCAAGGGAGATAATCTGTGAGTTGCCAGCCTTGCCCCATGTATGCCGCCCCCCCCCCCGACCTCACCAGTCTGCATTAGCGGCACATAATACTCCTTCTACACTTGGAAGAAATCCATCTTTGAGTGTGGCAGAAGCTACCCTTTGGAACTCCCTGCCTCTTGACATCAGGCGGACGCCTTTCCTGCACTCTTTCTGGCTCCAGCCAAAAACATTTTTTTGTTTACGCAAGCCTATCCAGACTGGACCCTCCAGGTGTTGCAGGACTACCACTCCCATCATCCCTGACCGTTGGCCATGCTGGCTGAAGCTGATGAGGTTTGGAGTTCAACAGGAGGTAGTCACAGCCTCACTATCCTGCCCTACTGCCTCAGACATCCCCGAACAGTGCACTGGCCTTCTCTTCTCCAGATCCTCCCACCAAAAGGTGGTCATCCAAGGGGTCTGAGCCCTCTGGTCTGGTTCATCGGGCCCTGGAACTGCTGCCCTCCCTTTAAAAAACCTCTGTAATAAATGTCCTGGTATTTTCCCCATTAATCCCTCTCAAAATAAGACATTACACAGTCTTCTATAAAAGCATAAAAACGTTTACTCACGAGAAATCATCTGTTCACAATTGGATCCCAGACGGCAGACTTAAACTTAGTAAAAGTTACATTTACTCAGGAGACTGTTCCATAAGGGAAAACAGAAATCCTAGCAGTCTCGCTTCTTTGAGAGTGTGGTCCAAAAGAGGAAGATGGAGTCTGGCCCCTGTGGTTTTGTGTTAACCTGCCCAGGTGAGACCACACCCATCTCCAGTTACACAGAGGAAGTCCATCCCAGCCCAGGAGAAACAGCAAGTTCTGACTGGCTGGCCTAGAGTTCCCCTTCTATGTCCACTCTAGCAAGGTTGTGTTTGACTGCTCCTGTGCTTTACATCCCATATATACCTCATTTACATGGGCTTTGTAAGGATTCTACAGCCTTTCACAGTTATACTTACTTGGTTCCAGAGGGACTTCATTATATCCTGGGGAGAAAGAGAAGAGGTGACTGTTTGTGGAGAGAAAAAGAAGACATTGCAGCATTTTTCTCTAAGGCAAAACCTCCCTCCCCTCCGTCCTGTAGCTCTCCATCTTGGGATTGGTGCCTCCTTGTATTTTTTCCTTCCCTTAATAAAGAAACTAAATGCGCGATAGACTCATGTCTTCCTCTCTGACCTGTGAATGACCTGATCTTCCTGTGAGCCCCTTGACACCCCAATGGGTAGGCCACTCAAAAGCATGGCGCCTGAGGCAATCTATAGCACAATGAGCAAATGCCCCAAAACTGCTTCGCTACCGTTGACATGGAGACTGTATCTCTTCATGTCGTAGGGCCCCAACTTGCTGAAGCTCCTTGTCCGGTTAACGATTTCGTGATACACAATCATTCGGTCGAACACCGGTGCAGCAGAGCTGTTCCGGTAAGAGCAGACGGCATCCATCCCAGTTTCGTCCCCGTTCTGCACCGGTCTGGAAGGCAAGAGAAAGGATTTGAGCAGCAGCCTTTGGAACTGGCCAAAGTGTTGGGTCCGAGAGGAATGAAGCTGCTGGTGTCGGGGGAAGAGATGATCAAAGCTGAAATGTCTACAAATAATAGGAAGGCTGACCTCAGAGTTGACACTTTGCATCCCATAAATGCCGGGCCAATACTGCTACTGCGGAGGATTCTTCCAAACTGAAAAAGAAAGGATCCGTTGAATATTATTATATTGAATCCAATATTCTGAGTGAGTAAATGTTATTTGTACCTTTTACAAGATTGTGTGATTGTTATTTTAAGGGGGAAATACGAGGGAGAATCCAGTCTGCCTTAAAGCATCCTGAATTAAGGCTAAAATTAGCTGATCTAAGCTTCCCTTTCAAGCTGCTGAGCTCACAAACATGAGGAAGGAAAGATAATATCTAATAAATTTATCCTCTCCTAGCATCAAGTCACATCCCAACACTTACAACCTACTTAATAGCCAGTTTATGGACCAAAGTTTACATCTAAAAGGTCCTAGCCTGCCAGTGGAGGTCAAACTACCAGGGAACACCACCACAGCATCCCAAACAATCAACGCCAACTGGAACCAGTCTTACCAGGGTGGTGAGTGCTTTCTCTGTGGAGTTGAACACCTTCGAATTGGGAGTTCCCATCTCCGGCTTGTATCTGAGGTTGGTTATGGTGCAGTTCACAGTGAATCGTTCAACTGCCAGGGTTGGGGTTGGGGTTGGTGCTTTGGTTGGCACTGGGGGCAAAACAGCTGGAAAGGAAAACAGCTATAAATCAGTGCTCTTCCATTGAAGCTCTATCATGAGACCATCACCCCCTGGTTCTCCTTCCCTGCCCTCCATGTTCTGAATGGTTCCCAGTGCGGTACTTACTTGTTTCGCGAGGCTGTTCGTTATAGCCTAGGCAAAAGGGAAGGAAGGAATGGTTTGTGTTAGAATCAATGTGATGAAAGAATTCTTGCTTTGATCCCCAGTCTACAATATACACTTGCCCCGGACAGTTGGAAACCCCCCCCCCACCATATCCCAGGAAGCCATAACAAATACACAATCAAAGGCACAGAATCATAGAATTGTGGTGGTGGAAGGGACCCTGAGGGTTATCTAGTCCAAACCACTGCAATGCAGAAATCACACTGAAAGGATCCCTGATAGGCAAAAAACCTCCAATGAATGAGAGCCCAGTGCCTTCCAAGGTCTTCTCTTCCACTGTTGAACAGCTCTCACATTCAGAATGTTAAAATAAAATAAAAAATTCCTTCCAGTAGCACCTTAGAGACCAACTAAGTTTGTTAGAATAACATCAGAATGTTATTCCTGATGTTTAGTCATAATCTTTTTTCTTGTCTTTTGAATCTATTTGTTTGTATCCTACCTTCTGGTGCAGTCTCTCAGCCCCACTCACCTCACAGAGTGTTTGTTGTGGGGGAGGAAGGGAAAGGAGAATGTTAGCCGCTTTGAGACTCCTTTGGGTAGTGATAAAGCGGGATATCAAATCCAAACTCTTCTTCTTCTTCCATGTTTAGATATTTCCATGCCCTTCCAATATTTGAAGATGGCTATCCTATCTCCTCTCAGTCCCCACTTCTCCACACTAAACGTACCCAACTCTCTCAACTATTCTTCATAAGGTTTGGTTTCCAGGCCCTTCTTAGTCACCCTCCTCTGGACATGTCAACATCCTTCTTAAACTGTGGTGCCCAGAACTGGACACAGCATTCCAGGTGTGGTCTGACCAAGGGAGAAGAGAGTGGGACTGTGAATTCCTTTGATCTGGACACGAGACTTCTGTTGATGCAGCCCAGAATAGCATTCACTTTTTTGCTGCTGCCTCACACTATTGATACACGTTAAGCTTGTCTACTAAGACACCTAGATCTTTTCCACATGCTGTCAAGCCAGGTGTCTTCCCCATTCTCTCTCCTGCATCTGGTCACTCCTCCCTGAATGTGAAGGAACAACCGGATGCACAAAGTTTCCCAACCTTCCTAACTTGCCACCTTACTCCAAAGTGTACAGCCACAACAACCATTCAGAAGCATTAGAATAATGCAAACACCCCCTCTCCAATTTCTAAATCTTCTTTAAAAACCAACACCTGGTTACCATTGACATAGAGGCTGTATCTTTCCGTGCGGTAGGGAGTCATCTTGGTGAAACCGTCAGGTCTGGTTGACGATCTCATGGTACACCTTCACCCAGGTCAAAGGCGGGCGTGGTGGAGTCATTGCGGTAAGTGCAGACGGCGTCCATTCCTGTTTCATCCCCGTCTCTCACCGGTCTGGGAAGAGAGAGAGAATTTGGGGTGCAGGACTGACCACAAAGGTGGAAAACAGAGGCGGGACAAAGTCCCTCTTGAGACCCTCTTGAGTGAGAAATGACCAGAGGATATATGTTTCCGCACTTGAGGAAGGCTTACCTGAGCTGAGTCACTTCGCATCCCCGGAACGCCGGGCCAATGCTGCTGTTGCGGAGAATTCTTCCAAACTGAAGAAGGAAGGAAGCATTGAATTGGTGAAATCATCGCCATCACCCACAACGCATCCCATGCCAGTCTGACTAGTAGATGGGAATCAGCCTTACCAGCATGGTGAGCGCTTTCTCCGTAGCGTTGAAGGCCTTTGACTTGGGAGTTCCCATTTCTGGCTTGTATCTGAGGTTGGTTATGGTGCAGTTGAGAGTGAAGTGTTGAAGTGTTGGGATTGGGGCTGGCGTTTGTGTTGGCGTTGGCAGAGTGGCTGCAAGTGGAAGAGAAGGACACAGTGCTGAGAGGTAGATCGTGTGATGGGATTGGGACACACAGCAAAGCAATCAATGAAAGATTTTCCTACTGAGGATATTCCACGGAGTCACGGCCATTACTGACATCCTCATTTTAATTGTTCCCTTGAGTTTGTCATGAGGAGCACAATTTTTTATATTTTTATTTTATTGAGTTTTATGAAGAAGACTAATGTAATACAAACAAGTATAGCAAGTATTCTCATGTCCTATGTGTATCACAAAAATACCATAATAAATGTAGAAAAATATTATCTACAGCATATGCACACATTTTAAGGATTATGATATGGTACTCACTTGGTTCAACTGGGACTTCATGATAACCTAGGACAAAGGAAGACAGGTTGGTTTATGAATGGACCAAGACAACGGTGTTTCAGTTGTAGACATTTGAAAAGGGTTCAATCCAGCCTTCCTCAGAGCGTAATCCTCCACAGGGGAGGCTCCTCCCTCTCCATGCCCCACTCCCAAATTTCCTTCTGCCTATGAAACATAAAATCCCCATATAGAGACCTCTCAGTTCTGGAGTGAGAGGCCTCATTTCTCAGGAAATCATGGACACAACAAGGAAGCTGAGCTCTGAGGACAGTCTATTTCTGTACCATGACACAAACCCCACACAGAGATAAGGCATGCACACGAGATGATTAGGAAACACCTGGTTACCATTGACATAGAGGCTGTATCTTTCCGTGCGGTAGGGAGTCATCTTGGTGAAACCGTCGGTCTGGTTGACGATCTCATGGTACACCTTCACCCGGTCAAAGGCGGGCGTGGTGGAGTCATTGCGGTAAGTGCAGACGGCGTCCATTCCTGTTTCATCCCCGTCTCTCACAGGTCTGGGAGGAAAGAGAGAGAATTTTGGGTGCAGGACTGACCACAAAGGTGGAAAACAGAGGCGGGAGGAGGGAGAAATGACCAGAGGATATATGTTTCCGCACTTGAGGAAGGCTTACCTGAGCTGAGTCACTTCGCATCCCCGGAACGCCGGGCCAATGCTGCTGTTGCGGAGAATTCTTCCAAACTGAAGAAGGAAGGAAGCATTGAATTGGTGAAATCATCAGCATCACCCACAACACATCCCATGCCAGTCTGACTAGTAGATGGGAATCAGCCTTACCAGCATGGTGAGCGCTTTCTCCGTAGCGTTGAAGGCCTTTGACTTGGGAGTTCCCATTTCTGGCTTGTATCTGAGGTTGGTTATGGTACAGTTGAGAGTGAAGTGTTGAAGCGTTGGGATTGGGGCTGGCGTTTGTGTTGGCGTTGGCAGAGTGGCTGCAAGTGGAAGAGAAGGACACAGTGCTGAGAGGTAGATCGTGTGATGGGACTGGGACACACAGCAAAGCAATCAATGAAAGATTTTCCTACTGAGGATATTCCATGGAGTCACCATCATTTTACTCATTCCCTTGAGTTTGTCATGAGGAGCACAATTTTTTATATTTTTATTTTATAGGGTTTTATAAACAAGAATAATGTAATACAAACAAGTATAGCAAGTATTCTCATGTCGTTTGTGTATCACAAAAATACCATAATAAATGTAGAAAAATATCTACAGCATATGCACACATTTTAAGGATTATGATATGGTACTCACTTGGTTCAACTGGGACTTCATGATACCCTAGGACAAAGGAAGACAGGCTGGTTTATGAATGGACCAAGACAACAGTGTTTCAGTTGTAGACACTTGAAAAAGGTTGAATCCAGCCTTCCTCAGAGCGTAATCCTCCACAGGGGAGGCCCCTCCGTCTCCATGCCCCACTCCCAAATTTCCTTCTGCCAATGAAACATGAAATCCCCATATAGAGAGCTCTCAGTTCTGGAGTGAGAGGCCTCATCTTTCAGGAAATCATGGACACAACAAGGAAGCTGAGCTCGGAGGACAGTCTATTTCTGTACTATGAAACAAACCCCACACAGAGATAAGGCATGAATACGAGATGATTAGGAAAAACCTGGTTACCATTGACATAGAGGCTGTATCTTTCCATGCGGTAGGGAGTCATCTTGGTGAAACCGTCGGTCTGGTTGAAGATCTCATGGTACACCTTCACCCTGTCTAAGGCGGGCATGGTGGAGACATTGCGGTAAGTGCAGACGGCATCCATTCCAGTTTCATCCCCATTCCTCACAGGTCTGGGAGGAAAGAGAGAGAGAGAGAGTGGTTGAGCAGAATTATGAGCAGTTGGAACGGTTGGGCAAGACAGGATCATTTGTGTCTGTTCAAGGGATGATGGGAGCTAAAATGTTCCCGTGTTTGAGGATAGCTGACCTGAGCTGAGTCACTTTGCATCCCATATACGCCGGGCCAATGCTGCTGTTGTGGAGAATTCTTCCCAGCTGAAAAATGAAGGAAGCATTGAGTACACCAAACCAATAGGATCATGAGAAGCCATTCTTACAAGTGGGCAGGAATTTGACTTACCAGCGTGGTGAGAGCTTTCTCTGTAGCGTTGAAGGCCTTTGAATTGGGTGTCCCCATTTCTGGGTTATACTTGAGGTTGGTTACGGTCCAGTTGACGGTGAAGGGTTCAACTCCCAGGGTTGGGGTTGGTTTCAGGGCTGGTGGAGGGGCTACCACAGGAAAGGAAATAAATGGATCAGGCAGAGGCTAGCGGATCATTGCATGGTGTGACTGATCAAAATAACAACCAATGAATTTATATGTGTTCACATTGATGCTCTTCCATTGACATATGGCCAACACTATTGCCTTCCTATAACTCCTTTCCTTGAGTCTGGTAACGGGGCCATGAAGGGTTTTTAGATGTTGGAATCTTTAAAGCAAACTTACTTGGTTCAACTGGGACTTCATGATAACCTGGGGAAAAGAAGAAACACAGGTTAATGAATGAGGCAAAACATTGGTGTTTCGGATGGCGATTCTGGCAAAAAAATACAATTGTTTGCATCCAGAATTCCCTTGCGTGGTGCACTGCTCAGAGAGGGGTGGGTCTCCAATCTGTCTCCCTCTAAATCAGCTCTGTGGGGATTAGGAAAGCTTCTTGAACATGGGCTACGTGATACGGCAATAGAGGCAGCACCAGGAAGGAGGAGTCCTTCTCAGTGGTTGGTGACCTCTTCCATAATCAATCTCTGCAGCTAATTCAGCTTCCTTCAGCCCATAGAGTTGGAAATCCCCCATTTGAAAGCATGTCATGCTGGAGATGGAGCCCTCAGCTCTCTGAAAACATTAGATCTGATGAGAAGACGGGACCCTCAGGACAACTGGCACTGTAAATACAACACAAACCACACAGAGAGGTAATCTATGTACATGAAATCTTTAAGAAACACTAGGTTACCATTGACATAGAGGCTGTATCTTTCTGTGCGGTAGGGAGTCATCTTGGTGAAACCGTCGGTCTGGTTGACGATCTCATGGTACACCTTCACCCAGTCAAAGGCGGGCGTGGTGGAGTCATTGCGGTAAGTGCAGACGGCGTCCATTCCTGTTTCATCCCCATCTCTAACCGGTCTGGGAAGAGAGAGAGAGAATTTGGGGTGCAGGACTGACCACAAAGGTGGAAAACAGAGGTGGAACAAAGTCACTCTTGTCAGAGTGAGTAATGACCAGAGGATATATGTTTCCACACTTGTGGAAGGCTTACCTGAGCTGAGTCACTTCGCATCCCACATACGCCGGGCCAATGCTGCTGTTGCGGAGAATTCTTCCAAACTGAAGAAGGAAGGAAGCATTGAATTGGTGAAATCATCAGCATCACCCACAACACATCCCATGCCAGTCTGACTAGTAGATGGGAATCAGCCTTACCAGCATGGTGAGCGCTTTCTCCGTAGCGTTGAAGGCCTTTGACTGGGGAGTTCCCATTTCTGGCTTGTATCTGAGGTTGGTTACGGTACAGTTGAGAGTGAAGTGTTGAAGTGTTGGGATTGGGGCTGGCGTTTGTGTTGGCGTTGGCAGAGTGGCTGCAAGTGGAAGAGAAGGACACAGTGCTGAGAGGTTGATCGTGTGATGGGATTGGGACACACAGCAAAGCAATCGATGAAAGATTTTCCTACTGAGGATATTCCACGGATTCACAGCCATTACTGACACCCTCATTTTACTCATTCCCTTGAGTTTGTCATGAGGAGCACAATTTTTTATATTTTTATTTTATTGAGTTTTATGAAGAAGACTAATGTAATACAAACAAGTATAGCAAGTATTCTCATGTCCTTTGTGTATCACAAAAATACCATAATAAATGTAGAAAAATATTATCTACAGCATATGCACACAATTTAAGGATTATGATATGGTACTCACTTGGTTCAACTGGGACTTCATAATAACCTAGGACAAAGGAAGACAGGCTGGTTTATGAATGGACCAAGACAACGGTGTTTCAGTTGTAGACATTTGAAAAGGGTTCAATCCAGCCTTCCTCTGAGCGTAATCCTCCACAGGGGAGGCTCCTCCCTCTCCATGCCCCACTCCCAAATTTCCTTCTGCCAATGAAACATGAAATCCCCGTCTAGAGAGCTCTCAGTTCTGGAGTGAGAGGCCTCATTTCTCAGGAAATCATGGACACAACAAGGAAGCTGAGCTCGGAGGACAGTTTATTTCTGTACTATGAAACAAATCCCACACAGAGATAAGGCATGAATACGAGATGATTGGGAAACACCTGTTTACCATTGACATAGAGGCTGTATCTTTCCGTGCGGTAGGGAGTCATCTTGGTGAAACCGTCGGTCTGGTTGACGATCTCATGGTACACCTTCACCCGGTCAAAGGCGGGCGTGGTGGAGTCATTGCGGTAAGTGCAGACAGCGTCCATTCCCGTTTCATCCCCATCTCTCACAGGTCTGGGAGGAAAGAGAGAGAGAGAGGTTGAGCAGAATTATGAGCAGTTGGAACGGTTGGGCGAGACAGGATCATTTGTGTCTGTTCAAGGGATGATGAGAGCTAAAAGGTTCCCGTGTTTGAGGATAGCTGACCTGAGCTGAGTCACTTCGCATCCCACATACGCCGGGCCAATGCTGCTGTTGCGGAGAATTCTTCCAAACTGAAGAAGGAAGGAAGCATTGAATTGGTGAAATCATCAGCATCACCCACAACACATCCCATGCCAGTCTGACTAGTAGATGGGAATCAGCCTTACCAGCATGGTGAGCGCTTTCTCCGTAGCGTTGAAGGCCTTTGACTGGGGAGTTCCCATTTCTGGCTTGTATCTGAGGTTGGTTACGGTACAGTTGAGAGTGAAGTGTTGAAGTGTTGGGATTGGGGCTGGCGTTTGTGTTGGCATTGGCAGAGTGGCTGCAAGTGGAAGAGAAGGACACAGTGCTGAGAGGTAGATCGTGTGATGGGACTGGGACACACAGCAAAGCAATCAATGAAAGATTTTCCTACTAAGGATATTCCATGGAGTCACCATCATTTCACTCATTCCCTTGAGTTTGTCATGAGGAGCACAATTATTTATATTTATATTTTATTGGGTTTTATAAACAAGAATAATTATACAAGCAAGTATAGCAAGTATTCTTATGTCGTTTGTTTATCACAAAAATATAATAATAAATGTGGAAAAATATCTACAGTGTCTGCACACAATTTAAGGATTTTGATATGGTACTCACTTGGTTCAACTGGGACTTCATGATAACCTAGAACAAAGGAAGACAGGCTGGTTTATGAATGGACCAAGACAACAGTGTTTCAGTTGTAGACATTTGAAAAGGGTTCAATCCAGCCTTCCTCAGAGCGTAATCCTCCACAGGGGAGGCTCCTCCCTCTCCATGCCCCACTCCCAAATTTCCTTCTGCCTATGAAACATGAAATCCCCGTCTAGAGAGCTCTCACTTCTGGAGTGAGAGGCCTCATTTCTCAGGAAATCATGGACACAACAAGGAAGCTGAGCTCGGAGGACTGTCTATTTCTGTACTATGACACAAACCCCACACAGAGATAAGGCATGCACACGAGATGATTAGGAAACACCTGTTTACCATTGACATAGAGGCTGTATCTTTCCGTGCGGTAGGGAGTCATCTTGGTGAAACCGTCGGTCTGGTTGACGATCTCATGGTACACCTTCACCCGGTCAAAGGCGGGCGTGGTGGAGTCATTGCGGTAAGTGCAGACAGCGTCCATTCCCGTTTCATCCCCATCTCTCACAGGTCTGGGAGGAAAGAGAGAGAGAGAGGTTGAGCAGAATTATGAGCAGTTGGAACGGTTGGGCGAGACAGGATCATTTGTGTCTGTTCAAGGGATGATGAGAGCTAAAAGGTTCCCGTGTTTGAGGATAGCTGACCTGAGCTGAGTCACTTCGCATCCCACATACGCCGGGCCAATGCTGCTGTTGCGGAGAATTCTTCCAAACTGAAGAAGGAAGGAAGCATTGAATTGGTGAAATCATCGCCATCACCCAAAACACATCCCATGCCAGTCTGACTAGTAGATGGAAATCAGCCTTACCAGCATGGTGAGCGCTTTCTCCGTAGCGTTGAAGGCCTTTGAGTTGGGAGTTCCCATATCTGGCTTGTATCTGAGGTTGGTTACGGTACAGTTCAGGGTGAAGTGTTCAAACACTGTGGTCGGGACTGGCGTTTGTGTTGGTGCTGGCAAAGTGGCTGGAAGAGGAGGAGAAAGATATGTAATAGGGTGAACAGATTTATAGCATTATACGATTATTATATCCAATCCATTAAAGGGTGCTTATATTGACGCGAGTTAACTGACGTATTGCCAACAGCTTTAACATCATGAGCCGCATCCCTGACTATGTTGTAAGAGACTCGACTTAAAAATACTTAGGTGGTACTTACCGGCTTAAAGAGGGGCTTCATTGTAACCTAGAAAATGACAAGATTCAATGGGGGTGTTTTGTGTTAGAATTTAAATGTGGTTCTACTTACTTGTTTCAGGAGGGTCTTCATGATAACCTACAGAAAAGTAAGAGATGGTCATTTGAGAAGCTCTCAATACCCTGATGTTTAAAATAAGGAGGTTTTTTTTTCCTGGGGCAGGGGAATTTTTATGTCCTGCTGTATTTAGAAGATGCATTAAGCAGAGGCAGTGAGAGCATTTCACACATATTATGACACCGTCATGTCCACCACACGACAATCACCTCAAGAAACTTAGGACACTTTCAAGACATGGAGAGGCCTCCTGGGCAGAGGACAAAAACTTCAAAGCATCATCCCTGCCCCCTGATTGGCACAGCAACTCAAGCAGCACAAAAACACATGAAAATACGCCAGCATTCAGTTTGCAAAAAAGGGCCCAAATATCTCTGCGTACATTGACTCATATGAAGGCTGCGCTTGGGGGAACTCCACAAAACACACACACACACACACACACACACGGAGAATCTATGCACATCAAGGGCTCCACAACTTGTTTACCGTTGACGTGGAGGCTGTATCTTTCCACCTCATAAGGCCCCATCTTCCTGAGGTTGTCTGTCTGGTTGACGATTTCATGGTACACCTTCACTCGGTCAAAGACGGGAGTGGTGGAGTCATTGCGGTAAGTGCAGACGGCGTCCATTCCAGTTTCATCCCCATTCTTCACTGGTCTGGGAGGACAAAGAGAGAGGGAGATCATTCAGGATGCAGAATGGTCCACAAGGGAAGAAAGGATGGAGTCCCACTGGCCAATGTGTGGCATGACTAGCAAAGAAATGTTCTCCCATTGGAGGAAGACTTACCTGAGCTGAGTCACTTTGCACCCCAGATATGCAGGGCCAATGCTGCTGTTGCTGAGGAATTTGCCAAGCTGAGAGAGGAATGAGACAGAATGTCAAAACAAGAGCATCGTCTAACCCTCCTCACAAGCCGTTCTCACAAGCAGTCGCAATCACACTTACCACTGCGATGAGTGCTCTTTCCGTTGTGTTGAACACTGTAGAATTGGGTTGTCCCATCTCTTCCCTGTACTTGAGGTTGGTGACGGTGAAATTGACGGTGAATTGTTCAACCGCTGGAACTGGGGTTGTTGTTTGGGCTGGCGTGGGCAGAGTGGCTGGGATAGAGGGGGAAAGAATGAATGTTTATCCCAATCCTCCTTCCCAAAGGACACCCAGGATGGGAAAAGAAGAAAAAAACCCATGTAGCAATATCCAGAATGCGATAACTAAAATGAAGGCCAGCAAACTCCCTGCTTTCAGAATCTCATTAAAGGATTGAAATATTTTGAAAGTAAGCAGGAGGTCCACCACCTGGTGAGACTGATAAATCTAAGAAATGAATCACTTGAATCAAAGAATCTTCATTTTGGTATTCTTCCACTCATGCATTGTCAACATCAGCTCCTCTGATTAATGGGGGGGGGGTTTGTTGTGTCAGAATTTAAATATGGTTCTACTTACTTGTTTCAGGAGGGTCTTCATGATAACCTACAGAAAAGTAAGAGATGGTCATTTGAGAAGCTCTCAATACACTGATGTTTAAAATATGGATTTTTTTATTTCCTGGGGCAGGGGAATTGTTATGTCTTCCTGTATTCGGAAGACGCATTAAGCAGAGGCAGTGAGAGCATTTCACACGTATTATGACACCGTCATGTCCACCACACGACAATCACCTCAAGAAACTTAGGACACTTTCAAGACATGGAGAGGCCTCCTGGGCAGAGGACAAAAACCTCATAGCATCATCCCTGCCCCCTGATTGGCACAGCAACTCAAGCAGCACAAAAACACATGAAAATACGCCAGCATTCAGTTTGCAAAAAAGGGCCCAAATATCTCTGCGTACATTGACTCATATGAAGGCTGCGCTTGGGGGAACTCCACAAAACACACACACACACACACACACACACACACACGGAGAATCTATGCACATCAAGGGCTCCACAACTTGTTTACCGTTGACGTGGAGGCTGTATCTTTCCACCTCATAGGGCCCCATCTTCCTGAGGTTGTCTGTCTGGTTGACGATTTCATGGTACACCTTCACTCGGTCAAAGACGGGAGTGGTGGAGTCATTGCGGTAAGTGCAGACGGCGTCCATTCCAGTTTCATCCCCATTCTTCACTGGTCTGGGAGGACAAAGAGAGAGGGAGATCATTCAGGATGCAGAATGGACCACCAGGGGAAGAAAGGATCGAGACCCACTGGCCAAGGTATGTTCCCATTGGAGGAAGACTTACTTGAGCTGAGTCACTTTGCACCCCAGATACGCAGGGCCAATGCTGCTGTTGCTGAGGAATTTGCCAAGCTGAGAGAGGAATGAGACAGAATGTCAAAACAAGAGCATCGTCTAACCCTCCTCACAAGCCGTTCTCACAAGCAGTCGCAATCACACTTACCACTGCGATGAGCGCTCTTTCCGTTGTGTTGAACACTGTAGAATTGGGATGTCCCATCTCTTCCCTGTACTTGAGGTTGGTGACGGTGAAGTTGACTGTGAATTGTTCCACCGCTGGAATTGGGGTTGTTGTTTGGGCTGGTGTGGGCAGAGTGGCTGGAACAGACGTAGGTATTTCATAAATTTCCATTCCACCCTTCCCAAAGGGGAAGCAGAATAGTAAAAACAAAAGAAATTCAAATGAAAGAATTCCCAGCATACAATAATTAAAATGAAAGACATCAAATTCCCCGGTCTCACAATATATATTTCTACCTAAAGAGATTGAAATACTTTTAATTTCAACTAAAAGTCGGTGGAATGGTGTGATTGAGAATTGAGAAAAGAAAAGAAAACCAAATAAAGCCATATTCAGAATGCAAGAATTAAAACCATGTCCCTTAAACTCCATATTCTCAAATTATATATCCCCTTCTTAACAGATTCAAATATTTTGAATGTCAACTAGGTGTCAATCACACAGTGAGACTGATAAATCTAACAAATGAATCACTTGAATCAAAGAATCTTCATTTTGGTATTCTTCCACTCATGCATTGTCAACATCAGCTCCTCTGATTATCAGGGGTGTGTGTGTGCTGTGTTATAATTTAAATGTGGTTCTACTTACTTGTTTCAGGAGGGTCTTCATGATAACCTACGAAAATGGAAGAGATGGTCATTTGAGAAGCTCTCATTACACTGATGTTTAAAAGAAGGAGGGGTTTTTTGGGGGGGAGGAGAATTTTTATGCCCTCCTATATTTGGAAGACGCTTTAAGCAGAGGCAGTTAGAAGCATCTCACAGTCATGTCCATCACACGACAATCACCTCAAGAAGCTTAGGACACTTTCATGACATGGGGAGGCCTCCTGGGCAGAGGACAAAAACCTCATAGCATCATCCCTGCCCCCTGATTGGCACAGCAACAAAAACAGCCCAAAATCACATGAAAATACGCCAGGATTGACTCATATGAAGGCTGAGCTTGGGGGGACTGCACAAAACACACACACACACACACACACACACACACACACACACACGGAGAATCTATGCACATCAAGGGCTCCACAACTTGTTTACCGTTGACGTGGAGGCTGTATCTTTCCACCTCATAGGGCCCCATCTTCCTGAGGTTGTCTGTCTGGTTGACGATTTCATGGTACACCTTCACTCGGTCAAAGACGGGAGTGGTGGAGTCATTGCGGTAAGTGCAGACGGCGTCCATTCCAGTTTCATCCCCATTCTTCACTGGTCTGGGAGGACAAAGAGAGAGGGAGATCATTCAGGATGCAGAATGGACCACCAGGGGAAGAAAGGATCGAGACCCACTGGCCAAGGTATGTTCCCATTGGAGGAAGACTTACTTGAGCTGAGTCACTTTGCACCCCAGATACGCAGGGCCAATGCTGCTGTTGCTGAGGAATTTGCCAAGCTGAGAGAGGAATGAGACAGAATGTCAAAACAAGAGCATCGTCTAACCCTCCTCACAAGCCGTTCTCACAAGCAGTCGCAATCACACTTACCACTGCGATGAGCGCTCTTTCCGTTGTGTTGAACACTGTAGAATTGGGATGTCCCATCTCTTCCCTGTACTTGAGGTTGGTGACGGTGAAGTTGACTGTGAATTGTTCCACCGCTGGAATTGGGGTTGTTGTTTGGGCTGGTGTGGGCAGAGTGGCTGGAACAGACGTAGGTATTTCATAAATTTCCATTCCACCCTTCCCAAAGGGGAAGCAGAATAGTAAAAACAAAAGAAATTCAAATGAAAGAATTCCCAGCATACAATAATTAAAATGAAAGACATCAAATTCCCCGGTCTCACAATATATATTTCTACCTAAAGAGATTGAAATACTTTTAATTTCAACTAAAAGTCGGTGGAATGGTGTGATTGAGAATTGAGAAAAGAAAAGAAAACCAAATAAAGCCATATTCAGAATGCAAGAATTAAAACCATGTCCCTTAAACTCCATATTCTCAAATTATATATCCCCTTCTTAACAGATTCAAATATTTTGAATGTCAACTAGGTGTCAATCACACAGTGAGACTGATAAATCTAACAAATGAATCACTTGAATCAAAGAATCTTCATTTTGGTATTCTTCCACTCATGCATTGTCAACATCAGCTCCTCTGATTATCAGGGGTGTGTGTGTGCTGTGTTATAATTTAAATGTGGTTCTACTTACTTGTTTCAGGAGGGTCTTCATGATAACCTACGAAAATGGAAGAGATGGTCATTTGAGAAGCTCTCATTACACTGATGTTTAAAAGAAGGAGGGGTTTTTTGGGGGGGAGGAGAATTTTTATGCCCTCCTATATTTGGAAGACGCTTTAAGCAGAGGCAGTTAGAAGCATCTCACAGTCATGTCCATCACACGACAATCACCTCAAGAAGCTTAGGACACTTTCATGACATGGGGAGGCCTCCTGGGCAGAGGACAAAAACCTCATAGCATCATCCCTGCCCCCTGATTGGCACAGCAACAAAAACAGCCCAAAATCACATGAAAATACGCCAGGATTGACTCATATGAAGGCTGAGCTTGGGGGGACTGCACAAAACACACACACACACACACACACACACACACACACACACACGGAGAATCTATGCACATCAAGGGCTCCACAACTTGTTTACCGTTGACGTGGAGGCTGTATCTTTCCACCTCATAAGGCCCCATCTTCCTGAGGTTGTCTGTCTGGTTGACGATTTCATGGTACACCTTCACTCGGTCAAAGACGGGAGTGGTGGAGTCATTGCGGTAAGTGCAGACGGCGTCCATTCCAGTTTCATCCCCATTCTT
The DNA here is from genome assembly GCA_900245905.1 of Lacerta viridis. Taxonomy (NCBI): domain Eukaryota; kingdom Metazoa; phylum Chordata; class Lepidosauria; order Squamata; family Lacertidae; genus Lacerta; species Lacerta viridis. The sequence goes on along the minus strand of OFHU01004484.1, from coordinate 58,022 downwards.
CACTGGTCTGGGAGGACAAAGAGAGAGGGAGGTCATTCAGGATGCAGAATGGTCCACAAGGGAAGAAAGGATGGAGTCCCACTGGCCAATGTGTGGCATGACTAGCAAAGAAATGTTCTCCCATTGGAGGAAGACTTACCTGAGCTGAGTCACTTTGCACCCCAGATACGCAGGGCCAATGCTGCTGTTGCTGAGGAATTTGCCAAGCTGAGAGAGGAATGAGACAGAATGTCAAAACAAGAGCATCGTCTAACCCTCCTCACAAGCCGTTCTCACAAGCAGTCGCAATCACACTTACCACTGCGATGAGTGCTCTTTCCGTTGTGTTGAACACTGTAGAATTGGGTTGTCCCATCTCTTCCCTGTACTTGAGGTTGGTGACGGTGAAATTGACGGTGAATTGTTCAACCGCTGGAACTGGGGTTGTTGTTTGGGCTGGCGTGGGCAGAGTGGCTGGGATAGAGGGGGAAAGAATGAATGTTTATCCCAATCCTCCTTCCCAAAGGACACCCAGGATGGGAAAAGAAGAAAAAAACCCATGTAGCAATATCCAGAATGCGATAACTAAAATGAAGGCCAGCAAACTCCCTGCTTTCAGAATCTCATTAAAGGATTGAAATATTTTGAAAGTAAGCAGGAGGTCCACCACCTGGTGAGACTGATAAATCTAAGAAATGAATCACTTGAATCAAAGAATCTTCATTTTGGTATTCTTCCACTCATGCATTGTCAACATCAGCTCCTCTGATTAATGGGGGGGGGGTTTTGTTGTGTTAGAATTTAAATATGGTTCTACTTACTTGTTTCAGGAGGGTCTTCATGATAACCTACAGAAAAGTAAGAGATGGTCATTTGAGAAGCTCTCAATACACTGATGTTTAAAATATGGATTTTTTTATTTCCTGGGGCAGGGGAATTGTTATGTCTTCCTGTATTCAGAAGACGCATTAAGCAGAGGCAGTGAGAGCATTTCACACGTATTATGACACCGTCATGTCCACCACACGACAATCACCTCAAGAAACTTAGGACACTTTCAAGACATGGAGAGGCCTCCTGGGCAGAGGACAAAAACCTCATAGCATCATCCCTGCCCCCTGATTGGCACAGCAACTCAAGCAGCACAAAAACACATGAAAATACGCCAGCATTCAGTTTGCAAAAAAGGGCCCAAATATCTCTGCGTACATTGACTCATATGAAGGCTGCGCTTGGGGGAACTCCACAAAACACACACACACACACACACACACACACACACGGAGAATCTATGCACATCAAGGGCTCCACAACTTGTTTACCGTTGACGTGGAGGCTGTATCTTTCCACCTCATAGGGCCCCATCTTCCTGAGGTTGTCTGTCTGGTTGACGATTTCATGGTACACCTTCACTCGGTCAAAGACGGGAGTGGTGGAGTCATTGCGGTAAGTGCAGACGGCGTCCATTCCAGTTTCATCCCCATTCTTCACTGGTCTGGGAGGACAAAGAGAGAGGGAGATCATTCAGGATGCAGAATGGACCACCAGGGGAAGAAAGGATGGAGTCCCACTGGCCAAGGTGTGGCATGACTAGCAAAGAAATGTTCTCCCATTGGAGGAAGACTTACCTGAGCTGAGTCACTTTGCACCCCAGATACGCAGGGCCAATGCTGCTGTTGCTGAGGAATTTGCCAAGCTGAGAGAGGAATGAGACACGATGTCAAAACAAGAGCATCGTCTACCCCTCCTCACAAGCCGTTCTCACAAGCAGTCGCAATCACACTTACCACTGCGATGAGTGCTCTTTCCGTTGTGTTGAACACTGTAGAATTGGGTTGTCCCATCTCTTCCCTGTACTTGAGGTTGGTGACGGTGAAGTTGACGGTGAATTGTTCAACCGCTGGGATTGGGGTTGTTGTTTGGGCTGGCGTGGGCAGAGTGGCTGGAACAGACGTAGGTATTTCATAAATTTCCATTCCACCCTTCCCAAAGGGGAAGCAGAATAGTAAAAACAAAAGAAATTCAAATGAAAGAATTCCCAGCATACAATAATTAAAATGAAAGACATCAGATTCTCCGGTCTCACAATATATACTTCCACCTTAAGAGATTGAAATACTTTTAATTTCAACTAGAAGTCGGTGGAATGGTGTGATTGAGAATTGAGAAAAGAAAAGAAAACCAAATAAAGCAATATTCAGAATGCAAGAAGTAAAACCATGTCCCTTAAACTCCATATTCTCAAATTATATATCCCCTTCTTAACAGATTCAAATATTTTGAATGTCAACTAGGTGTCAATCACACAGTGAGACTGATAAATCTAACAAATGAATCACTGGAATCAAAGAATCTTCGTTTTGGTATTCTTCCACTCATGCATTGTCAACATCAGCTCCTCTGATTATCAGGGGTGTGTGTGTGTTGTGTTAGAATCAAAATGTGGTTCTACTTACTTGTTTCAGGAGGGTCTTCATGATAACCTATGGAAATGGAAGAGACCTTCATCTGTGAAATTGCATAATGTAATAGCACAAACAAGCTTTTGAAATAGAATAGTAACTGGCTGGGATTTCTCACTATTTTGAACGGTGCATCGTCTGCAAACAGGAATGAACATCCTCCACATCTATGACCAAATCACCTCACTGCAAAGGGAGCCTCAGACCCTCACACCAGGGACGTAGCAAGGGGGGACAGGGGGGCAGGCCGCCCCATTTTCCATAATGGAGGTGGTGACAAATTGTCAAGGAAATTGAAAAAAAAATTGATTTTTTTTGGAAAATGGTCTTATCTTACTATACAATGGATTATATAGCTATATATGAAATTTCATGCATATCAGTTAATATCTTGACCCTCCTCCACCAAAATAGCTGTTTACTTGGCTGTTTTCCTATGTCGTGAAGGCTGAAATTTCAGTTCAGTGGAGCACTTACTGTTCCCAACCCTAACCCTGTGGAAAGCCATCTAATTAGACTTTAATTTGATTTTGAGATGTTTTTAGGAGGTAATTTAATTATTGTTTGATTTTATACCAATGTTATGTATCTGATGTTAGCCACCCTGAGCCCGACTTCGGCCGGGGAGGGTGGGATATAAATAAAAGTTTTTTATTATTATTACTTGTTATTATTCCTTTGTAAGAAAATATGAAATAACGTAAAACCATTTTTGCGGGGGGGGATCAATGGGGGGGTTGACAAGAAATTTTCCGCACCGGGTACCACCTGACCTTCCCATGCCTGGGGGGGGGGTGAATTTTTTTTTTTTTGCCCCCGGGTACCAATCTACCTTGCTACGCCCCTGCCTCACACAACATCTGGTGACAACCTCCAAAGTCATATCTCTGCATCATGATTAGTCCTGTTCTACCCAAACAACACACAATATCATATTCATCAAAGTCCGCAGCATTCAGTCCTAGAAATTTGGCCTCTGGAGAAGGCTGGGTTTGGGAAACTGCTGTGTTGCCTCTATTAACATTCATGGACACACACACATACAGATAATTGGTGCACATCCAAAGCTTAAAAACCATTCAGCTACCGTTGACATGGAGGCTGTATCTTCTCAGATAGTATTGCCCCATCTCAGTGAAACCGTTGGTCTGGTTGACGATTTCGTGGTACACCTTCACTCGGTCAAAGGCGGGCGTGGTGGAGTCATTGCGGTAACTGCAGACGGCATCCATTCCGGTTTCATCCCCGTCTCTCACCGGTCTGGGAGGAGAGGGAAATCAGGATCCAGGACTGACCACAGATTATGGACAAGGGGGGTACAGAAGATGGCAACCTTGTTTGCCTGGGTTATCAGCAGAGCAGGTATGTTCTCCCCTTTGAGGAAGGCTTACCTGAGTTGAGTCACTTTGCACCTCAGATATGCCGGGCCAATGCTGCTGTTGAGGAGAATTCTGTCAAGCTGAGGAAGGAAAGAGACATTGAGCATATTCCACCCTACAGAAAGTGTACAAATTTATCTACACATTCCTTGCTAACTGCCATGGAGTCAGGCTTACCAGGCGGATGAGATCACGCTCCGTTGCATTGAATATTTTGGAATTGTGAGTTCCCATCTCTTCCCTGTACTTGAGGTTGGTGACGGTGAAGTTGACGGTGAATTGTTCAACCGCTGGGATTGGGGTTGTTGTTTGGGCTGGCGTGGGCAGAGTGGCTGGAACAGACGTAGGTATTTCATAAATTTCCATTCCACCCTTCCCAAAGGGGAAGCAGAATAGTTAAAACAAAAGAAATTCAAATGAAAGAATTCCCAGAATACAATAATTAAAATGCAAGACATCAAATTCACCGATCTCACAATATATATTTCCACCTTAAGAGATTGAAATACTTTTAATTTCAACTAGAAGACGGTGGAATGGTGTGATTGAGAATTGAGAAAAGAAAAGAAAACCAAATAAAGCAATATTCAGAATGCAAGAAGTAAAACCAAGTCCATTAAACTCCACATTCTCAAATTATATATCCCCTTCCTAACAGATTCAAATATTTTGAATGTCAACTAGGTGTCAATCACACGGTGAGACTGATAAGTCTAACAAATGAATCACTTGAATCAAAGAATCTTCATTTTGGTATTCTTCCACTCATGCATTGTCAACATCAGCTCCTCTGATTATCCGGGGTGAGTATGTGCTGTGTTAGAATTTAAATGTGGTTCTACTTACTTGTTTCAGGAGGGTCTTCATGATAACCTACGGAAAAGGAAGAGATGGTCATTCGAGAAGCTCTCAATATATTGATGTTTAAAATAAGGAGTGTTTTTTATGGGCAGGAGAATTGTTATGCCCGCCTGTATTTGGAAGATGCACAAAGCAGAGGCAGTGAGAAGCATCTCGCCTGTTTTATGACCCAATCATGTCCATCACACGACAATCAAAGAACAAACATAGTTGGTCTCTATGGTGCTACTGGAAGGAATTTTTTTATTTTGTTTTGACTATGGCAGACCAACAGGGCTACCAACCTGTAACTGGGACAATCACCTCAATTAGCTTTGGACACTTTCATGACATGGGGAGGCCTCCTGGGCAGAGAAGAAAAACCTCATAACATCATCCCTGCACCCTGATTGGAACAGCAGATGAAGCAGCACAACATTACATGAATATACGCCAGCATTCAGTTTGCAAAAAAGGGTCCAAATATCTCTGCAAACATTGACTCAGATGAAGGCTGCGCTTGGGGGGACTGCACATAACACACACACACACACACACACAGAGAATCTATGCACATCAAGGGCTCCACAACTTGTTTACCGTTGACGTGGAGGCTGTATCTTTCCACCTCATAAGGGCCCCATCTTCCTGAGGTTGTCTGTCTGGTTGACGATTTCATGGTACACCTTCACTCGGTCAAAGACGGGAGTGGTGGAGTCATTGCGGTAAGTGCAGACGGCGTCCATTCCAGTTTCATCCCCATTCTTCACTGGTCTGGGAGGACAAAGAGAGAGGGAGATCATTCAGGATGCAGAATGGACCACCAGGGGAAGAAAGGATGGAGTCCCACTGGCCAAGGTGTGGCATGACTAGCAAAGAAATGTTCTCCCACTGGAGGAAGACTTACCTGAACTGAATCACTTTGCACCCCAGATATGCAGGGCCAATGCTGCTGTTGCTGAGGAATTTGCCAAGCTGAGAAAGGAATGAGACACGATGTCAAAACAAGAGCATCGTCTAACCCTCCTCACTAGCCGTTCTCACAAGCAGTCGCAATGACACTTACCACTGCGATGAGTGCTCTTTCCGTTGTGTTGAACACTGTAGAATTGGGATGTCCCATCTCTTCCCTGTACTTGAGGTTGGTGACGGTGAAGTTGACTGTGAATTGTTCCACCACTGGAATTGGGGTTGTTGTTTGGGCTGGCGTGGGCAGAGTGGCTGGGATAGAGGGGGAAAGAATTAATGTCTATCTCACTCCTTCCCAAAGGGCACCCAGGATGGGGAAAGAAGAGAAAACCCAATGTAGCAATATCCAGAATGTGATAACTAAAATGAAGGCCAGCAAACTCCCTGCTTTCAGAATCTCATTAAAGGATTGAAATATTGTGAATGTAGGCAGGAGTTCCATCACATGGTGAGACTGATAAATCTAACAAATGAATCACTTGAATCAAAGAATCTTCATTTTGGTATTCTTCAACTCATGCATTGTCAACATCAGCTCCTCTGATTATCAGGAGTGTGTGTGTGCTCTGTTAGAATTTTAATGTGGTTCTACTTACTTGTTTCAGGAGGGTCTTCATGATAACCTACGGAAATGGAAGAGACGTTCATCCGTGAAATTGCATAATGTAATACCACAAACAAGCTTTTGAAATACTGTAAAATAGTAACTGATTGGGATTTCCTTTCTCATTATTTTGGATAGTGCATCGTCTGCAAACAGGAATGAACATCCTCCACATCTATGACAAAATCACCTCACTGCAAAGGGAGCCTCAGACCCTCACACAACATCTGGTGAAAACCTCCATAGTCATAGAATCATAGAGTTGGAATCACCATCAAAGCATTCCTGACAGCTGGCTGTCAAGCCTCCGCTTAAAGACCTCCAAAGAAGGAGACTTCACCACACACCTTGGCAGCAAATTCCACTGTCAAACAGCTCTTACTTATATCTCTTACTTATATCTCTGTATCATGATTAGTCTTGTTCTACCCAAACAACACACAATATCATATTCATCAAAGTCCGCAGCATTCAGTCCTAGAAATTTGGCCTCTGAAGAAGGCTGGGCTTGGGAAACTGCTGTGTTGCTTCTATTAACATTCATGGACACACACATCCACAAACATACAGATAATTGATGCACATCCAAAGCTTAAAAACCATTCAGCTACCGTTGACATGGAGGCTGTATCTTCTCAGATAGTATTGCCCCATCTCAGTGAAACCGTTGGTCTGGTTGACGATTTCGTGGTACACCTTCACTCGGTCAAAGGCGGGCGTGGTGGAGTCATTGCGGTAACTGCAGACGGCATCCATTCCGGTTTCATCCCCGTCTCTCACCGGTCTGGGAGGAGAGGGAAATCAGGATCCAGGACTGACCACAGATTATGGACAAGGGGGGTACAGAAGATGGCAACCTTGTTTGCCTGGGTTATCAGCAGAGCAGGTATGTTCTCCCCTTTGAGGAAGGCTTACCTGAGTTGAGTCACTTTGCACCTCAGATATGCCGGGCCAATGCTGCTGTTGAGGAGAATTCTGTCAAGCTGAGGAAGGAAAGAGACATTGAGCATATTCCACCCTACAGAAAATGTACAAATTTATCTACACATTCCTTGCTAACTGCCATGGAGTCAGGCTTACCAGGCGGATGAGATCACGCTCCGTTGCATTGAATATTTTGGAATTGTGAGTTCCCATCTCTTCCCTGTACTTGAGGTTGGTGACGGTGAAGTTGACGGTGAATTGTTCAACCGCTGGGATTGGGGTTGTTGTTTGGGCTAGCGTTGGCAGAGTGGCTAGAATAGAGGGGGGAATAAATGAATGTGTGTATTCGGTAAAATTCTATCCCGCTCGTCTTTACCAAAGGATACCCAGGACGGTTAAAAAGGGAGAATCAAATGAAGCAATACCCAGAATGCAATATTTGAAAGGAATGTCATGCGTTTGCCTGCCTTCAAAGGTGGTGTGGCCAGGCCACTCCAGTGATCTTGTTGGCTGGCTGGGGAAGGATCTCCCAACTGCTGGCAAATTGGCCAATGTTGGCAGGTTTCAGGCAGGAGTTCCTCAGGGGCTGATCCTGTGGAACGCCCTCCCATCAGATGCCAAGGAGATAAGTAACTATACAATCTTAAGAAGACTTCTAAAGGCAGCCCTGTATCGGGAAGTTGTTTAATGTTTTTGTATATGCTGGAAGCCGCCCAGAGTGGTTGGCGAAACCCAGTCAGGTGTGTGGGGTATAAATAACAAAATCATTATTAATATGATTCCGGCTCCCCCTCCTTTTAAAAATTGTTTTTAAATCATTAAAAACAAAATCACCACCGTGCAATTTTCTTACTTGTCAACTGGGATGCCATGGAGGAAATTACTGTCTGCTGTCTGGGGGTTGTCACTACCGGGGTGATTTTGGTGGTTGTGCGGACTGTTGCAGGTATAAGTGGAGGTAGCAGAGGCTTTGTGGAAGAGCCTGTGGAGGAAATAGAGAGCCAGGGGGTCGCCACGAGAAGATGTGATGGGCAGATGAGATAATCCTTCTCCCTTTGCTGCCCTTTAAGTCCCCAGAAAGGGTTAATATCAATGAAATCGACAGAGAGCCTATGCGATGCATGCTTAGAGCACTGGTTCTCAAAGGATCGTTGCCTTGTCGTTGTGAGTGGGCTTGCACGTTCCTATGACCCTTGTGAGCGAAGCCGCCGGGAATCTCGTACTCCCAGCAGGGTCACCCAAAGCGGTAAGGTCAAAGGGGAGGAGCTAGACACAGAACGATCCAAGAAGTCCTCAACAGCAGAACAGGAGGAAGATAACAAGGGACATGTTACAATGGCTGTCAAGGCGGACAAAGAATCTACCGGTCGTCGTGATACTCATGCCATTGGAATAAAGCCTAACTGAGCTCCACGCATAAAACCAGGGGCGTCTTGCCCATAGAGGCAAGTGGCGCGGGGTGCCAGGGCGCCAAGTTCACGCCGAGTTCTGGAGGGTGCCTGGGAAGAGGCGGAGGCTGGACATGGCACCTCCCGGCATCAGCTCACTGCCCTCACCCGCCGCGCCGAAGCAGCACTGCGCCCGGAGCCTCCGCCTCTTCCCCACCGGAGGAGCCACCCTCCAACCACTGCCCGCCTCCTCCAGCCCCACAAAGTTTGCCAGCAGCGATGTAAAAAGGTCAGCAACTCTGGGAAACGGGGGGTGGGGGGTGGGGGTGGGGATCTTTGAACCACGGTGCCAGATAGGCTTAAGACGGCCCTGCATAAAACTAATTTGCACACAGCCTTCTTCAAAAAAAGCCACCCCCCCAAAAAAAGTCCCATGGCGATTGGCAAATGGTAACGGGAGCAGGACCGTGAAATCTGCCACCCCTAGTCATGAACCGGCACATGGGCGGCGGATACAGATTCAGTCATTCTAACTAAAGGAATGAGGCAGTTGAGCAGCTCCGCAGCTGTACCCATGACTGAGCAGCCCTACTTAGGATCCACTCTGCTCACCCCAAAAACGGGGAGGAGCTAGAAAAGGACGTGCAGATCCAGAACTGGCAGGAGAGGATGGCAAGTGTGGCAGGAAGATTCAAGGACAATCCAAGAAACATTTCAGTGTAGTATAGCAGAGTATCAAAATATTTTATTTTTTTATTTGCAGAATATGGATAGAAATCTTTTTCAAAATGAGAGCAAGACCATTGTTGCAACCTGCCAGGGACATTGTAGTGAAAGGTGGGTCAGAAAGTGAATTATCCCTAATCTGAAGAAGTGTGCATGCACACGAAAGCTTTTTGGATTTTTTTAAAACTTTTTTTAAAATTTATTTCGTCAGCAACAGCAATAGTTAACACTTACTTGTTGTTCCGACATGGGGCGTAGTTGCTTGTGGTGTTGTGGCATTCTTAACACCTCCCGGTTGCAGGATTGGCCTCTCGGTAACAGGCTGAATCACAGATTCGTTGTATTTGGTGGCTGGAAGGGGACAGATTTCCATTACTGCCGGCCAGAGATCTTTGCTGACCCGTCCCAGCTCCTACTTTCAGACACAGACTCTCGGCTCGGTTTCCGTCAGGCTGTGCATCGGTTACTATGATGCATACGGCATGCAGGTCAAGAAATGCAGCCGAGGGCAAGATACGTGGCAAAGCAGAAGCTAAGATGTTGTGCCAACAACTGACAGTCCCCCGTGCCATGGGGACACCTTTCGGCGATTGCCCTGGGCACAAAATTGTAAGGGGCACAAAATTTCAACAGCCGGTGCTGCCTCAATACAGCTACATGCTTCCGTCACTGGGCTTCTCCATGGGAACCCAGAAGTGACCTCTCCAGACCATGGGATGCTTGTTCTTTTCTTATCTCTGCAGCTGCGATCTCCTGGGTGACACTGTTATGCAGCTGAATGTTTGCCTCCCACCCACCCTGCTCCACGCGGCCCTGGGCAACCCACGCTACGCCACTGGCCCCATGGGGCCTCCCATTCAACGAGCGGAGAAGTCAGACACTTGCATGGTTGGTGTCCTGATGCTCAGGCAGGACCACTGAGAAGAGGTCTGGGGGAACCCCCAACTACAGCGGACTGTCGGAAAATCTTTACATGAGATAAAAATTAATGTGTCACCTCCTTCTTATGTTAAAAACAAACATTATAATATTTGTACCTGTTGAGAATATTCAAATCCAAATGACTCTTTTCTGGCAGTGCTGGGGTCACATCAGACTGCTGTGATGCACTGAGGTTGGCTTCTCTCGGGCCGCCCAATCCACTGAGCACTTCCTTGGGATCCAGTTCTGAGAGCTCTACATCCTCATCCCATTCCTCCACCCGCTCTGACCAAACCTCCCAAGATCTCTCCACAGGACTCAGGACACCAACCCATCCTCCACTGCTTCCTGTTTGTGTCACACAGGGAGTGCCTGCGCCAGGTGACCCCATACCTGTTCCTTTCAAAGCATCCTTTATATAAAGGAAGGGATCATCCAGGTTTCATTTGGTGCTGTGTTTCTAGGCTGAGGTTCGCCCTTTGCACGAGAGGGTTAAGACCATAAAGCTGTCCTTAGCTCGCCTTTATTCCCTTCCATCTACCTGAGAAGCCCAACAGGTGAGGAGGTCTGAGCTAGTTGCTGCAGCTCAGACCACACTGTTCTTACAAGCCTCTCTTGAGTTACTAAACCGATAATACAGTATAGGAAAATCTTATCACTGTAACTAAACTGTGCAACTTTTTCTGAGTGCTGTATGGAAAATGACATGAATCTGACCTTAGGAGAGTTTGTAAGTAAAGCATTCTTAACTTCTATAAAAAGTGGAAAGGCTGAGTCCATTTTTGCCCGTCCCAGCTCTTTCCTATGCAGAAGCTTGCACTTAATCACTAAATTGGCAGAAAATCAGAATTGCAACTTGTTCCAATTCAGCACTAAACAGCAAGTTTTGGGGCTGAAAGAGTCAGGGTTGTTTTTTTTTTTAACATTCAGATATAGTGTTGTAAACCACAGACCTATGCCTAGAAAGTTTGAGGAAAAGATAAGTGTGGATGAGCCCTTAGGAAATAAATGGACATACCTCTCTCTGTCTCTAACGTGGTGGCTGCCTCTGATGTCAATCCAGTAGTCTCCCCATGGGAAGTAGAAAGAGCTATTGACCATGATGTTAACTCAGTAGTCCCCATTGCAGAAGTAGATGGATGCTCTCCACTAGATGTGATCTCCACGGGCACTACAGGAACAGTGGAGGCAGTATGCACGGTTGATGTAAGCTCTGTAGTTTCTATTGCAGAAGTGGATAAAGCTTTTGCACTTGATGTGAGCAGGGGAGAAGTGGTGGCTTCTGGTGCAGTTGATGTCAGCCCTGAGGTCTCCTTTGGTGAAGTGGGTAGAGTCTCAGTACTTGATGGGACCTGTGTGGTCTGCACTGGAGGAGTGGTGGTTTCTGGTACAGTTGATGTCAGATATGTAGTCTCCTTTGGTGAAGTGGATAGAGCCTCAGTACTTGAAGTGAGCTCTGTGGTCTGCACTGGAGAAGTGGTGGCTTCTGGGGCAGGTGATGTCAGCCCTGTAGTCTCTTGTGAAGAAGTTGATAGAGCCTCCGTACTTAATGGCAGCTCTGTGGTCTGCAGTGGAGAAGTGGTAACTTCTGGGGCTGGTGATGTCAGCCCTGAGGTCTCCTTTGGTGAAGTGGATAGAACCTCTGTAATTGATGTGTGCTCTGTGGTCTCCACTGGAGAAGTGGTGACTTCTGGGGCAGTTGATGTCAACCCTGAGGTCTCCTTTGGTGAAGTGGATAGAGCCTCCGTACTTAATGGCAGCTCTGTGGTCTGCAGTGGAGAAGTGGTGGCTTCTGGTGCAGTTGTTGTCGGCCCAGAGGTCTCCTTTGGAGACGTGGTTAGAGCCTCGGTACTTGATGTGAGTTCTGTGGTCTGAAGTGGAGAGGTTGTAGCTTCTGGGGCAGTTGATACCAGCCCTGGAGTCTCCTTTGGTGAAGTGGATAGAGCCTCAGTACTTGATGGGAGCTCTGTGGTCTGCAGTGGAGAAGTGGTGGCTTCTGGTGCAGTTGATGGAAGCCCTGTAGTCTCCTTTGGTGAAATGGATAGAGCCTCAGTACTTGATGTGACCTCTGTGGTCTGCAGTGGAGAAGTTGTAGCTTCTGGGGAAGTTGATGCCAGCCCTGTAGTCTCCTTAGGTGAAGTGGATAGAGCCTCTGTACTTGAGGTTAGCTCTGTGGTCTGCAGTGGAGAAGTGGTAGCTTCTGGGGCAGTTGAAGGCAGCCCTGAGGTCTCCTTTGGTGAAGTGGAAAGAGCCTCAGTACTTGATGGGAGCTCTGTGGTCTGCACTGGAGAAGTGGTTGCTTCTGGTGCAGTTGATGGAAGCCCTGTAGTCTCCTTTGGTGAAGTGGTTAGAGCCTCGGTGCTTGATGTGAGCTCTGTGGTCTGCCGTGGAGAAGTGGTGGCTTCTGGTGCAGTTGTTGTCAGCACAGAGGTCTCCTTAGGTGAAGTGGATAGAGCCTCTGTACTTGAGGTTAGCTCTGTGGTTTGCAGTGGAGAAGTGGTAGCTTCTGGGGCAGGTGATGTCAGCCCTGTAGTCTCCCTTGGTGAAGTGGATAGAGCCTCAGTACTTGATGGGAGCTCTGTGGTCTGCAGTGGAGAAGTTGTAGCTTCTGGGGAAGTTGATACCAGCCCTGTAGTCTCCTTTGGAGAAGTGGATAGAGCCTCAGTACTTGAAGTGAGCTCTGTGGTCTGAAGTGGAGAAGTTGTAGCTTCTGGGGAAGTTGATACCAGCCCTGTAGTCTCCTTTGGAGAAGTGGATAGAGCCTCAGTACTTGATGGGAGCTCTGTGGTCTGCAGTGGAGAAGTGGTGGCTTCTGGGGCAGTTGAAGGCAGCCCTGAGGTCTCCTTTGGTGAAGTGGATAGAGCCTCCGTACTTGATGGAAGCTCTGTGGTCTGCACTAGAGAAGTGGTGGCTTCTGGTGCAGTTGATGGAAGCCCTGTAGTCTCCTTTGGTGAAGTGGTTAGAGCCTCGGTGCTTGATGTGAGCTCTGTGGTCTGTCGTGGAGAAGTGGTGGCTTCTGGTGCAGTTGTTGTCAGCACAGAGGTCTCCTTTGGAGACGTGGTTAGAGCCTCGGTACTTGATGTGAGTTCTGTGGTCTGCAGTGGAGAGGTGGTGGCTTCTGGGGCAGTTGAAGGCAGCCCTGAGGTCTCCTTTGGTGAAGTGGATAGAGCCTCAGTACTTGATGGCAGCTCTGTGGTCTTCACTGGAAAAGTGGTGGCTTCTGGGGCAGGTGATGTCAGCCCTGTAGTCTCCTTTGGTGAAGTTGATAGAGCCTCCGTACTTGATGGAAGCTCTGTGGTCTGCACTGGAGAAGTGGTGACTTCTGGTGCAGTTGATGGAAGCCCTGTAGTCTCCTTTGGTGAAGTGGTTAGAGCCTCGGTGCTTGATGTGAGCTCTGTGGTCTGCAGTGGAGAAGTGGTGGCTTCTGGTGCAGTTGTTGTCGGCCCAGAGGTCTCCTTTGGAGACGTGGTTAGAGCCTCGGTACTTGATGTGAGTTCTGCGGTCTGCAGTGGAGAGGTTGTAGCTTCTGGGGAAGTTGATACCAGCCCTGGAGTCTCCTTTGGTGAAGTGGATAGAGCCTCAGTACTTGATGGGAGCTCTGTGGTCTGCAGTGGAGAAGTGGTGGCTTCTGGTGCAGTTGATGGAAGCCCTGTAGTCTCCTTTGGTGAAATGGATAGAGCCTCAGTACTTGATGTGACCTCTGTGGTCTGCAGTGGAGAAGTTGTAGCTTCTGGGGAAGTTGATGCCAGCCCTGTAGTCTCCTTAGGTGAAGTGGATAGAGCCTCTGTACTTGAGGTTAGCTCTGTGGTCTGCAGTGGAGAAGTGGTAGCTTCTGGGGCAGTTGAAGGCAGCCCTGAGGTCTCCTTTGGTGAAGTGGAAAGAGCCTCAGTACTTGATGGGAGCTCTGTGGTCTGCACTGGAGAAGTGGTTGCTTCTGGTGCAGTTGATGGAAGCCCTGTAGTCTCCTTTGGTGAAGTGGTTAGAGCCTCGGTGCTTGATGTGAGCTCTGTGGTCTGCCGTGGAGAAGTGGTGGCTTCTGGTGCAGTTGTTGTCAGCACAGAGGTCTCCTTTGGAGACGTGGTTAGAGCCTCTGTACTTGATGTGAGTTCTGTGGTCTGCAGTGGAGAAGTTGTAGTTTCTGGGGAAGTTGATACCAGCCCTGGAGTCTCCTTTGGTGAAGTGGATAGAGTCTCAGTACTTGATGGGAGCTCTGTGGTCTGCAGTGGAGAAGTGGTTGCTTCTGGTGCAGTTGATGGAAGCCCTGTAGTCTCCTTTGGTGAGGTAGATAGAACCTCAGTACTTGAAGTGAGCTCTGTGGTCTGCAGTGGAGAAGTTGTAGCTTCTGGGGAAGTTGATACCAGCCCTGTAGTCTCCTTTGGAGAAGTGGATAGAGCCTCAGTACTTGAAGTGAGCTCTGTGGTCTGCAGTGGAGAAGTGATGGCTTCTGGTGCAGTTGATGGAAGCCCTGTAGTCTCCCTTGGTGAAGTGGATAGAGCCTCCGTACTGAATGGGAGCTCTGTGGTCTGCAGTGGAGAAGTGGTGGCTTCTGGGGCAGTTGAAGGCAGCCCTGAGGTCTCCTTTGGTGAAGTGGATAGAGCCTCCGTACTTGATGGAAGCTCTGTGGTCTGCACTAGAGAAGTGGTGGCTTCTGGTGCAGTTGATGGAAGCCCTGTAGTCTCCTTTGGTGAAGTGGTTAGAGCCTCGGTGCTTGATGTGAGCTCTGTGGTCTGTCGTGGAGAAGTGGTGGCTTCTGGTGCAGTTGTTGTCAGCACAGAGGTCTCCTTTGGAGACGTGGTTAGAGCCTCGGTACTTGATGTGAGTTCTGTGGTCTGCAGTGGAGAGGTGGTGGCTTCTGGGGCAGTTGAAGGCAGCCCTGAGGTCTCCTTTGGTGAAGTGGATAGAGCCTCAGTACTTGATGGGAGCTCTGTGGTCTGCAGTGGAGATGTGGTGGCTTCTGGGGCAGTTGATGTCAGCCCTGTAGTCTCCTTTGGTGAAGTTGATAGAGCCTCAGTACTTGATGGCAGCTCTGTGGTCTTCACTGGAAAAGTGGTGGCTTCTGGGGCAGGTGATGTCAGCCCTGTAGTCTCCTTTGGTGAGGTAGATAGAACCTCAGTACTTGAAGTGAGCTCTGTGGTCTGCAGTGGAGAAGTGGTGGCTTCTGGTGCAGTTGATGGAAGCCCTGAAGTCTCCTTTGGTGACGTGGATAGAACCTCAGTACTTGATGGGAGCTCTGTGGTCTGCAGTGGAGATGTGGTGGCTTCTGGGGCAGTTGATGTCAGCCCTGTAGTCTCCTTTGGTGAAGTTGATAGAGCCTCCGTACTTGATGGAAGCTCTGTGGTCTGCACTGGAGAAGTGGTGACTTCTGGTGCAGTTGATGGAAGCCCTGTAGTCTCCTTTGGTGAAGTGGTTAGAGCCTCGGTGCTTGATGTGAGCTCTGTGGTCTGCAGTGGAGAAGTGGTGGCTTCTGGTGCAGTTGTTGTCGGCCCAGAGGTCTCCTTTGGAGACGTGGTTAGAGCCTCGGTACTTGATGTGAGTTCTGCGGTCTGCAGTGGAGAGGTTGTAGCTTCTGGGGAAGTTGATACCAGCCCTGGAGTCTCCTTTGGTGAAGTGGATAGAGCCTCAGTACTTGATGGGAGCTCTGTGGTCTGCAGTGGAGAAGTGGTGGCTTCTGGTGCAGTTGATGGAAGCCCTGTAGTCTCCTTTGGTGAAATGGATAGAGCCTCAGTACTTGATGTGACCTCTGTGGTCTGCAGTGGAGAAGTTGTAGCTTCTGGGGAAGTTGATGCCAGCCCTGTAGTCTCCTTAGGTGAAGTGGATAGAGCCTCTGTACTTGAGGTTAGCTCTGTGGTCTGCAGTGGAGAAGTGGTAGCTTCTGGGGCAGTTGAAGGCAGCCCTGAGGTCTCCTTTGGTGAAGTGGAAAGAGCCTCAGTACTTGATGGGAGCTCTGTGGTCTGCACTGGAGAAGTGGTGGCTTCTGGTGCAGTTGATGGAAGCCCTGTAGTCTCCTTTGGTGAAGTGGTTAGAGCCTCGGTGCTTGATGTGAGCTCTGTGGTCTGCCGTGGAGAAGTGGTGGCTTCTGGTGCAGTTGTTGTCAGCACAGAGGTCTCCTTTGGAGACGTGGTTAGAGCCTCGGTACTTGATGTGAGTTCTGTGGTCTGAAGTGGAGAGGTTGTAGCTTCTGGGGCAGTTGATACCAGCCCTGCAGTCTCCTTTGGTGAAGTGGATAGAGCCTCAGTACTTGATGGGAGCTCTGTGGTCTGCAGTGGAGAAGTGGTTGCTTCTGGTGCAGTTGATGGAAGCCCTGTAGTCTCCTTTGGTGAGGTAGATAGAACCTCAGTACTTGAAGTGAGCTCTGTGGTCTGCAGTGGAGAAGTGGTGGTTTCTGGTGCAGTTGATGGAAGCCCTGAAGTCTGCTTTAGTGACGTGGATAGAACCTCAGTACTTGATGGGAGCTCTGTGGTCTGCAGTGGAGGAGTGGTGGCTTCTGGGGCAGTTGATCGAAGCCTTGTAGTCTCCTTTAGTGAAGATGATAGAGACTCAGTAATTGATGTGAGCTCTGTGGTCTGCAGTGGAGAAGTTGTACCTTCTGGGGAAGTTGATGCCAGCCCTGTAGTAACCTTTGGTGAAGTGGATAGAGCCTCAGTCCTTGATGTGAGCTCTGTAGTCTGCAGTGGAGAAGTTGTAGCTTCTGGGGCAAGTTGATACCAGCCCTGGAGTCTCCTTTGGTGAAGTGGATAGAGCCTCAGTCCTTGATGTGAGCTCTGTAGTCTGCAGTGGAGAAGTTGTAGCTTCTGGGGAAGTTGATACCAGCCCTGGAGTCTCCTTTGGTGAAGTGGATAGAGCCTCAGTCCTTGATGTGAGCTCTGTAGTCTGCAGTGGAGAAGTTGTACCTTCTGGGGCAGTTGATACCAGCCCTGTAGTAACCTTTGGTGAAGTGGATAGAGCCTCAGTCCTTGATGTGAGCTCTGTAGTCTGCAGTGGAGAAGTTGTACCTTCTGGGGCAGTTGATACCAGCCCTGGAGTCTCCTTTGGTGAAGTGGATAGAGCCTCAGTCCTTGATGTGAGCTCTGTAGTCTGCAGTGGAGAAGTTGTACCTTCTGGGGAAGTTGATACCAGCCCTGTAGTAACCTTTGGTGAAGTGGATAGAGCCTCAGTCCTTGATGTGAGCTCTGTAGTCTGCAGTGGAGAAGTTGTACCTTCTGGGGCAGTTGATACCAGCCCTGGAGTCTCCTTTGGTGAAGTGGATAGAGCCTCAGTCCTTGATGTGAGCTCTGTAGTCTGCAGTGGAGAAGTTGTAGCTTCTGGGGAAGTTGATACCAGCCCTGTAGTCTCCTTTGGAGAAGTGGATAGAGCCTCAGTACTTGAAGTGAGCTCTGTGGTCTGCAGTGGAGAAGTGATGGCTTCTGGTGCAGTTGATGGAAGCCCTGTAGTCTCCCTTGGTGAAGTGGATAGAGCCTCCGTACTGAATGGGAGCTCTGTGGTCTGCAGTGGAGAAGTGGTGGCTTCTGGGGCAGTTGAAGGCAGCCCTGAGGTCTCCTTTGGTGAAGTGGATAGAGCCTCCGTACTTGATGGAAGCTCTGTGGTCTGCACTAGAGAAGTGGTGGCTTCTGGTGCAGTTGATGGAAGCCCTGTAGTCTCCTTTGGTGAAGTGGTTAGAGCCTCGGTGCTTGATGTGAGCTCTGTGGTCTGCCGTGGAGAAGTGGTGGCTTCTGGTGCAGTTGTTGTCAGCACAGAGGTCTCCTTAGGTGAAGTGGATAGAGCCTCTGTACTTGAGGTTAGCTCTGTGGTTTGCAGTGGAGAAGTGGTAGCTTCTGGGGCAGGTGATGTCAGCCCTGTAGTCTCCCTTGGTGAAGTGGATAGAGCCTCGGTACTTGATGTGAGTTCTGTGGTCTGCAGTGGAGAGGTGGTGGCTTCTGGGGCAGTTGAAGGCAGCCCTGAGGTCTCCTTTGGTGAAGTGGATAGAGCCTCAGTACTTGATGGCAGCTCTGTGGTCTTCACTGGAAAAGTGGTGGCTTCTGGGGCAGGTGATGTCAGCCCTGTAGTCTCCTTTGGTGAGGTAGATAGAACCTCAGTACTTGAAGTGAGCTCTGTGGTCTGCAGTGGAGAAGTGGTGGCTTCTGGTGCAGTTGATGGAAGCCCTGTAGTCTCCTTTGGTGAAGTGGACAGAGCCTTGGAACTTGAAGTGAGCTCTGTGGTCTGCACTGGAGAGGTGGTGGCTTCTGGTGCAGTTGATGGAAGCCCTGAAGTCTCCTTTGGTGACGTGGATAGAACCTCAGTACTTGATGGGAGCTCTGTGGTCTGCAGTGGAGATGTGGTGGCTTCTGGGGCAGTTGATGTCAGCCCTGTAGTCTCCTTTGGTGAAGTTGATAGAGCCTCCGTACTTGATGGAAGCTCTGTGGTCTGCACTGGAGAAGTGGTGACTTCTGGTGCAGTTGATGGAAGCCCTGTAGTCTCCTTTGGTGAGGTAGATAGAACCTCAGTACTTGAAGTGAGCTCTGTGGTCTGCAGTGGAGAAGTGGTGGCTTCTGGTGCAGTTGATGGAAGCCCTGTAGTCTCCTTTGGTGAAGTGGACAGAGCCTTGGAACTTGAAGTGAGCTCTGTGGTCTGCACTGGAGAGGTGGTGGCTTCTGGGGAAGTTGATACCAGCCCTGGAGTCTCCTTTGGTGAAGTGGATAGAGCCTCAGTACTTGATGGGAGCTCTGTGGTCTGCAGTGGAGAAGTGGTGGCTTCTGGTGCAGTTGATGGAAGCCCTGTAGTCTCCTTTGGTGAAATGGATAGAGCCTCAGTACTTGATGTGACCTCTGTGGTCTGCAGTGGAGAAGTTGTAGCTTCTGGGGAAGTTGATGCCAGCCCTGTAGTCTCCTTAGGTGAAGTGGATAGAGCCTCTGTACTTGAGGTTAGCTCTGTGGTCTGCAGTGGAGAAGTGGTAGCTTCTGGGGCAGTTGAAGGCAGCCCTGAGGTCTCCTTTGGTGAAGTGGAAAGAGCCTCAGTACTTGATGTGACCTCTGTGGTCTGCACTGGAGAAGTGGTGGCTTCTGGTGCAGTTGATGGAAGCCCTGTAGTCTCCTTTGGTGACGTTGTTAGAGCCTCGGTGATTGATGTGAGCTCTGTGGTCTGCAGTGGAGAAGTGGTGGCTTCTGGTGCAGTTGTTGTCAGCACAGAGGTCTCCTTTGGAGACGTGGATAGAGCCTCTGTACTTGATGTGAGCTCTGTGGTCTGCAGTGGAGAGGTTGTAGTTTCTGGGGCAGTTGATACCAGCCCTGCAGTCTCCTTTGGTGAAGTGGATAGAGCCTCAGTACTTGATGGGAGCTCTGTGGTCTGCAGTGGAGAAGTGGTGGCTTTCTGGTGCAGTTGATGGAAGCCCTGAAGTCTCCTTTGGTGACGTGGATAGAACCTCAGTACTTGATGGGAGCTCTGTGGTCTGCAGTGGAGATGTGGTGGCTTCTGGGGCAGGTGATGTCAGCCCTGTAGTCTCCCTTGGTGAAGTGGATAGAGTCTCCGTACTGAATGGGAGCTCTGTGGTCTGCAGTGGAGAAGTGGTGGCTTCTGGGGCAGTTGATGTCAGCCCTGAGGTCTCCTTTGGTGAAGTGGATAGAGCCTCAGTACTTGATGGGAGCTCTGTGGTCTGCAGTGGAGAAGTGGTGGTTTCTGGTGCAGTTGATGGAAGCCCTGAAGTCTCCTTTGGTGACGTGGATAGAACCTCAGTACTTGATGGGAGCTCTGTGGTCTGCAGTGGAGATGTGGTGGCTTCTGGGGCAGGTGATGTCAGCCCTGTAGTCTCCCTTGGTGAAGTGGATAGAGTCTCCGTACTGAATGGGAGCTCTGTGGTCTGCAGTGGAGAAGTGGTGGCTTCTGGGGCAGTTGATGTCAGCCCTGAGGTCTCCTTTGGTGAAGTGGATAGAGCCTCAGTACTTGATGGGAGCTCTGTGGTCTGCAGTGGAGAAGTGGTGGTTTCTGGTGCAGTTGATGGAAGCCCTGAAGTCTCCTTTGGTGACGTGGATAGAACCTCAGTACTTGATGGGAGCTCTGTGGTCTGCAGTGGAGATGTGGTGGCTTCTGGGGCAGGTGATGTCAGCCCTGTAGTCTCCCTTGGTGAAGTGGATAGAGCCTTGGAACTTGAAGTGAGCTCTGTGGTCTGCAGTGGAGATGTGGTGTCTTCTGGGGCAGTTGATGTCAGCCCTGTAGTCTCCTTTGGTGAAGTTGATAGAGACTCAGTACTTGATGGGAGCCCTATGGTCTGCAGTGGAGAAGTGGTGGCTTCTGGGGCAGTTGATGTCAGCCCTGTAGTCTCCTTTGGTGAAGTTGATAGAGACTCAGTACTTGAAGTGAGCTCTGTGGTCTGCAGTGGAGACGTTGTAGCTTCTGGGGAAGTTGATGCCAGCCCCGTAGTCTCCTTAGGTGAAGTGGATAGAGCCTCTGTACTTGAGGTTAGCTCTGTGGTCTGCAGTGGAGAAGTGGTAGCTACTGGGGCAGGTGATGTCAGCCCTGTAGTCTCCCTTGGTGAAGTGGATAGAGCCTCCGTACTGAATGGGAGCTCTGTGGTCTGCAGTGGAGAAGTGGTGGCTTCTGGGGCAGTTGAAGGCAGCCCTGAGGTCTCCTTTGGTGAAGTGGACAGAGCCTTGGAACTTGAAGTGAGCTCTGTGGTCTGCACTGGAGAGGTGGTGGCTTCTGGTGCAGTTGATGGAAGCCCTGAAGTCTCCTTTGGTGACGTGGATAGAACCTCAGTACTTGATGGGAGCTCTGTGGTCTGCAGTGGAGATGTGGTGGCTTCTGGGGCAGTTGATGTCAGCCCTGTAGTCTCCTTTGGTGAAGTGGTTAGAGCCTCGGTGCTTGATGTGAGCTCTGTGGTCTGCAGTGGAGAAGTGGTGGCTTCTGGTGCAGTTGTTGTCGGCCCAGAGGTCTCCTTTGGAGACGTGGTTAGAGCCTCGGTACTTGATGTGAGTTCTGTGGTCTGCAGTGGAGAGGTTGTAGCTTCTGGGGAAGTTGATACCAGCCCTGGAGTCTCCTTTGGTGAAGTGGATAGAGCCTCAGTACTTGATGGGAGCTCTGTGGTCTGCAGTGGAGAAGTGGTGGCTTCTGGTGCAGTTGATGGAAGCCCTGTAGTCTCCTTTGGTGAAATGGATAGAGCCTCAGTACTTGATGTGACCTCTGTGGTCTGCAGTGGAGAAGTTGTAGCTTCTGGGGAAGTTGATGCCAGCCCTGTAGTCTCCTTAGGTGAAGTGGATAGAGCCTCTGTACTTGAGGTTAGCTCTGTGGTCTGCAGTGGAGAAGTGGTAGCTTCTGGGGCAGTTGAAGGCAGCCCTGAGGTCTCCTTTGGTGAAGTGGAAAGAGCCTCAGTACTTGATGGGAGCTCTGTGGTCTGCACTGGAGAAGTGGTGGCTTCTGGTGCAGTTGATGGAAGCCCTGTAGTCTCCTTTGGTGACGTTGTTAGAGCCTCGGTGATTGATGTGAGCTCTGTGGTCTGCAGTGGAGAAGTGGTGGCTTCTGGTGCAGTTGTTGTCAGCCCGGAGGTCTCCTTTGGAGACGTGGATAGAGCCTCTGTACTTGATGTGAGCTCTGTGGTCTGAAGTGGAGAGGTTGTAGTTTCTGGGGCAGTTGATACCAGCCCTGCAGTCTCCTTTGGTGAAGTGGATAGAGCCTCAGTACTTGATGGGAGCTCTGTGGTCTGCAGTGGAGAAGTGGTGGCTTCTGGTGCAGTTGATGGAAGCCCTGTAGTCTCCTTTGGTGAAGTGGATAGAACCTCAGTACTTGATGGGAGCTCTGTGGTCTGCAGTGGAGATGTGGTGGCTTCTGGGGCAGGTGATGTCAGCCCTGTAGTCTCCCTTGGTGAAGTGGATAGAGCCTCAGTACTTGATGGGAGCTCTGTGGTCGGCAGTGGAGAAGTGGTGGCTTCTGGGGCAGTTGATGTCAGCCCTGAGGTCTCCTTTGGTGAAGTGGATAGAGCCTCAGTACTTGATGGGAGCTCTGTGGTCGGCAGTGGAGAAGTGGTGGCTTCTGGGGTAGTTGATGTCAGCCCTATAGTCTCCTTTGGTGAGGTAGATAGTACCTCAGTACTTGAAGTGAGCTCTGTGGTCTGCAGTGGAGAAGTGGTGGTTTCTGGTGCAGTTGATGGAAGCCCTGAAGTCTCCTTTGGTGACGTGGATAGAACCTCAGTACTTGATGGGAGCTCTGTGGTCTGCAGTGGAGAAGTTGTAGCTTCTGGGGAAGTTGATGGCAGCCCTGCAGTCTCCTTAGGTGAAGTGGATAGAGCCTCTGTACTTGAGGTTAGCTCTGTGGTTTGCAGTGGAGAAGTGGCAGCTTCTGGGGCAGGTGATGTCAGCCCTGAGGTCTCCTTTGGTGAAGTGGATAGAGCCTTGGTACTTGAAGTGAGCTCTGTGGTCTGCAGTGGAGAAGTGGTGGCTTCTGGGGCATTTGAAGGCAGCCCTGAGGTCTCCTTTGGTGAAGTGGAAAGAGCCTCAGTACTTGATGGGAGCTCTGTGGTCTGCACTGGAGAAGTGGTGGCTTCTGGGGAAGTTGATGGAAGCACCGTAGTGTCCTTTGGTGAAGTGGATAGAGCCTCGGTGCTTGATGTGAGCTCTGTGGTCTGCAGTGGAGAAGTGGTGGCTTCTGGTGCAGTTGTTGTCGGCCCGGAGGTCTCCTTTGGAGACGTGGATAGAGCCTCGGTACTTGATGTGATCTCTGTGGTCTTCACTGGAGAAGTGGTGGCTTCTGGGGCAGTTGAAGGCAGCCCTGAGGTCTCCTTTGGTGAACTGGAAAGAGCCTCCGGACTTGATGGGAGCTCTGTGGTCTGCAGTGGAGAGGTTGTCGCTTCTGGGGCAGTTGATACCAGCCCTGTAGTCTGCTTTGGTGAGGTAGATAGAGCCTCAGTGCTTGATGGGAGCTCTGTGGTCTGCAGTGGAGATGTGGTGGCTTCTGGGGCAGTTGATGTCAGCCCTGTAGTCTCCTTTGGTGAAGTGGATAGAGCCTCAGTGCTTAATGTGAGCTCTGTGGTCAGCAGTGGAGAAGTGGTGGCTTCTGGTGCAGTTGTTGTTGGCCCCAAGGTCTCCTTTGGAGACGTGGATAGAGCTTCGGTACTTGATGTGAGCTCTGTGGTCTGCAGTGGAGAAGTGGTTGCTTCTGGTGCAGTTGATGGAAGCCCTGTAGTCTCCTTTGGTGAAGTGGATAGAGCTTCAGTACTTGAATTGAGCTCTGTGGTCTGCAGTGGAGAAGTGGTAGCTTCTGGGGCAGTTGAAGGCAGCCCTGAGGTCTCCTTTGGTGAAGTGGATTGAGTCTCAGTACTTGAAGTGACCTCTGTGGTCTGCAATGGAGAAAAGGTGGCTTCTGGGGCAGTTGATATCAGCCGTGTAGTCTCCTTTGCTGAGGTAGATAGAGCCTCAGTACTTGATGGGAGCTCTGTGGTTTGAAGTGGAGAGGTTGTAGCTTCTGAGGCAGTTGATACCAGCCATGTAGTCTCCTTTGGAGAAGTGGATAGAGCTTCAGTAGTTGATGTGAGCTCTGTGGTCTGCAGTGGAGAAGTGGTGGCTTCTGCGGCAGTTGATGTCAGCCCTGTAGTCTCCTTTGGAGACGTGGATAGAGCCTCAGTACTTGAAGTGAGCTCTGTGGTCTGCAGTGGAGAATTGGTGGCTTCTGTAGATCTTGTTATTGGCCCTGTTGTGTTTGTGGTGGTACCCGGTTCAGTTTCGGTCCTTGATGGGGGAACCGTAGTGGAGATCACAGAAGATGTGGCTTTTGTTTCCTGTGTTGGAGACAAAGGCAGCAGGCTTCCTGCCACTTTAAAGTGAAAGAGGATTAATGTTACTTTCATGCTTTGGATAGAATGTTCAGTGCAATTATGTTAACTGCAGTTTTTTAAAGCAACACGGAAGGTATTATAAATAGCACATTCATGTTTGTTTGAAGATTTCTATTGGCATGCGTTTCTTCACTTTGTGCGTTTGTAATTCCATGGATTTCATTTTGCTTTTTTTATTTTTCCATTTGCATTACCCAATTTTACAATGGACAATTGTTTACCGAGCAAGTTCTCTTGCTAAATCGTACGACACTACATTATACAGACAGGGACCTCTGCCGTTTTCACTTGCTGCAGCCTCTGGGCCACCGTCAAGGGCAGCCCCACATAGAATGCTTTGCAGTAGTCAAGCCAGGAGGTCTCTGGAGAATGGAGTCCAGGCTATCCTGGTTTAGAAGGCAGTCTAAGGTGGGCCTTGACACTCCTACTCACAGCAGCCACTTTGGACTCTATTCAGAGGCTTAATCTAGGAATACTCCTAGACCAGTGTTTCCCAAACTTGGGTGTCCAGCTGTTTTGGACTACAGTTCCCATCATCTCTTGCTAGCTAGGGATGATGGGTCTTATAGTCCAAAAACAGCTGGAAACCCAAATTTGGGAAACACTGTCTGAGACTATGAACCTGTTATTTTAGGGGTAGTTCATCCTTTCCTGACATAATTCATTCCACCAAATTTTGATGGAAACGGACCCCCCCCAACACTTCTAATTTATAAGGATTCAGCTTAAGTTCACTGGACCTCAATCCAGTCAACATCTGGACTAGACTGTTGGTCCTGATCCATCTGGTTGTTCTTATGCTTCCAATAACATACACCTGCACAGCATCTTTTGATTCAGATGCAATGGCGAGCAGGGACTGTTCTCATTTAAAGGAAAACTAATTTCCACTTTCTGAAACAATTTTAGTACCGAAACACAGCCATTTGTAGTTATCCAAAATTTGCAACACAGTTCTCCAGCCAACATTAACAGAAAGGCATATATTGAGGGAAAGTGTACAAAAAAAATATGAACATATTATTAAATTTACAGTGTAAAGTTGCAATGCACTAAGGAAAATTGCTGGCAGAAATATGGGCGTTCGTCAAAACTGGAAGGTAAAAAATGTGTTCAATGGGAGAAAGCTGCACTAAAAGCCTGGTAGAGTTTGACGAGGAATAGAAAAGAACTGCAAACTTCTGCAAAAAGTGGGGAACAGAATTTCAGATTGAAAAAATGAGAAACTTTGAGAATCAAAATGGACAGGTCCTCCTATCCCTCTCTGAGCACATCAGACACAACTAAGACTTCACATCCTCCTATATAAATAAGAACATAAGGCTGTCATCACGCAGCAGTTTGTATGGTCACAGCCAAGAGTGCAGAAGCCTCCTCCAGCTTGCAAGTGAATTAACCTGCTGAGAAAATCCTCTGGTGTGTTTTCCTAGGGTCAAATGGCAGCAACCTGCTCTTTGGCATTTAGCAGGCAAAGGTCAAGCCCTCAACCTTCCGCCATCCAAACTAATCCCATAATGATAGCTTCAGGACAGGGAGAGGAGCCAAGGAGAAATAACCCCTCCCCACTCTTCCCATTGCATTGTGGCAAGGGAAAAGGAAGGAGGACTTGTGGAGCACACCCTTCCTTGCTTCATCCCCTGGCAACAGGATAACAGCCTCCACCACATCACTGCACCTGAGGGCAGTGGGCTGGCTTGGGGGGCTCGGGGCAGGCACACAAAGGTTATCGATGGCTACTAGCCATGCTGGCTATTTCTCTGCCTCCAAGGCTGCAGCCAGTGATATTTCTGAATACCAGCTGCTGGAAGCCAAAGGAGGGGAGAGTTGCTGTCCTCCTTGGAGGTTTCTGTTTGGGGCATCTAGTTGGCCACTGTGAGAAGAGAATGCTGGACTAGGTGGGCCACTGGCCTGATCCTGAAGGGCTCCGCTTATGTTCTTACAACAGCTCTGTGCTCTCAACACTTGGGCACTGCCTGCCCCCTGCCAGCTGAGTCTGCTGTTACATAGGTCTAACAGTAGGGCTGGACCTCTTAGAGATCCAGTAAACTTGGGGGGGAAAGGTTAATTACAGAATCATAGAATGATAGAGTTGGAAGGGACCCCATGGGTCCTCTAGTCCAATCCCCTGCAATTCAAGAATCTCAGATAAAGTATCCACGAGAGATGGCCATCCAACCTCTGTGTAAAAACCTCCAAGGAAGGAGAGTCTGCAACCACACGAGGGGGACTGTTCCACTGCCAAACAGCTCTTACTGTCAGAAAGTTCTTCCTGATGTCAGGATCTCCTTTAGTGCAACTCGAAGCCGTTGGTTCAAGTCCTACCATTTAAAGCAGGAGAAAACGAGCTTGTTCCCTCATCCTTGTCACAGCCCTTGAGATATTTGAAGATGGCTCCTCTCAGTCTCTCCTCCAGGCTAAACATCCCCGATTCCTTCAATCGTTACGCATAAGGTTTGGTTTCCAGACCCTTGGTCATCCTTGTCACCCTCCTCTGCCCACCTTCCAGCTTGTCAACATCCTTCTTAAATTGTGGTGCCCAGAATTGGACACAGTATTCCAGGTGTGGTCTAACCAAGGCAGAACAGAGTAGGACCATTACTTCCCTTGATCTGGACACTAGACTTCTGTTGATGCAGCCTAGAATATCTAGGGTATCTGAAGAAGTGTGCATGCACACGAAAGCTCATACCAAGAACAAACTTAGTTGGTCTCTAAGGTGCTACTGGAAGGAATTTTTTTTATTTTATTTTGTTTTGCCTAGAATAGCATTAGCCTTTTTTGCTGCTGCATCACACAGTTGACTCATGTTCAGCTTGTGATCATCGAAGACCTCGAGATCCTTTTCACGTGTACTGCTAGTAAGCCAGGAGCTAACAGCAACCTGTTCTCACAGTGGCCACTCAGATGCTTGTGGGGAAACCTGCATGCTAGACTCCATCACATGAGCAACCCTCCCCTCCTGAAGTTTGCAGCAATTGGGATTTCAGCTGCAGAGGCACAGCATAGACGCTGCTGACAGATTCACCCAAAGTTTAACCTGAAAGAGGCGACCACGTCACGCACGGATGTTGTTGCGACATCGAATTAACCCTAAGACAACACAAACATGCCATTTGCTGGTGCCCTTTCTGTGCCCAAACAAATAGCAGAGGAAGGAAGCCAGTGAAAACAACCTCAGGAAGGAACGTCTGTCTCAACCTAACACCTCTTCCTCCTTTTTTTATGTCCTCTCAAAGTTCATCATCCCAAACACCTTTCCTTCCAAAAGGCAAGCCATTATTTTCTAGACACGGGGGGGCTGCTCTCTCACCTGTCAATAATGGAATGAAAACTGCAAGATGGGAATTTTCCGTACATTTGGACCACACTCTATAACTATCACTCCCCCCTCTAAAAAAAAGAGAAAAGAACAGAAGCCCAACGCACCCCAGCAAAGACTGCAAAAGATAGATTTTGGTGAATATTTGCACAATATTCACATGGAGGGAGGGAGAGGGGCACTCAGAGCTGGACCTCAATGCTGGAAGGTTCAGCAAAGATCAAAGGAAGTACTCCTTCATGCATAGCTAAACTATGGAACTCACCGCCACAGGAGGCAGTGATGGCTAGCAACTTGGATGGCTTTCAAAGAGGATTGGAAACACTCAGAGGAGGAGGAGAAGACTTTTGATGGCTACTAGGGATGTGGGTGGCGCTGTGGTCTAAACCACTGAGCCTAGGGCTTGCCGATCAGAAGGTCGGCGGTTCGAATCCCTGCAATGACGGGGTGAGCTCCCGTTGCTCGGTCCCTGCTCCT
The DNA here is from genome assembly GCA_900245905.1 of Lacerta viridis. NCBI lineage: Eukaryota > Metazoa > Chordata > Lepidosauria > Squamata > Lacertidae > Lacerta > Lacerta viridis. The sequence continues at coordinate 30,242 of OFHU01004484.1, read as the reverse complement.
GCCAACCTAGCAGTTCGAAAGCACGTCAAAGTGCAAGTAGATAAATAGGTACCGCTCCGGCGGGAAGGTAAACGGCGTTTCCGTGCGCTGCTCTGGTTCGCCAGAAGCGGCTTAGTCATGCTGGCCACATGACCCAGAAGCTGTACGCCGGCTCCCTCGGCCAGTAAAGCGAGATGAGCGCCGCAACCCCAGAGTCGTCTGCGACTGGACCTAATGGTCAGGGGTCCCTTTACCTTTACCTAGCCATGATGGTTACATATTACATGCAGAACCAGAGATCAGGACCACTATACCTCAAGGACTGCCTCTTTCCATATGAACCTACTCTTCTATGAGTGCCTCCTCCATGACAGATCAGCAACATGAGAACAGGGCCTTTTCTGTGGTGGCTCCCCATTTGTGGAATGCTCTCCCCCAGGGAGGTTCTGCTGGTGCCTACATTGTGCACCTTTAGCTGCCGAAAACCTCCCTCTTCAACCAGGCCTTGGGCTGATTGCATTGGTTTTGGTTTTTATTATGTATTTTGTGTTTTTACATTGTGATTTCATGTTGTAACTGCCCTGAGACCTGCAGGTGTAGGGGCAGCATTCAAATTTAATAATTAATAAATTCATTTAAAACCGCAAGTGGGGAGTGTTGCTGTTGCACTCAGGCCCTTGCTTCCCATCAGGACATTTTGTTGGCCACTGCGAGGACAGGATGAGGGATTTGGATGATCCGGTTCCCATTCTCTTCCGATGTTCTCTGGCACCTTTACGCGGAAGCAGAGGAAGAGTTGTCACCCGAGGTGCGTTCCGTTTCCGGATAGATCGGGCTGTTAAGCAAAGCAAACACCTTGACAGAGCGTCAGGCAGGTTGCTTAATTGGGTGGCTTAATTTCGCCTCCAAGGTCAACAGCTTGTGGCTCACCAGAATATGACAGGTGGTGTCACACAGGATTAGATCTGCCGGGGGGAGGATCCTCCCTTCCAATGCCTGACCTCAAACGGTTTTGACATCGACTCTGACTAAGACGCAATAGAGAGGAAAATATGTATTTTCTTTTGCACCAAGAGCAGGTCACTGTAAAAGAAAGCGTTTAGCACGCTCCTCCCCAGAGCCAGCTCAGGGCCTTAATGTTCAGTGACCTTTCCCTGACCAAGCAAGTTTGGCCCATTATCACTAAAAATAGAAAGGACATTAGTTTCTCCTGAGCAATTAACCATGAGAGCTCAATGGAGCCTCCCCAGTCAAGGCGACCCCAGAGTCACCCAACACTGGGGATCAAGCATCGAACCACCCTTGGGATGTAAGCCATGGGCAGTGTAAAAAAAAATCATAGAATCCTAGAGTTGGAAGAGACCCCAAGGGCCATCCAGTCCAACCCCCTGCCAAGCAGGAAACACCATCAAAGCATTCCTGACAGATGGCTGTCAAGCCTCCGCTTAAAGACCTCCAAAGAAGGAGACTCCACCACACTCCTTGGCAGCAAATTCCACTGTCGAACAGCTCTCACTGTCAGGAAGTTCTTCCTAATGTTTAGGTGGAATCTTCTTTCTTGTAGTTTGAATACAGACAGCTTATTAAGGGTGGATGTCATTTCCTACTCTGGGCCCCTCAAGATTCTGTGCTCTGGTAGAAATGGAAAGAAGAAGTTGTTGAGTCGGTAGAACATGAAACTCTTGATCTCAAGGTTGTGGGTTCAAGCCCCACGCTGGGCCAAAGATTCTTGCACTGCAGGGGGTTGGACTAAATGACTCTCGTGGTCTTTTCCAACTCTACAGTTCTATGATTCTGTGATTCTATTATTTCAACAAAAGAGGAGTGGACTTCTAAAACTATTGGACTGTATGTAGATGGCAAAATTGACAGCAAAAATAAGAGACCCCAAAAAAGACGAAATATTTGTGGGAGAGTGGAGACCCTTTTTGGATTATCTGAGAAAATGTTATAGTAAACCGAAATTGCAGGCAAGACTAGACATTTAAGGAATGAGGATGAGAAAGGAATATAATGTAGGATATGTATTATAGAAACAAGTATTGCATTTAAGGCAGTAGAGAAAAGGATCCGAGCAGAAACTTCACGGAAGTACAGGTGGGAAGTCAAAAAGCTAAGGGAATACTCTTATTTGAATTTGTTAAACCATGCGGAAATCAGTTTAAAAATTACGATTAACAAAGGGGATTCTGAGCTCTGGCCTTCAAGCTGTGGCTTACCCAGAGGCATCGAACGGGGCATGGAGATAAAGAGCAAAATGGGCAAGTTTTTAAATTGTGATATTTTAAATGTATTTTAATGTTTGATGGAAGCCGCCCAGAGTGGCTGGGGAGACCCAGCCAGATGGGCGGGGTACAAATAATTATTATTATTATTATTATTATTTATTATTATTATTATTACGTCCAAATGGGCTTGTCAATGAATCATAGAACTACGTGTAGAGCTGGAAGGGACCCTAAGAGTCATTGAGTCCAACCTGCTGCAATGCAGTCCTCTTAGCTTATTAATTAACATAGCCATGATTAATTATGGCTATGTTCAGAGCCAGGTAAGCGTCGCACCTCCCTCCCTAAGCCATGCAGAAGCTTCCCGAGCTTTGGGAAGGAGGTGGCAGGGGGACATTTCGGGGGCTAGCCTAGTCCCCCCTAGTCCACTGACCGCAGGCCACAGGAGAATATAGTTCACAGAGTAGAGCAGTAGGTGTTTGTCAATAAGAAGGTGAGGACTTTCTTGGTAAAAGCTGGGAACCTATTTTAAAAAAATGCCCTCGGGGCTGTGCCAGCTTTGCCGTGTGCCATCCTCTTGCCACCTGAAACGAGGCAGAGAGGGTGTGGAAGAGAACAGGAGGAGCAGGGACACTCTCTCGGACCAGGCAATGTTTCAATCACCAGCCAGCCAGAGAAACAATAAATAAATAAATTCCAACCTTAAATCTCTTGCTGAAATCCAAAACCCATTAATATGCAGTGTGTTAATTAACGAACTGCCAATCATTTCACCGTGTGCGTTTGCAATCATGCAATTGGCCTTCTGCTTCAGACCCTCCAAGTGTCCCTATTTTCCAGGGACAGTCCCGGATTTACAGAAGCCGTTCCAGTTTATGATTTGATCCTGGAATGTCCCGCTTTTCCTTAGGACGTCACTATTTCCATCAGAGAAATGTTGGGGTTATGCAACCCCAGCGCCAAGGAGATAAGTCACTAGACAACCTTTAGAAAACACCTGTAGGCAGCCCTGTATAGGGAAGTTTTTAAAAAATGTTTAATGTTTTCTTGTGTTTTTATATATGTTGGAAATCGCACAGAGTGGCTGGGGCAACCCAGTCAGATGGCCTGGGTACAAATAATAAAATTAGTAGTAGTATGCAAAAGCCTTGGACTGCGTCGACCACAGCAAACTATGGCAAGTTCCTAAAGAAATGGGAGTGCCTGATCACCTCATCCGTCTCCTGAGAAATCTCTATGTGGGACAAGAAGCTACAGTTAGAACTGGATATGGAACAACTGATTGGTTCAAAATTGGGAAAGGAGTACGACAAGGCTGTATATTGTCTCCCTGCTTATTTAACTTATATGCAGAATTCATCATGCGAAAGGCTGGACTGGATGAATCCCAAACCGGAATTAAGATTGCCGGAAGAAATATCAACAACCTCAGATATGCTGATGACACAACCTTGATGGCAGAAAGTGAGGAGGAATTAAAGAACCTTTTAATGAGGGTGAAAGAGGAGAGCGCAAAATATGGTCTGAAGCTCAACATCAAAAAAACTAAGATCATGGCCACTGGTCCCATCACCTCCTGGCAAATAGAAGGGGAAGAAATGGAGGCAGTGAGAGATTTTACTTTCTTGGGTTCCATGATCACTGCAGATGGTGACAGCAGTCACGAAAATTAAAAGACGCCTGCTTCTTGGGAGGAAAGCAATGACAAACCTAGACAGCATCTTAAAAAGCAGAGACATCACCTTGCCGACAAAGGTCCATATAGTTAAAGCTATGGTTTTCCCAGTAGTGATGTATGGAAGTGAGAGCTGGACCATAAAGAAGGCTGATCACTGAAGAATTGATGCTTTTGAATTATGGTGCTGGAGGAGACTCTTGAGAGTCCCATGGACTGCAAGAAGATCAAACCTATCCATTCTGAAGGAAATCAGCCCTGAGTGCTCACTGGAAGGACAGATCCTGAAGCTGAGGCTCCAATACTTTGGCCACCTCATGAGAAGAGAAGACTCCCTGGAAAAGACCCTGATGTTGGGAAAGATGGAGGGCACAAGGAGAAGGGGACGACAGAGGATGAGATGGTTGGACAGTGTTCTCAAAGCTACTAACATGAGTTTGACCAAACTGCGGGAGGCAGTGGAAGACAGGAGTGCCTGGCGTGCTCTGGTCCATGGGGTCACGAAGAGTTGGACACGACTAAACAACAACATGGAATAGAATGTCCCTATTTTCATCAGAGAAATGTTGGAGGGTATGAGAAAGTCCTTCTTCATGCAGCACAGAGTTAAACGATGAAACTCACTCCCACAAGAGCCAGGGATGGCCATTAACTTGGATGGCTTTAATAGACGAATGGACAAATTTATGGAGCAGATCCACCAGGCTGTTCTTATGCTTCCAATAACACAAGTGCTAACACAAAAAGTGTATTTCCTCTTCCTCTCCCACCCTCCACCCCAAAATCTGCTCCAGGGGGTGGGGAAAACTCCCTGAACAAATTTACAGGGACACAATAGATTCACCTGGGAATCATGCAAGGAAAAACCTTCACAGTGACGGCACCTTAACCACCTTCAGATATCTCAAGGGCTGTCCCATGGAAGATGGACACGTGCTACAGAGTGTCCCACGCTTGCAAGCTTGCCTTTTCCGCTCCGGAGGAGGGAACCTGAACTGACGGAACCAAGTTGCGAGAAAGGAAATTCCGATTTAACATCAGGAAGAACTTTCCGACAGAGAAACCCATTAGGTGGTGGGATGGACTCCCTCGGAAGGTCGTGGAGGTTGCAACCGAGGAGGTTTTGAATCTGAGGTTGCATGGCCACCTGTCAGGGATTCTGTAGCATTGCAGGGGGTTGGACTTGTTGACCCTTGGAGGTCCCTTCCTACTCCACAATTCTATGATCCTCAGTGCTACCCTGAATACAACCCATAACTCTAAAAAGACCCCCCAAAAAGCGACTTACCCAGAAGGTAACAAGCAATCGTGTACGCTCCCATCTCATGGAAACTTCGCGAAGTTGCACCCCTCTGTCATCAAAGTTGTTTTTCTCCAGCATGCAGGCACTGCGAGAATGCCATGTACTGCTTGTGGTTGCTCTCCGACTATGAGCACGATGCTTCTGGCTTGGATCAGGTCCTGTCCCCAAGTGCCATCTCCTGCTCACTTGACCAAACCCTTTTGTTTGAGGAGCAGGTGTCAGAAGACACACCCATCCCTGCCTCTTACAACTCTGCCTTCCCCGCCCTTGATAAGAGGAATCGAGAGGAACTTTCTGTGTTTTGAAGAAAGGTCATCATTTCCTGGAACATTGATCTGGGACAGCGGAGCATGTGACTCATCCGACGCCCATCGCAAGGGACACTAATCACCCCAAATATTTGAGCTTCGGAGGGGAAGCACTTTGAATTGTGTCTTGTTTATTTATTTATTCTACTTTTCCTCCAAGGAGCTCAGGGTTCTCCACCTCATCGAATCCCAACAACAACCTTGCGAGGGAGGTTAGGCTTGAGAGGCAAGAGTTGTTGGCTCCTAAGGCCACCCACAGGGCTTTCAGGCCAAGTGGGGATTTGAACCCAGGTCCTAGTCCAATCGCCGTACCACCCTGACTCTCGTTTTACATCTGGTTTGCTGTCAGCCCTGTTTAGGGAAGCTTTTAATGTCTGATGAATTATTGTATTTTAATATTGTGTTGGAAGCTGCCCAGAGTGGCTGGGGAGGCCCAGCCAGAGGGGCAGGGTATAAATTATTATTATTATTATTATTATTATTATTATTATTATTATTAGGGACTGGCTGGAAAGGGAGGAGTGGGGGAAGCCACCTGACCAAGAGGCCCCCCCCAAAGCACAGAGGGAGAGGATTTGGGTCTGGGGTCCCGGTTGTGGGAAACCAGCCACACCTGGTGGGGAGAGCTGGAGGCTGGGAGCTTGAGAGTTAGGAGGAAACAGGCAGGTGCCCCAGCACAGGGCAGAGACAGGAATCAGACCTGGTAGTTCTCCTGCACAGCCACCCCAACAGCTTCTCTGCTGACAGCCTGCAAGCCCCCCCCCCCCAGAACAAGGTTGTCTATTGCATGTTACAAAGCAGAGAGCCAGGCAGAAACAGAGAGGGCCCCTTGGGGCTCACCATAGACGGAGGAAAGGATCTGGAACAGATGGATAAGGGGTGGAGGGGGAGCTACAAGCCTGGAGGGTGTCTCTCCTTTTTGGAAAGAGCTGCTGGGTTTTCCAGTTGGAGGGGCACTTGGGGTTTCTCAAAGCTCAAATCTCCCACCCAGCACATCCCGACGGGCAGGTCTGTTCACGTGCTACAGAGTGTCCCACGCTTGCAAAATTCAGTTTGATCCCATCGCTAATACTGCAGGCTTATTATGTTTTGGTGGCTGCAACTCAGCGGTAGAGCAGCTACTTTGCATGCAGAAGGTCCCAGGTTCGATCCCCAATGGCATCTCCAAGTAGGGGTAGGATAGAACCCTGCCTGAACTCCTGGAGAGCTGCTGCCAGTCAGTGCAGGCAATACTAAGCTAGATGGACCTAATGGCTCTGGCTCAATATTCATGACACAAAATATCAGAACAGAAGAATAGCCCCCCTGGACCAGGACAAAAGGGAAGCCGACCTCACAGTGGGCAACCAGGTGGTCCAATAGGAAGCCCACAAGCAGGACCTGAGTGCAACAGCAGACATACAAGAAAGGACTTCATCAATGACTTGGATGATGGGCTTGAGGGCATCCTGATCAAGTTTGCAGATGACACCAAATTGGGAGGGGTGGTTAATACCCCAGAGGACAGGATCACACTTCAAAATGACCTTAACAGATAGTTATAAAGTTACTAAACTAAATTAGTATTGGACGCAGTTGAGAGAACGGGGGAAGTCCCCATATAAGATTTGAAATTAGATTTAAACATTAAGCATTTAGTGTTCCAGTGTTCGTGTTTTAGGTATGTATTTCTTTCTTATTATGTTTGTTTTTAGTTTTTTCTTTTTGTATTTGTTGTGTTTTTATTGTATTTGTGTGATTCATTGTGATTTGTTGTTTAATGTGGAAACTAATAAAAAAATTACAACAAACAAACAAAAAAACAAAATGACCTTAACAGATTAGAGAAGTGGGCCAAAGCAACCAAGATGAATTTTAACAGGGAGAAATGTAAAGTACTACACTTGGGCAAAAAAAATGAAAGGCACAAATACAGGATGGGTGACACCTGGCTTGAGAGCAGTACATGTGAAAAGGATCTAGGAGTCTTGGTAGACCACAAACTTGACATGAGTCAACAGTGTGATGCAGCAGCTAAAAAAGCCAATGCAATTCTGGGCTGCATCAATAGGAGTATAGCATCTAGATCAAGGGAAGTAATAGTACCACTGTATTCCGCTCTGGTCAGACCTCACCTGGAATACTGTGTCCAGTTCTGGGCACCACAGTTCAAGAAGGATACTGACAAGCTGGAACGTGTCCAGAAGAGGGCAACCAAAATGGTCCAAGGCCTGGAAACGATGCCTTATGAGGAACGGCTTAGGGAGCTGGGTATGTTTAGCCTGGAGAAGAGAAGGTTAAGGGGTGATATGATAGCCATGTTCAAATATATCAAAGGATGTCATATAGAGGAGGGTGAAAGGTTGTTTTCTGCTGCTCCAGAGAAGTGGACACGGGGCAATGGATTCAAACTACAAGAAAGAAGATTCCACCTAAACATTAGGAAGAACTTCCTGACAGTAAGAGCTGTTCGGACAGTGGAATTTGCTGCCAAGGAGTGTGGTGGAGTCTCCTTCTTTGGAGGTCTTTAAGCGGAGGCTTGACAGCCATCTGTCAGGAATGCTTTGATGGTGTTTCCTGCTTGGCAGGGGGTTGGACTGGATGGCCCTTGGGGTCTCTTCCAACTCGATGATTCTATGATTCTATGACTTATTTCTGCAGTGCACAGTTAGATGGCAGAACTCACTCCCACAGGAGGCAGTGTTGGCCCCCCCAACTTGGTTGGCTTTAAAAGAGGATTTGACAAATTAATGGTGGAGGAGAAGCCTATTGAAGACTACCAGGCAATTGCAGGAGGGGAGAGTTGCTCTTGCACTCAGATCCGGCTTCTGGGATTCCCACGGGCAACTGGTTGGTTTCTGCGAGAATAGGATGCTGGACTACATGGGCCACTGGCCTGATCCAGCAGCAGGCTCTTGTTATGTTCTTAAGACAATGCACTATGGGGAGAAGGTGCTGTTTCACAACACTTTGAGCTCGAAGAAATTGCTTCTTGGGTGACCGCAGACTGGCAGAAGGAAGTATCTCTGCATACATTGAATTATTTCCTTATGAAACACACGGCAGAGCAGGTGTGGTGATGGCCCCGGGGGATTAAGGTGGCTTTGGGGAGGATTAGACAAATTGCTAATAACTACGGCAGCTAAATGGGACTTGCATCTGCAAAGGGAGCAGACCCTCCGAGGGTCCTTATTTTCCAAGGACAGTCCCAGATTATCAGAAGCTGTCCTGGTTCCTGATTTGATCCAGGAATGTCCTGCTTTCCCTTAGGACATCCCTATTTTCATCGGGAAAAAAGGTTGGAGAGTGTGGCAGGATGTCCCTGTTTTCATCAGAGTGTCTGATGTGAATGTGGTGCCGTTGAAATGAATGGACCAAAATTAGCCGTGCCGATTCACTACAACAGGTCTACTCTGAGAAGAACGTTGCTGGAGACAACTCTTGCATACCCTCCAACATTTCTCAGGTGAAAATAGGGGCATCCTATTTCATAACCTTCGACATTTCCCCGATGAAAATAGGGACGTCCTCCCAAAAATATATAAAAACGGTAGTGATGTCTGTTGGAGATGCAACAACGGGGCAGGAACCTTTCTACATATATGGTGGGAGTGCAAAGAGATAGTGGGATTCTGGGAAAATATCTATAATGAAAAAGATGTTTATATTTTCATTTGGGGGGAAAAACCAGAATCCTTTCTCCTAGATATCATGTCAGAGGAAATAAAAAGAACGGTCAGACCAATATTTATGTATGCGACTACGGCGGGAAGGTTATTGATTGCCAAAAATTGGAAAAGCAGCAGCGTCCCAACTAAAACAGACTGGCTATCTAAAATGATGGAATACTTCCATATTGCTGAACTAACAGGGGGGATAAGAGGAGATTTGGCACAAAAAGTGAATAAGGAGTGGGCTATCTTTAAGGAATACATCAAAAGCTATGTGGAAAAAGTAGAATTTCTGGCAGATATCGAGTGAATCCAGAAAATGATTGGAGTGAAAGGAGAGTAAAGTCAAGATAGAAGAAGAGACTAAAGAAATAACGAAATGCGTTTAAGCTAGTTGGAAAAATAAAGTAGCGTAACAAGACCGGCTGGAAGTCAAGTCACTTGGTGGGTGTCCGTGTGGGGTAGCTGTGCAGGTATGTTGATATCAGGGGTGTAACGGGGGGGGGGGCGCCTCGGGTTCCATAATGGAGGGGGTGAAAAATTATGAAGGAATTTAATTTGGGGGAATTTTTTTTTTTTTTTTTTTTAAAATGCCTGCTCCGAAGGTCTTATCTTACTATACTAGGGATTATATAGCTATATATGAAATTTCATGCAACTGTTCCCAACCCTAACCCTGTGGAAAGCCATCTAATTAGACTTTAATTTGATTTTGAGATGTTTTTAGGAGGTAATTTAATTATTGTTTGATTTTATACCAATGTTATGTATCTGATGTTAGCCACCCTGAGCCCGACTTTGGCCGGGGAGGGCGGGATATAAATAAAAGTTTATTATTATTATTACTTGTTATTATTCCTTTGTAAGAAAATATGAAATAATGTAAAACCATTTTTGCAGGGGGGAATCAATGGGGGGTTGACAAGAAATTTTCCGCACCGGGTACCACCTGACCTTCCTATGCCTCGGGGGGGTGGGGACAAAAATTTTTTTGCCCCCGGATACCAATTTACCTTGCTACGCCCCTGGTTGATATGTATAGTATAGGTAGGTATTATATAGAATAATGTAGGTATGTTTTATGTTCTGAAAATAAGGTAGTGTGTTGCATTGTGTAAATGTAAATATATGTGTTTTATATGTTAATAAAATGAAAAAAAATAAATAAAAATAAAAATAAATAAAATAGGGACGTCCTCCAACGACAATAGGGACGTCCTTTTCCATCCCCTCCAACATTTCTCCAACGAAAATAGGGACCTCCTAAGGAAAAGTAGGGCATTCCGAGTTGGAAGAGACCCCTAGGGTCATCTAGTCCAACCCACTTTCAATGATTAATAAATAAATGATCATGTATTATTATTTTTTACTATGCTCAAGAGTGTCATTTTTGTTTAACATCTAGCTCAGGGAAGGGAAGTGCTTCTTTGAGAGGTTCTCTCTCCCCCCAGCCCCGTCCCTATTACAGTAAAATATTGCTCTATTCTTGCTCTGAGAAGATGCCACCCTGGCCCGGCTCTGCCTCAACTCCCATGATTAGATGCCACCTCCTGCTGGACTCATCTGGTAACTGCAGCCTGCTGAGAACAGGTGTAGCGCAACAGACAATCACCTGGAATCTTAACTCTTCCACTCGGCAGCAGCTGAGGAATCCTCAAATACCTTATGCTCTCGTCACTGCTGTACGCCCTCTAAATACCAAACTTGGGTGTTCCCGTGACAATCATTCTGGCCGCGAATTGGGGCCAACTACAGGCAAAGTCACAGTTTTTTTGCATCGTCACCGTCACCCGTCTTAATGCCCAGGGTGGGTGTTTCCACAACAAACATTTTGGCAGCAAAGCAACAAAACTGGTTATTTGGGCATCGCCTAGGGGCTTCTCAGCCACACAAAATTATATTAGTTTTAAAAAATAAATAGCGTAACAGCGGCAGTTGCAAAGCAGCTCAGAAAACCGGCCACAATGTGTTGATTAAACGAAAATAAATGAAGGTCTGGATGTGCTCAGCTTTCCTTGGGAAAGTTTAAGTAATAACACAAATTAGGACTGGGGGGGAGCATGCCATGGAATTTTAAAACTCCCCCCCTTGCATTATAAAAAGTTGGTGAAGAGGGTGCGGAGAAATAGAATTACCCTTCTCTCTCCCAAACAAACCACATCCACACACTCTTTCCATACAAACAACGCATTCAGGTTTGCAAGTAATTGGTCATCTCTAAACCTGACCACTTTTAGCACAATGTAATATGCAGGTGGCGCTGTGGTCTAAACCACAGAGCCTAGGGCAGGGGTCAGCAAACTTTTTCAGCCATGGGCCTCAGACCTTGTGGGGGGGCCAGACTATATTTTGAAGGGGCGGGGGGAAATGTACGAATTCCTATGCCACACAAACAACCCAGAGATGCATTTTAAATAAAAGCACACGTTCTACTCATGTAAAAACACCAGGCAGGCCCCACAAATAACCCAGAGATGCATTTTAAATAAAAGCACACATTTCTACTCATGTAAAAACACCAGGCAGGCCCCACAAATAACCCAGAGATGCATTTTAAATAAAGGACACATTCTACTCATGTAAAAACACCAGGCAGGCCCCACAAATAACCCAGAGATGCATTTTAAATAAAAGCACACATTCTACTCATGTAAAAACACCAGGCAGGCCCCACAAATAACCCAGAGATGCATTTTAAATAAAAGCACACATTCTACTCATGTAAAAACACCAGGCAGGCCCCACAAATAACCCAGAGATGCATTTTAAATAAAAGCACACATTCTACTCATGTAAAAACACCAGGCAGGCCCCACAAATAACCCAGAGATGCATTTTAAATAAAAGGACACATTCTACTCATGTAAAAACACCAGGCAGGCCCCACAAATAACCCAGAGATGCATTTTAAATAAAAGGACACATTCTACTCATGTAAAAACACCAGGCAGGCCCCACAAATAACCCAGAGATGCATTTTAAATAAAAGGACACATTCTACTCATGTAAAAACACCAGGCAGGCCCCACAAATAACCCAGAGATGCATTTTAAATAAAAGGACACATTCTACTCATGTAAAAACACCAGGCAGGCCCCACAAATAACCCAGAGATGCATTTTAAATAAAAGGACACACATTCTACTCATGTAAAAACACCAGGCAGGCCCCACAAATAACCCAGAGATGCATTTTAAATAAAAGCACACATTCTACTCATGTAAAAACACAGGCAGGCCCCACAAATAACCCAGAGATGCATTTTAAATAAAAGGACACATTCTACTCATGTAAAAACATGCTGACTCTCGGAACGTCTGCGGCCCACATTTAAAAGGTGATTGGGCCACATCTGGCCCCCTGGCCTTAGTTTGGGGACCCCTGGCCTAGGGCTTGCCAATCCGAAGGTCGGCGGTTCGAATCCCTGCGACAAAGTGAGCTCCCGTTGCTCGGTCCCTGCTCCTGCCAACCTAGCAGTTCCAAAGCACGTCAAAGTGCAAGTAGATAAATAGGTACCGCTCCGGCGGGAAGGTAAACAGTGTTTCTGTGCACTGCTCTGGTTCGCCAGAAGAGGCTTTGTCATGCTGGCCACATGACCCAGAAGCTGTCTGCGGACAAACGCCAGCTCCCTCGGCCTATAGAGCAAGATGAGCACGCAACTACAGAGTTGTCCGCGACTGGACCTAATGGTCAGGGGTCCCTTTATCTTTACCTTTAATACATCAGAGGAAGTTTTCTAGGGAGAGATGGGGGGGCTGGCTCTCTCCTTACCCTCTTCCTGAAACCTCTCTCAGCTCTGCGATTCCCCTAAAATGCTCCAGTTGCAAGCTTGCTGGAGCTGTTAAATCACAGAATTGCTGAATTGCAGAGTTGCAAGGGACACCGAGGGTCATCTAGCCCAACCCTCTGCAGGGCAGGAATCTCAGCTAAAGCATCCATGACAGATAATGCCATCCAATGGTGCAACTCAGCACCATTCTCATGAGTCCAGACTTCCCACCACCACCCTTGGCATTTTTCTCATAGAATCCTAGAGTTGGAAGAGACCCCAAGGGCCATCCCAGTCCAACCCCCTGCCAAGCAGGAAACACCATCAAAGCATTCCTGACAGATGGCTGTCAAGCCTCCGCTTCAAAGACCTCCAAAGAAGGAGACTCCACCACACTCCTTGGCAGCAAATTCCCACTGTCAAACAGCTCTTACTGTCAGGAAGTTCTTCCTAATGTTTAGGTGGAATCTTCTTTCTTGTAGTTTGAATCCATTGCCCCGTGTCCGCTTCTCTGGAGCAGCAGAAAACAACCTTTCTCCCTCCTCTAGATGACATCCTTTGATATATTTGAACATGGCTATCATATCACCCCTTAACCTTCTCTTCTCCAGGCTAAACATACCCAGCTCCCTAAGCCGTTCCTCATAAGGCATCGTTTCCAGGCCTTTGACCATTTTGGTTGCCCTCCTCTGGACACGTTCCAGCTTGTCAGTATCCTTCTTGAACTGTGGTGCCCAGAACTGGACACAGTATTCCAGGTGAGGTCTGACCAGAGCAGAATATAGTGGTACTATTACTTCCCTTGATCTAGATGCTATACTCCTATTGATGCAGCCCAGAATTGCATTGGCTTTTTTAGCTGCTGCATCACACTGTTGACTCATGTCAAGTTTGTGGTCTACCAAGACTCCTAGATCCTTTTCACATGTACTGCTCTCAAGCCAGGTGTCACCCATCCTGTATTTGTGCCTTTCATTTTTTTTTTTTTTGCCCAAGTGTAGTACTTTACATTTCTCCCTGTTAAAATTCATCTTGTTTGCTTTGGCCCAGTTCTCTAATCTGTTAAGGTCATTTTGAAGTGTGATCCTGTCCTCTGGGGTATTAGCCACCCCTCCCAATTTGGTGTCATCTGCAAACTTGATCAGGATGCCCTCAAGCCCATCATCCAAGTCATTGATAAAGATGTTGAATAAGACTGGGCCCAAGACAGAACCCTGTGGCACCCCACTAGTCACTTCTCTCCAGGATGAAGAGGAGCCATTAATGAGTACCCTTTGGGTTCGGTCAGTCAGCCAGTTACAAATCCACTGAATGGTAGCATTGTCCAGCCCGCATTTTACCAGCTTCTTTACAAGAATATCATGGGGCACCTTGTCAAAGGCCTTGCTCTCTCTGGTCCCTAATCGCCAGGCTAATAATACTTGTAAAATTGCTGGGATAACCAAGGAACAAGCCTGATTTAAATCCCTGTCCCCCTTCCCAGGAAGCTCTGGCATGGCTGGTTCTTCACTGTAGCAGTCTGGGCTGCCGGGCGAGCCTTAATTTAACTAACAAGTTTCTTCCACGCTACCCTTTGCCTCGTTACAGTTTTAAAAGAAGCGTGCGCAAGTCTTAAACGAACCCTTCAGGGACTGGGAGTAGGACAAAGAACCCGAATTCAATTTCGACACAAATCGGCCTCCCGCTCGCCAGATTCTGGAGCGCAGGAGCAATCCGAGATTCACAGTAAGAATTTCATTTCGCTCCCTACTGAAAGAAGGGAATGTTTCTTCTTAAGATCAGGGGCGGGGAATCTGCACCTCTCTGGATGTTGCTGGACTCTAACTACCAGCAGCCTCAGCTAGCATGACCATTGTTCGGGGAGTTGGAGTCCAGTCTTTAAGTATTGTCATAGATTGGGGGGGATCCCCCATAACCCTAGAAATGAATGAATTCTAGGGTTGTGATTAATAATAATAATAATAATTTATACCCCACCCATCTGGCTGTGTTTCCCCACCCACTCTGGGCTGCTCCCAACAGAATTAAAGGCACAATAAAATATCGAACATTAAAAACTTCCCTAAACAGAGCTGCCTTCAGATGTCTTCTAAAAGTCAGATAGTTGTTTATTTCCTTGACATCTGGTGGGAGGGCGTTCCACAGGGCAGGCGCCACTACCGAGAAGGCCCTCTGCCTGGTTCCCTGTAACCTCACTTCTCGCAGGGAGGGAACCGCCAGAAGGCCCTCGGAGCTGGACCTCAGTGTCTGGGCTGGATGATGGGGGTGGAGACGCTCCTTCAGGTATACAGGACCGAGGCCGTTTAGGGCTTTAAAGGTCAGCACCAACACTTTGAATTGTGCTCGGAAACGTACTGGGAGCCAATGTAGGTCTTTCAGGACCGGTGTTATATGGTCTTGGCAGCCGCTCCCAGTCACCAGTCTAGCTGCCACGTTCTGGATTAATTGTAGTTTCCAGGCCACCTTCAAAGGTAGTCCCACGTACAGCGCATTGCAATAATCCAAACGAGAGATAACCAGAGCATGCACCACTCTGGCGAGACAGTCTGCGGGCAGGTAGGGTCTCAGCCTGCGTACCAGATGGAGCTGCCCTGGACACAGAATTAACCTGCGCCTCCATGGACAGCTGTGAGTCCAAAATGACTCCCAGGCTGCGCACCTGGTCCTTCAGGGGCACAGTTACCCCATTCAGGACCAGGGAGTCCCCCACACCTGCCCTCCCCCTGTCCCCCCAAAACAGTACTTCTGTCTTGTCAGGATTCAACCTCAATCTGTTAGCCGCCATATTTGGGGTGGGAAGGGAGAAATATAAGCTGCAGAGAGATTCTCCCCACCCCCCATCTGCCCTGAGGTGTGGACAGAGGGATTTTGAAGGGTGATGGGGTGTGCTTTTGAGCAAGAGTTCTGGGAAGGAGGAGGAGAAAGAATGGCTGGCATCCATCTTTTGGGGGAGGCAGACTGAAGGTTGCCTGTGCTGCTGCCTCTAGAAATGACTATGCCACAAGATCTGGACTCCCTCCATGTAGACTGAAGGTGTAAATAGGTGCATAAACCTTATTTCTTAAAGCCACAACAGTCTCTGTCGCGTCTTCTATTCTCCAAAGGGACACAGACCTTGTGTGGGTGTCTGGGACCCCAAGGGTTCTTGCCACTGCTTCTGTGAGGGGGGCAGACACGCAGGTTTTGTAACAGTATCCAACAGGTACTTCCTATCAAGGACAGCGAACCTGTGAAATTTTTCAACCACTGTGAAGTTCCATGCACATTGACGGCAGCATGCTTACAAGCAAGCAAATGTAAAACCAGTTGTGGGCATAGTGCATCTCGATTTCAGTAAGGCTTTTGACAAAGTCCTACATGATATTCTCAAGAGGAAGCTGGTAAAATGTGGGTTTAATGAGGTAAATGTGGGTTTAACAAGGTTAGATGGATTTGTAGCTGGTTGACTAACTGAACCCAGAGAGTACTCATTAATTGTTCCTTGTCATCTTGGGGGAAAGTGGCAAGTGGGGTGCCACAGGGTTCTGTCCTGGTCCCGTTGTTGTTCAACGTCTTTACAAATGACTTGGGCGAAGGAATTGAGGAGATGCAGGTGACACCAAACTGGGAGGGGTAGCTAATGCCACAGAAGACAGAATCAGGATTCAAGACGACCGTAACAGATTGGAGAGCTGGGCACAAGCTAACAAAATGAATTTCAATAGGGACAAATGTAAGGTTCTGCACTTAGGCAGGAAGAACCAGATGCACAATATAGGATGGGGGACACTGGCTTACTAGTAGTACATGTGAAAAAGATCTAGGGGCCTTGGTGGACCACAAGCTGAACATGAGTCAACAGTGTGATGCAGCAGTAAAAAAGCTAAAACTGTTCTAGAATGCATCATAGCATCATAGAATAACCATAGAACAACAGAACTGTGGAACTGAAAAGGGGCCCTTAGAGTCATCTAGTGCAGTATGCAGTTGTCCCATATGGGGCTCAGACCTGCAACCTCGACATTATCAGCACCATGCTCCAACCAACTCCAGGCAGTATAGTGTCAACATCAAGGGAAGTAATAGTGCCACTCTGTTCTGCCTTGGTCAGTCCACACCTGGAATCCTGTTTCCAATTCTGGGCACCACGATTTAAGAAGGATGTTGACAAGCTGGAAGGTGTGCAGAGGAGGTCGACCAAGGTGATCAAGGGTCTGGAAACCAAGCCTTACGAGGAACAGTTGAAGGAGCTGGGGATGTTTAGCCTGGGAAAGAGGAGACTGAGAGAAGGTATGAGAGCCATCTTCAAATATCTAAAGGGCTGTCACATGGAAGAGGGAGAAGCTTGTTTTCTCCTGCTCCGGAGGGTAGGACTCAAACCAAATGCTTCATGTTACAAGAAAGGAGATTCCGACTAAACATTCGGAAAAACTTTCTGACAGTGAGAGCTGTTTGACAGTGGAACAGACATCACGAGAGGTGGTGGACTCTCCTTCCTTTGAGGTTTTTAAACAGAGGTTGAAATGGAAAGCATCTGTTGGGGGTGCTTTACCCTTGGGGTTCTTTTCAACTCTATGATTCTATTAAAGCAAACACATCACTGTGGAGCCCAATTCCCACATATGAACATTTTGGGGTGCTAAAGAGAATCTGTGGATCTCGCAATGTTTCCCAAGAAACAGCCTCAACCAGATTGCCTTTGACACATTTCACTTCCTCTCCCTTCCCCTTCCAGCAAAAATCAGCTTCCTCTCCCTTCCCCTTTACGTGCAAAAATCAGCTCCATTCTTTCTGGTTACGTGACCCAGGCAATAAGGTATCATGGAAGCAGCATCGTGTTGCCACAGGGCTGTGTGGCTTGTCAGAGTAGGCTTTGTGGTGATCCTGCGCCCCCCTGGTCCTCCTTCGAGGAGACTTCGGGTTTAGCCTGACCATGCCTTCCTCATTCCACCCCTTTCTCATTTTCAGAATTCCACCATGCAATTCCTGCAAATCCCAGTGGGAACTAAATATGTGGGCCACAATATGTTGTATCTGAAGAAGTGTGCATGCACACGAAAGCTCATACCAAGAACAAACTCAGTTGGTCTCTAAGGTGCTACTGGAAATAATTTTCTATTTTGTTACAATATGTTGTAATTATCCTTTGGATTTCTCCAAACTATAGTCCTCAGTATATATTTAAAAAAAATCCAAACCTACCCAGAATCTCTACTGTAGCTGATGAAACTGTGGTCCTCACAGAGGGAGACGTACCAGAATCTCTACTGTAGCTGAGATGGAGGTCCTCAGAGGGAGACGTCGCAGCCAGGAGGGAGATGGTTGTCTCTTCAAATGAGATCCCCCTCGTTCTCTCTGGGACAGGGCTTGGGACATTTTCGGGTGAGGTGACCTCTGTGGCTAATGGTGTAGTAGACAGCAAAGGGGTCATCTTTGTTGTAGAAGGGGTTGTCTTTTCAGATGAAGTTATCTGAGTGAGAGATGTTTCATGTCTTTTCAGATGAAGTTATCTGAGTGAGAGATGTTTCATTCGGGAGAAATGTGTGTGTCTCTTCAGCCAATATCTCTGTCCTGCTGGTTGGAGACATGGTTGTCTGGAGAGATGGTGATGTTAAAGCTGTCCTCTCAGAGGCAGACATTTTTAACAGGGGAGAAACACCTGATTTAGATTCTGTCTTGTCAGGGGGGAACGCCGTAGTCAAGAGAGAAATGGCTGGAGCTGTACTTTCCCCCTGAGACGGAATCATGTCAGTCACTACAGAAGCGGTTGGGTCTTCTGCTGATGTTAACACAATCATCTGTGTGGGTGGTGTTAACTCTGATCCCTCAGGTATAGACATTGCATTCATGGCAGAACTGGTTGTTTCTTCAGCTGAGGTGAACGCTGTCCTCTCAGAAGGAGATGACAGGAAAGAGGACCTCTCTTCTATGGTTGAAGTAAACACTTTACGCTCAACAGAAAACATTTTAGAGAAAGAGGTGGCTGTCCCTTGAGAAGATTTTACCTCAGTAATCTCAGTGGGATACATTTGAAAAGATGGTGTCTTCTCATGTGATGGTACTGCCGTACTCTGTGCAGGACCCCCAGAAGAAGGACGAGAAGTGGATAACTTTCCCCCTTTCGGTGTCTTATCAGCTGGCATGACCTCTGAAACCATTGTTGGAGACAGGGTGGAGGATGTAGTCTCCTCAGCTGTTGTGAACTTTGTACTCTCGGTGGGATATATTGTAGTCAATGAAGAAGGGCTTGACTCTGCTGCTGTTGTTAACCATGACTTTTCAGTGGGAGACGTTGTGGTCATGAAATAAGTGGTTGTCTCTTCAAATGTGGTTGGTTTTGCCCTGGCAGTCAGAGATGTTGTGGTCATGAGAAAAGAAGTTGGGTCTTCAGCTAATTTGAAATCTGTGCTCTTATGGAGAGGGACGGTACCCAGGATGGAACTGACTGTCACTCCACCTATAGTTACCTCTGTCATCACAGCTGGAGGCGTTGTAGTCAGCCAAGAAATGGTTGTGTCCTCAGCTCGTGTTATCTGTTTCATCTCACTGGGAGATGTCTTGGGCATGAGGGATGCTGTTACGTCTTCAGGTGATGGTAACACTGTCCTTTCTGCTGGAGGTGTAGACAGGAAAGAGACAGCTGTCTTGTCAGCCAGTGTTAATGCCGTGCCTTCTGTGGGGATGAATGAAGGTGTGGAAGAAGCATAACCTTCATGCGATGTCAGCTCCAGGGTAACTGTAAACATGGGAGACGTGGGTGCTTCTTCAGTTAATGTGAACTCATGGCTGTCTGTGGTGGTAATTTTATGTTTTGGAGACATGGCAGCCGTCTCTTCTCTGGGAGCAATTGTTGATTGGAGGAATGCAGTCATCTCTTCAGGGGTGGTCTTTTCTGTGAGGGTGACTCTAGGTCTAGAAGAAATGGTTGAGTCTAATGTTGCCCCTGTTGGGGAAACTGTAGATGAGGAAGACATGGTTGGCCCTTCAGGTAATGTGGTCTCTCTTGGAGATGCGGTGAGCTCTTCAGATGTGGGAGACCCTGCTGATGTAGGAATTAGCTTCTGCATTGGAGATGATGTCTCCTCTGTGCTGCCTGTGGGGGTAGGTCTACCTGAAGGAGATGTGATTGATTCTTCTGCTGATGTCTTTGCTTTGTGGGGAACTGTAGGTGTGGGAGACGCGGTCTGATCCTCAGCTGATGACCCGTGTGTGCTATCTGAAGCTGCTGTCTTTTCACTGGTAGAAATGGTAAGTAAGGGAGGGATGCTTGACTCCTCAGCTGAAGTATTCTCTGTGTGCGTAACTATAGATGATATGCTTGCATCCTCTATGCTATCTGTAGAGGTTCTGCTACTCGTTGGTAATGAGGCAGCTTCTTCAGCTAAGGTCCCCTCACCACTAATAGTGGATGTCCCTGGAGTAGGCTTAGAAAACGTTTTTTCAGCTATCGTCATTCCCGTTAGGATAAATAAAGTTGTTTGAGGTGCGCTTGATGTCTCCTCTATGCTGTCTGCAGGGGTTCCACTACTTGTTCGTGATGTGGCAGTTTCGCCAGCTGACGCCCCCTCTCCGCTCTTGGTAGATGTACCTGGAGTAGATTGAGATATCGTTTTTTCAGCTGTCGTCTTTCCCTTTTCGGTAACTGAAGTTGTTGGATGTGGGCTTGACGTCTCTTCTATGCTGTCTGTATGAGTTACTCTACCTGTAAGTGATGTGGAAGTCTCGGCAGCTGACGCCCCCTCTCCGCTCTTGGTGGATGTACCAGGAGTAGGCTGAGAAAACGATTTTTCAGCTGTTGTCTTTCCCGTTTCGATAACTGAAGTAGTTGAAGGTGGGCTTGACGTCTCCTTGATGGTATCTGTAGGAGTTCCGCTACTCCTTGGTGATGGGGCTGTTTCTTCAGCTGAGGTGCTTTCTCCTCTCTTGGTGGATGTACCTGGAGTAGATTGAGATATCGTTTTTTCAGCTGTCGTCTTTCCCGTTTTGATAAACGAAGTTGTTGGAGGTGGGCTTGTTGTCTCTTCTATGCTATCTGTATGAGTTACTCTACTCGTTAGTAATGTGGAAGTTTCGGCAGCTGACGCCCCCTCTCTGCTCTTGGTGTAAGTACCAGGAGCAGGCTGAGAAAACGATTTTTCAGCTGTCGTCTTTCCAGTTTGGAAAACTGAAGTAGTTGAAGATGGGCTTGACGTCTCCTTTATGGTAATTGTAGGAGTTCCGCTACTCCTTGGTGATGGGGCTGTTTCTTCAGCTGCGCTGCTTTCTCCTATCTTGGTGGATGTACCTGGAGTAGATTGAGATATCGTTTTTTCAGCTGTCGTTTTTCCCGTTTTGATAAACGAAGTTGTTGGAGGTGGGCTTGTTGTCTCTTCTATGCTATCTGTATGAGTTACTCTACTTGTTGGTAATGTGGAAGTTTCGGCAGCTGACGCCCCCTCTCCGCTCTTGGTGGATGTACCAGGAGTAGGCTGAGAAACGATTTTTCAGCTGTCGGCTTTCCCGTTTCGATAACTGAAGTAGTTGAAGGTGGGCTTGACGTCTCCTTGATGGTATCTGTAGGAGTTCCGCTACTCCTTGGTGATGGGGCTGTTTCTTCAGCTGAGGTGCTTTCTCCTCTCTTGGTGGATGTACCTGGAGTAGATTGAGATATCGTTTTTTCAGCTGTCGTCTTTCCCGTTTTGATAAACGAAGTTGTTGGAGGTGGGCTTGTTGTCTCTTCTATGCTATCTGTATGAGTTACTCTACTTGTTGGTAATGTGGAAGTTTCGGCAGCTGACGCCCCCTCTCCGCTCTTGGTGGATGTACCAGGAGTAGGCTGAGAAAACGATTTTTCAGCTGTTGTCTTTCCCGTTTCGATAACTGAAGTAGTTGAAGGTGGGCTTGACGTCTCCTTGATGGTATCTGTAGGAGTTCCGCTACTCCTTGGTGATGGGGCTGTTTCTTCAGCTGAGGTGCTTTCTCTTCTCTTGGTGGATGTACCTGGAGTAGGCTGAGAAAACGATTTTTCAGCTGTTGTCTTTCCCGTTTCGATAACTGAAGTAGTTGAAGGTGGGCTTGACGTCTCCTTGATGGTATCTGTAGGAGTTCCGCTACTCCTTGGTGATGGAGCTGTTTCTTCAGGTGAGGTGCTTTCTCCTCTCTTGGTGGATGTACCTGGAGTAGATTGAGATATCGTTTTTTCAGCTGTCGTCTTTCCCGTTTTGATAAACGAAGTTGTTGGAGGTGGGCTTGTTGTCTCTTCTAGGCTATCTGTATGAGTTACTCTACTCAATGGCAATGGGGAAGTTTCGGCAGCTGACGCCCCCTCTCCGCTCTTGGTGGATGTACCAGGAGTAGGCTGAGAAAACGATTTTTCAGCTGTCGTCTTTCCCGTTTCGATAACTGAAGTAGCTGAAGGTGGGCTTGATGTCTCCTCGATGGTATCTCTAGCAGTTCCGCTACTCCTTGGTGATGGGGCTGTTTCTTCAGCTGAGGTGCTTTCTCTTCTCTTGGTGGATGTACCTGGAGTAGATTGAGATATCGTTTTTTCAGCTGTCGTCTTTCCCGTTTCGATAACTGAAGTAGTTGAAGGTGGGCTTGACGTCTCCTTGATGGTATCTGTAGGAGTTCCGCTACTCCTTGGTGATGGGGCTGTTTCTTCAGCTGAGCTGCTTTCTCCTCTCTTGGTGGATGTACCTGGAGTAGATTGAGATATCGTTTTTTCAGCTGTCGTCTTTCCCGTTTTGATAAACGAAGTTGTTGGAGGTGGGCTTGTTGTCTCTTCTATGCTATCTGTATGAGTTACTCTACTTGTTGGTAATGTGGAAGTTTCGGCAGCTGACGCCCCCTCTCCGCTCTTGGTGGATGTACCAGGAGTAGGCTGAGAAAACGATTTTTCAGCTGTTGTCTTTCCCGTTTCGATAACTGAAGTAGCTGAAGGTGGGCTTGACGTCTCCTTTATGGTATCTGTAGGAGTTCCACTACTCCTTGGTGATGGGGCTGTTTCTTTAGCTGAGGTACTTTCTCCTCTCTTGGTGGATGTACCTGGAGTAGATTGTGATATCGTTTTTTCAGCTGTCGTCTTTCCCGTTTCGATAACTGAAGTAGTTGAAGGTGGGCTTGACGTCTCCTTGATGGTATCTGTAGGAGTTCCGCTACTCCTTGGTGATGGGGCTGTTTCTTCAGCTGAGGTGCTTTCTCCTCTCTTGGTGGATGTACCTGGAGTAGATTGAGATATCGTTTTTTCAGCTGTCGTCTTTCCCGTTTTGATAAACGAAGTTGTTGGAGGTGGGCTTGTTGTCTCTTCTATGCTATCTGTATGAGTTACTCTACTTGTTGGTAATGTGGAAGTTTCGGCAGCTGACGCCCCCTCTCCGCTCTTGGTGGATGTACCAGGAGTAGGCTGAGAAAACGATTTTTCAGCTGTTGTCTTTCCCGTTTCGATAACTGAAGTAGTTGAAGGTGGGCTTGACGTCTCCTTGATGGTATCTGTAGGAGTTCCGCTACTCCTTGGTGATGGGGCTGTTTCTTCAGCTGAGGTGCTTTCTCTTCTCTTGGTGGATGTACCTGGAGTAGGCTGAGAAAACGATTTTTCAGCTGTTGTCTTTCCCGTTTCGATAACTGAAGTAGCTGAAGGTGGGCTTGACGTCTCCTTTATGGTATCTGTAGGAGTTCCACTACTCCTTGGTGATGGGGCTGTTTCTTTAGCTGAGGTACTTTCTCCTCTCTTGGTGGATGTACCTGGAGTAGATTGTGATATCGTTTTTTCAGCTGTCGTCTTTCCCGTTTCGATAACTGAAGTAGTTGAAGGTGGGCTTGACGTCTCCTTGATGGTATCTGTAGGAGTTCCGCTACTCCTTGGTGATGGGGCTGTTTCTTCAGCTGAGCTGCTTTCTCCTCTCTTGGTGGATGTACCTGGAGTAGATTGAGATATCGTTTTTTCAGCTGTCGTCTTTCCCGTTTTGATAAACGAAGTTGTTGGAGGTGGCCTTGTTGTCTCTTCTAGGCTATCTGTATGAGTTACTCTACTCGATGGTAATGTGGAGGTTTCGGCAGCTGACGCCCCCTCTCCGCTCTTGGTGGATGTACCAGGAGTAGGCTGAGAAAACGATTTTTCAGCTGTCGTCTTTCCCGTTTCGATAACTGAAGTAGCTGAAGGTGGGCTTGATGTCTCCTCGATGGTATCTCTAGCAGTTCCGCTACTCCTTGGTGATGGGGCTGTTTCTTCAGCTGAGGTGCTTTCTCTTCTCTTGGTGGATGTACCTGGAGTAGATTGAGATATCGTTTTTTCAGCTGTCGTCTTTCCCGTTTTGATAAACGAAGTTGTTGGAGGTGGGCTTGTTGTCTCTTCTATGCTATCTGTATGAGTTACTCTACTTGTTGGTAATGTGGAAGTTTCGGCAGCTGACGCCCCCTCTCCGCTCTTGGTGGATGTACCAGGAGTAGGCTGAGAAAACGATTTTTCAGCTGTTGTCTTTCCCGTTTCGATAACTGAAGTAGCTGAAGGTGGGCTTGACGTCTCCTTTATGGTATCTGTAGGAGTTCCACTACTCCTTGGTGATGGGGCTGTTTCTTTAGCTGAGGTGCTTTCTCCTCTCTTGGTGGATGTACCTGGAGTAGATTGTGATATCGTTTTTTCAGCTGTCGTCTTTCCCGTTTCGATAACTGAAGTAGTTGAAGGTGGGCTTGACGTCTCCTTGATGGTATCTGTAGGAGTTCCGCTACTCCTTGGTGTTGGGGCTGTTTCTCCAGCTGAGCTGCTTTCTCTTGTCTTGGTGGATGTACCTGGTGTAGATTGTGAAAACGATTTTTTCAGCTGTTGTCTTTCCCGTTTCGATAACTGAAGTAGTTGAAGGTGGGCTTGACGTCTCCTTGATGGTATCTGTAGGAGTTCCGCTACTCCTTGGTGATGGAGCTGTTTCTTCAGGTGAGGTGCTTTCTCCTCTCTTGGTGGATGTACCTGGAGTAGATTGAGATATCGTTTTTTCAGCTGTCGTCTTTCCCGTTTTGATAAACGAAGTTGTTGGAGGTGGGCTTGTTGTCTCTTCTATGCTATCTGTATGAGTTACTCTACTCAATGGCAATGGGGAAGTTTCGGCAGCTGACGCCCACTCTCCGCTCTTGGTGGATGTACCAGGAGTAGGCTGAGAAAACGATTTTTCAGCTGTTGTCTTTCCCGTTTCGATAATTGAAGTAGCTGAAGGTGGGCTTGACGTCTCCTTTATGGTATCTGTAGGAGTTCCACTACTCCTTGGTGATGGGGCTGTTTCTTTAGCTGAGGTACTTTCTCCTCTCTTGGTGGATGTACCTGGAGTAGATTGTGATATCGTTTTTTCAGCTGTCGTCTTTCCCGTTTCGATAACTGAAGTAGTTGAAGGTGGGCTTGACGTCTCCTTGATGGTATCTGTAGGAGTTCCGCTACTCCTTGGTGATGGGGCTGTTTCTTCAGCTGAGCTGCTTTCTCCTCTCTTGGTGGATGTACCTGGAGTAGATTGAGATATCGTTTTTTCAGCTGTCGTCTTTCCCGTTTTGATAAACGAAGTTGTTGGAGGTGGGCTTGTTGTCTCTTCTATGCTATCTGTATGAGTTACTCTACTTGTTGGTAATGTGGAAGTTTCGGCAGCTGACGCCCCCTCTCCGCTCTTGGTGGATGTACCAGGAGTAGGCTGAGAAAACGATTTTTCAGCTGTTGTCTTTCCCGTTTCGATAACTGAAGTAGCTTGAAGGTGGGCTTGACGTCTCCTTGATGGTATCTGTAGGAGTTCCGCTACTCCTTGGTGATGGGGCTGTTTCTTCAGCTGAGGTGCTTTCTCTTCTCTTGGTGGATGTACCTGGAGTAGATTGAGATATCGTTTTTTCAGCTGTCGTCTTTCCCGTTTTGATAAACGAAGTTGTTGGAGGTGGGCTTGTTGTCTCTTCTATGGCTATCTGTATGAGTTACTCTACTCAATGGTAATGTGGAAGTTTCGGCAGCTGACGCCCCCTCTCCGCTCTTGGTGGATGTACCAGGAGTAGGCTGAGAAAACGATTTTTCAGCTGTCGTCTTTCCCGTTTCGATAACTGAAGTAGCTGAAGGTGGGCTTGATGTCTCCTCGATGGTATCTCTAGCAGTTCCGCTACTCCTTGGTGATGGGGCTGTTTCTTCAGCTGAGGTGCTTTCTCTTCTCTTGGTGGATGTACCTGGAGTAGATTGAGATATCGTTTTTTCAGCTGTCGTCTTTCCCGTTTTGATAAACGAAGTTGTTGGAGGTGGGCTTGTTGTCTCTTCTATGCTATCTGTATGAGTTACTCTACTTGTTGGTAATGTGGAAGTTTCGGCAGCTGACGCCCCCTCTCCGCTCTTGGTGGATGTACCAGGAGTAGGCTGAGAAAACGATTTTTCAGCTGTTGTCTTTCCCGTTTCGATAACTGAAGTAGCTGAAGGTGGGCTTGACGTCTCCTTTATGGTATCTGTAGGAGTTCCACTACTCCTTGGTGATGGGGCTGTTTCTTTAGCTGAGGTACTTTCTCCTCTCTTGGTGGATGTACCTGGAGTAGATTGTGATATCGTTTTTTCAGCTGTCGTCTTTCCCGTTTCGATAACTGAAGTAGTTGAAGGTGGGCTTGACGTCTCCTTGATGGTATCTGTAGGAGTTCCGCTACTCCTTGGTGTTGGGGCTGTTTCTCCAGCTGAGCTGCTTTCTCTTGTCTTGGTGGATGTACCTGGTGTAGATTGTGAAATCGTTTTTTCAGCTGTCGTCTTTCCCGTTTCGATAACTGAAGTAGTTGAAGGTGGGCTTGACGTCTCCTTGATGGTATCTGTAGGAGTTCCGCTACTCCTTGGTGATGGGGCTGTTTCTTCAGCTGAGGTGCTTTCTCCTCTCTTGGTGGATGTACCTGGAGTAGATTGAGATATCGTTTTTTCAGCTGTCGTCTTTCCCGTTTTGATAAACGAAGTTGTTGGAGGTGGGCTTGTTGTCTCTTCTATGCTATCTGTATGAGTTACTCTACTTGTTGGTAATGTGGAAGTTTCGGCAGCTGACGCCCCCTCTCCGCTCTTGGTGGATGTACCAGGAGTAGGCTGAGAAAACGATTTTTCAGCTGTTGTCTTTCCCGTTTCGATAACTGAAGTAGTTGAAGGTGGGCTTGACGTCTCCTTGATGGTATCTGTAGGAGTTCCGCTACTCCTTGGTGATGGGGCTGTTTCTTCAGCTGAGGTGCTTTCTCTTCTCTTGGTGGATGTACCTGGAGTAGGCTGAGAAAACGATTTTTCAGCTGTTGTCTTTCCCGTTTCGATAACTGAAGTAGTTGAAGGTGGGCTTGACGTCTCCTTGATGGTATCTGTAGGAGTTCCGCTACTCCTTGGTGATGGGGCTGTTTCTTCAGCTGAGGTGCTTTCTATTCTCTGGGTGGATGTACCTGGAGTAGATTGTGATATCGTTTTTTCAGCTGTCGTCTTTCCCGTTTCGATAACTGAAGTAGTTGAAGGTGGGCTTGATGTCTCCTCGATGGTATCTCTAGCAGTTCCGCTACTCCTTGGTGATGGGGCTGTTTCTTCAGCTGAGGTGCTTTCTCTTCTCTTGGTGGATGTACCTGGAGTAGATTGAGATATCGTTTTTTCAGCTGTCGTCTTTCCCGTTTTGATAAACGAAGTTGTTGGAGGTGGGCTTGTTGTCTCTTCTATGCTATCTGTATGAGTTACTCTACTTGTTGGTAATGTGGAAGTTTCGGCAGCTGACGCCCCCTCTCCGCTCTTGGTGGATGTACCAGGAGTAGGCTGAGAAAACGATTTTTCAGCTGTTGTCTTTCCCGTTTCGATAACTGAAGTAGTTGAAGGTGGGCTTGACGTCTCCTTGATGGTATCTGTAGGAGTTCCGCTACTCCTTGGTGATGGGGCTGTTTCTTCAGCTGAGGTGCTTTCTATTCTCTGGGTGGATGTACCTGGAGTAGATTGTGATATCGTTTTTTCAGCTGTCGTCTTTCCCGTTTCGATAACTGAAGTAGTTGAAGGTGGGCTTGACGTCTCCTTGATGGTATCTGTAGGAGTTCCGCTACTCCTTGGTGATGGAGCTGTTTCTTCAGGTGAGGTGCTTTCTCCTCTCTTGGTGGATGTACCTGGAGTAGATTGAGATATCGTTTTTTCAGCTGTCGTGTTTCCCGTTTTGATAAACGAAGTTGTTGGAGGTGGGCTTGTTGTCTCTTCTATGCTATCTGTATGAGTTACTCTACTCAATGGCAATGGGGAAGTTTCGGCAGCTGACGCCCACTCTCCGCTCTTGGTGGATGTACCAGGAGTAGGCTGAGAAAACGATTTTTCAGCTGTTGTCTTTCCCGTTTCGATAATTGAAGTAGCTGAAGGTGGGCTTGACGTCTCCTTTATGGTATCTGTAGGAGTTCCACTACTCCTTGGTGATGGGGCTGTTTCTTTAGCTGAGGTACTTTCTCCTCTCTTGGTGGATGTACCTGGAGTAGATTGTGATATCGTTTTTTCAGCTGTCGTCTTTCCCGTTTCGATAACTGAAGTAGTTGAAGGTGGGCTTGACGTCTCCTTGATGGTATCTGTAGGAGTTCCGCTACTCCTTGGTGTTGGGGCTGTTTCTCCAGCTGAGCTGCTTTCTCTTGTCTTGGTGGATGTACCTGGTGTAGATTGTGAAATCGTTTTTTCAGCTGTCGTCTTTCCCGTTTCGATAACTGAAGTAGTTGAAGGTGGGCTTGACGTCTCCTTGATGGTATCTGTAGGAGTTCCGCTACTCCTTGGTGATGGGGCTGTTTCTTCAGCTGAGGTGCTTTCTCCTCTCTTGGTGGATGTACCTGGAGTAGATTGAGATATCGTTTTTTCAGCTGTCGTCTTTCCCGTTTTGATAAACGAAGTTGTTGGAGGTGGGCTTGTTGTCTCTTCTATGCTATCTGTATGAGTTACTCTACTTGTTGGTAATGTGGAAGTTTCGGCAGCTGACGCCCCCTCTCCGCTCTTGGTGGATGTACCAGGAGTAGGCTGAGAAAACGATTTTTCAGCTGTTGTCTTTCCCGTTTCGATAACTGAAGTAGTTGAAGGTGGGCTTGACGTCTCCTTGATGGTATCTGTAGGAGTTCCGCTACTCCTTGGTGATGGGGCTGTTTCTTCAGCTGAGGTGCTTTCTCTTCTCTTGGTGGATGTACCTGGAGTAGGCTGAGAAAACGATTTTTCAGCTGTTGTCTTTCCCGTTTCGATAACTGAAGTAGTTGAAGGTGGGCTTGACGTCTCCTTGATGGTATCTGTAGGAGTTCCACTACTCCTTGGTGATGGGGCTGTTTCTTCAGCTGAGGTGCTTTCTATTCTCTGGGTGGATGTACCTGGAGTAGATTGTGATATCGTTTTTTCAGCTGTCGTCTTTCCCGTTTCGATAACTGAAGTAGTTGAAGGTGGGCTTGACGTCTCCTTGATGGTATCTGTAGGAGTTCCGCTACTCCTTGGTGATGGGGCTGTTTCTTCAGCTGAGCTGCTTTCTCCTCTCTTGGTGGATGTACCTGGAGTAGATTGAGATATCGTTTTTTCAGCTGTCTTCTTTCCCGTTTTGATAAACGAAGTTGTTGGAGGTGGCCTTGTTGTCTCTTCTAGGCTATCTGTATGAGTTACTCTACTCGATGGTAATGTGGAGGTTTCGGCAGCTGACGCCCCCTCTCCGCTCTTGGTGGATGTACCAGGAGTAGGCTGAGAAAACGATTTTTCAGCTGTCGTCTTTCCCGTTTCGATAACTGAAGTAGCTGAAGGTGGGCTTGATGTCTCCTCGATGGTATCTCTAGCAGTTCCGCTACTCCTTGGTGATGGGGCTGTTTCTTCAGCTGAGGTGCTTTCTCTTCTCTTGGTGGATGTACCTGGAGTAGATTGAGATATCGTTTTTTCAGCTGTCGTCTTTCCCGTTTTGATAAACGAAGTTGTTGGAGGTGGGCTTGTTGTCTCTTCTATGCTATCTGTATGAGTTACTCTACTTGTTGGTAATGTGGAAGTTTCGGCAGCTGACGCCCCCTCTCCGCTCTTGGTGGAT
Source organism: Lacerta viridis (assembly GCA_900245905.1). Lineage (NCBI taxonomy): Eukaryota > Metazoa > Chordata > Lepidosauria > Squamata > Lacertidae > Lacerta > Lacerta viridis. The sequence continues at coordinate 369 of OFHU01004484.1, read as the reverse complement.
GTACCAGGAGTAGGCTGAGAAAACGATTTTTCAGCTGTTGTCTTTCCCGTTTCGATAACTGAAGTAGCTGAAGGTGGGCTTGACGTCTCCTTGATGGTATCTGTAGGAGTTCCACTACTCCTTGGTGATGGGGCTGTTTCTTCAGCTGAGGTGCTTTCTATTCTCTGGGTGGATGTACCTGGAGTAGATTGTGATATCGTTTTTTCAGCTGTCGTCTTTCCCGTTTCGATAACTGAAGTAGTTGAAGGTGGGCTTGACGTCTCCTTGATGGTATCTGTAGGAGTTCCGCTACTCCTTGGTGATGGAGCTGTTTCTTCAGGTGAGGTGCTTTCTCCTCTCTTGGTGGATGTACCTGGAGTAGATTGAGAT